>SJYQ01095377.1:178112-198428 GCA_006410935.1 Redunca redunca
AAAATTAAAAAAAAAAAAAGAATGAAGCCTTGCTCTGCAACTTTTTGGAATAGTTTGAGAAGGATAGGTATTAATTCTTCTCTTAGTGTTTGGTAGAATTCTATCTGGTCTTGAACTTTTGTTTGTTGGGAGTGTTTTAATTACTGATTCTGTTTCACTGATGGTAATTGGTTTGTTTACATTTTCTATTTTTCCTGGTTCACTCTTGGGAAATTGTATCTATTTAAGAATCTGTTCGTTTCTTCTAAGTTGTCCATTTTATTGGCATATGATGAACAGGAGATTTAGCAATAAATAAAATGGGAAAAGTTCTCTTGTGCCCTTGTGAAACTTGCATTCTAACAGTGGAGATATACAACAAATAACAAGGTAATACCTATTTCTATTAATTCTTTATATTTCTTACTTAGAGTTACTTTTAAATATCCCTATTAATAAAAATGGAGAATATGACAGGGTAGGGAAAATTTTATTCCTTTTCCTCAATACCTTCCATAATACCTAGTCCAAGGTAACCATTCAATAAGTAGTTGCTGAATAAACTCATTAATAAATGAATGATAGCTTCAGAATCATAGAATTTCCCCCACATTTTAAATATATAATTTCTGACTTATGTATATATTGGGTGATGCCCCAACTCTGTACAAAATATATTTATTTTATAAGTTTACATATTCAGGATTTGAAAGGTTTACAAATGCCGTATATTGTTGTTGTTCAGCCACCTAGTCATGTCCAGCTCTTTGCAATCCAATGGACTGCAGCATACCAGGCCTCCATGCCCCTCACCATCTCCTGGAGTTTGCCCAAGTTAATGTTCATTGTATCAGTGATGGCGTCCAATTGGCTTATCCTCTGATGCCCTCTTCTCCTTCTTCCCTTGATCTTTCCCAGCATCAGGGACTTTTCCAATGAGTTGTCTGTTTGCATCAAATAACCAAAATACCAGACCTCAGCTTCAGCATCAGTTCTTCCAGTGAATACTCAGGGTTGATCTCCCTTAAGATTGACTGGTTTGATCTCCTTGCTGTCCAAGGGACTTTCAGAAGTTTTCTCCAGCACCGCAGTTTGAAGGCATGAATTCTTTGGTGCTCTGCCTTCTTTATGGTCCAGCTCTCACAACTGTACATGGTCACTGAGAAGACCATGGCCTTGACTATACAGACCACTGTCGGTAGAGTATTGTCTCTGCTTTTCAACACACTGTCTAGGTTTGTTATTGCTTTCCTGCCAGGAAGCAATTATCTTCTGATTTATGGCTGCAGTCACCATCCACAGTGATTTTGGATCCCAAGAAGAGGAAATCTGTTACTACTTCTGCATTTTCCCCTTCCATTTGCCATGAAGTAATGGGGCTGGATGCCATGATCTTAGTTTTTTTTTAATATTTGGTCTTAAGCTGTATTTTTCATTCTCCTCCTTCACCCTCATCAAGAGATCCTTTAGTTCCTCTTTGCTTTCTGCCATTAGAGTGGTATCATCAGCATATCTGAGGTTGTTGGTGTTTCTCCTGCCTATCTTGATTCCAGCTTGTAACTCATCCAGCCTGGCATTTCTCATGATGTGCTTAGCATATAGATTAAACAAACAGGGTGACAGCAGACAGCCCTTTGATACTCCTTTTTTGATCTTGAACCAATCAGTTTTTCCATACAGGGTTCTAACTGTTGCTTCTTGACCTGCATAGTTTTCTCAGGAGACAGGTAAGATGGTCTCCACACCATCAAAGGCTTTAGCATAGTTAATGAAATATAGATAGGTGTTTTTCTGAAATTCCCTTGCTTTCTCTATAATCCAGTGAATGCTGGCAATTTGATCGCTAGTTCCTCTTTCTTTTCTAAACCCAGCTTGGACATCTGGAAGTTCTTGGTTCACATAATACTGAAACCTAGCATACAAGATTTTAAACATGACCTTACTAGTATGGAAAATGAGTGCAATTGTCCAATAATTTGAACATTCTTTGGTACTACCCTTCTTGGGAATTAGGATGAAGACTGACCTTTTTCCAGTTCTGTGGCCACTGCTGGATCTTCCAGATTAGCTGACATAATGAATGCAAAACCTTGATGGCATCCTCATTTAGCGATTTGAGTAGTTCTGATGGAATTTCATTGCATCCACTAGCTTTATTAACAGCAGTGCTTCTTAAGGCCCATTTGACTTCACACTCCAGAAGGTCTGGCTCTGGATGACTATCCACACCATTACAGTAATCAGGTTCATTAAGATCTTTTTAACACACTTCTTCCATGTATTCTTTCCTTCTCTTCTTGATCTCTTCAGCATCTACCAGATCTCTACCATTTTTATCCTTTATTGGGTGGAATGCTACCTTGATATTTCTATTTTCCTGAAGAGATCTCTAGTCTTTCCCCTTTTATTGTTTTCTTCTATTATTAAATACTGTTCATGTAAGAAGACTTTCTTGTCTCTCCTAGCTATTCTTTGAAACTCTGTGTTTAATTGGATATACCTTTCCCTCTCTGCCTTGCTTTTTGCTTCTCTTCATTCTTACACCATTTGTAAAGTCTCCTCAGATAACCACTTTGCCTTCTTGCTTTTCTTTTTCATTAGGATGTCTTGTTTGCTGCCTCCTGTATAATACTATGGGCCTCTGCCCATAGTTCTTCAGGGACACTGTTAACTAGATCTAGTCCCTTGAGTCTATTCATTACCTCTACTGAAAATTCATACAGAATTTAAGTCATACCTGGGTGGCCTAGGGTTTTCCCCAGTTTTCTTCAGTTTGAGCCTGAATTTTGTTATGAGAAGCTGAAGATCTGAGCCACAGTCAGCTCCAAGTCTTGTTTTTGCTGATTATCTTCAGCTACAAAGAATGTAATCAATTTGATTTCAGTATTGACCATTTGGTGATGTCCATGTGTAAAGTCATACCTTGTGTTGTTGAGAAAGGGTACTTGCTATGACTAATGCATTCTTTTGGCTGAATTCAGTTAGCCTTTGCCCTGCTTCATTTTGTTCTCCAAGGCCAGTCTTGCGTGTTACTCCAGGCATATCTTGACTTTTGCATTCAAATCCCCAATGATGAACAGAATGTCTTTTTTTTTTTTTTTTTTGTGGTAATCTTAGGAGGTCTTCTAGGGCTTCATAGAGCTCATCAACTTCCACTTCTTCGGCACTGGTGGTAGGGGTATATAGNTTTTTTTTTTTTTGTGGTAATCTTAGGAGGTCTTCTAGGGCTTCATAGAGCTCATCAACTTCCACTTCTTCGGCACTGGTGGTAGGGATATATAGGCTTGGATTACTGTGATATTGAATGGCTTGCCTTGGAAACAAACTGAGATCATTCTGTCATTTTTAATCTGTAACCAACTGCTGTATTTCAGACTCTTCTGTTGATTATGAGGGCTACTCCATTTCTTCAATGGGATTCTTGCCCACAGTAGTAGATACAATGGTCATCTGAATGAAATTTGCCCATTCCATCCATTTTAATTCTCTGATTCCTGGGATATCAGTGTTTATTCTTACCATCTCCTGCTTGACCACATCCAATTTTCCCTGATTCATGGGCCTGACATTCCAGGTTCCTATACAGTACTATTCTTTGCAGCAAAGGATTTTACTTTTGTCACCAGTCATATCCACAACTGAGCATCATATCTGCTTTGGCCCAGGCACTTCATTCATTCTGGGGCTATTTGTACTTCTTTGCTCTTCACTAGTAGGATATTGGACATCTTCAGACCAAGAAACTCATCTTTTGGTGTCATAGCTTTTTGGCCTCTATACAGTTCGTGAAGTTCTCATGACAAGTTCAGTAGGGTGGTTTGTTATTCCTTTCTCCAGTGTATCACATTTTGTCAGAACTCTCTGCTATGACCCGTGTGTCCACCTTGGGTGGCCCTGTACTGCATAGTTCATAGCTTCATTGAGTTACATAAAACCCCTTCACCATGGCAAGGCAGTGATCCATGAAGGGGACAAATGCTATATTCTTAAGTGTAAATTTTCAACAAAACATCAGTAATATTAAAATGGATATTTCTGAACCTCTATATCTATATATTATATATTTCTAAGCCTGTGTGTGGGAGCACATAATTCCAGAAAAATATAAACATCTATGAAATAAAAATGAGTATTTATGACTGATCATACAGGTGGGAAAAACTAAGGGTTGAAATATACAGAGAAAAATTGGTACATGGTTGTCATCAATTCTAAGTGTTATCTTTTATCCTGTACAAATGTGATTTCCCTCTCACTTTATAGTTTAGAAAAATAGTTCACCATTTAAGGATCTAATCCTTGCTTTATTAGAGGGGAATAACAAAATAAATGTGCTCATATTAAGAGATTATTACCCTACATTAGGGGGAAAAAAAGCAAGGTTAGTAGAGAGTCTATTATGTGCAAATGAGTGGTTGTACTCATGAAGTTATACCACAATGAATTTATAAGCATTTGTATCATGTTCTTGGCAAGATGAGCTTCTGTTTATCTACTTTTCTTATCAACATTCAGTTTGCATTTTCTTCCAGGTTGTTTTCTTTTTCTATTTATTTCAAGCAAATCTATAGAAGTTAATTCTTTACTACTTGCAGTAGGAATGTGAATCTTAGTAAACTAGATCTAAACAACTTCAGCTTATTAGGAAGACAGGGTATGCTAGATATCCTTCTTCCTTCTCTATCCATCTATCACCAGATTGACCTATTTATATGAGTATATTTATTCCCTCACCTCTGGCTCCTCTTTCAGTTCAGCAAGTGGGGAACAACAAAAAGCGTTCTAAGTGAGGGAGGAGAGTGATCCATCGGGAGTTTTTTTTCCTCTTGCACAGGTCTGGCTTCATGGGTGTGACACCTGGGCAAGTCACAGATGGTCCCCCACTATAAAGGACTGGACATTGGTTCAAGCAATTACTCATGGTGAAAAAAGGATACAATATATTTTTAAGCAAATGCAAGAAATTCCAAATGTCTAAAATGGTTGTTCTCACTAAGTATGTTTTGGTAGGCTGTTGTGTCTCCAATTTTTTCCCACTGAAAAGTAGAATAAAGCTTATCAGAATAAGAGTTGTAAATCTGCATGACATCACCATAGACACACATACACACATAACAAGGACAAACTTTGCCTCTAGAGATTTGTGTGGCTCAGTGGGGCATCTCATTGCTAAAAGATGACAAGAGTGACTTGTGTTCTCATAGTGAAAGTTTGTGTAAAGTATTTGAGATATTATGCTGCATTAGAGATTGAACTATAGTCACTGGTACTGTTTAATGTTGATTTGAGTGTTTTATACCTTTGAATGTGCTACCCAGAGTCCTTGATTTTGAGTGTGCCACATATCAAAAGAAGTAATCAACCTCTGGTCTACAGTATATTCAATTATGACTGAAAATAACTAAAGTTTATTCCTCAGTGTTGGACTCCAGCCAAGATCTAAAGAGCTTCCCTGATTATACTAAGTAGCTTGGAGTCCACCCCATTGGCATAAAGAAGACACAGAAAAGTTTTAAGCAGAGAAGAGCAATGAATCATTTTATGTTGTGGGAAAAATAGTTCTGATATATGAAGAATAAAATACTAATTCAGAAGACTTGTAATTTCAGATCTGTGACAGTTTCCATGCCAAATAGTGGTATAATAATGTTTGAACTTGTCATCTAGCCCAAAAAGGAAAGAAAGAAAGGGAGAGAAGGGAAGAAGGGAGGGAATAAAGAAAGAAGGAATAAATGCATTAACTTGCTTATTAGCTGATGTGAACACAGTGGTTTAGAAAGACAAGTCTTACTTCGGTCTTTATTCTTAACTTGGAGAAGGGTATATTTTACAGTATTTGAAATTTCTCCCTTTCATTCACAATTCAATATATCTCTCCATATATAAATATATATTTATTTATAAATATACATATACATATATATATATAATCATTCAAAGATATCCTGAAAAATGTTTCTAAGTAAATATTATCAGGAGCAATATCCCAAATCCAATAAAGTTCTTCACATCCTAGTTCATCTTCAGTTTTCCCAGACATGCCATTTTTACTTCATATTTATCATTTTTGAAATCCTTTTCTTCAACAAACACATCTCAGAATGACAGCTTTTCCCTTCCAGTAGTTCAGCTTTAACCTCAGTGTTATTTATTTGACAAAATACCCCAGAAACTGCTGTTGTTTCATTGATTCCTGGTGGATTGATAAAGTTGTCATCCTTCCTATCTGTGTCCAGTAAATGGATTCTTATCATAATTGTCACAGGACATTTGAGTCAGAGTAACTCTAAGGGAGTAGAGCAAGTCTCACTTTAGTTTGTATGCTTGGGGTGATTTTGAAAACTAGATTTTATGTAGTTTCTATAAATTTCAGAATATAACAATTTAAAAAAATTGATAAAAGTACTTTACTATTGCTATGATTTCCTAACTTCTGTCTCACTTCTTCTGCAAGGTATTTCCTTTTCCCATAAAAATAATAGATAAAGAGATGCCCTCTGTAAATAATGTCTGTTTATATACAGGTTATATCTAAATCTAAATCTTAGAGGAATTTTTATGCATATGATGTATTAGGGAAAAACGTGAAACAAAAGAAATAGAATGCATTTATTAATACCCTTTATTTGAAAGAATTAAAGGTATGGAATTTGACAATAGGGAAAAATGTCTTTGTTGGGAAAAATTTATCAGTCAAAATGCTTAATTTATTAAGGCAACCTCTGGTTTTTTCTACTGACATTATCACAATTTAGAGCCTGGAGACTTTATTCATAATACTGATGATTATATATGGCTTATTTTTCTTAAAGGCTACCACTCTACAAAATAAAAACAAAGGATGAGAAAACTCTATAAAGGACTGTTTTTTGGTTATATATCCTTTTTAGACAATATTTTTTGACCGTTTTAGCAGAGTACACATGCTATAATAATCTATTTCTTCCCAGAAATATATCCTTAATTTAATAGTTTCCTCTTTTTTGAAAGAGTATTAGACATCTAATAAATAGAGCATCACCTTTCTTTTTCAAAATGTGATCAGTTTTGATTACCGGATCACATTTGTAAAGTAGAAAAGAAGAAATAAGGAATCTATTTGTAAAGAAGGAAAGGCCTTCTGGGTAGCAGTCAGGGGCAACCAAATTCTCAGCTATGTTCTCCCTTGTAGAACTTTAATAAAGTAAAGAACGGATTTATTTGCCTCTTTGGGAGACAAATAATTAAGACTATTTTAACTATTGTATCCTAGGACTTATATATATTTATATTTTCAAGCAGTGAACATGTATTGCCCTTTTTTGTTCATCAGTTTTACATATTATCCATTGACTTTCTATGATCACAATGACAACTGTTACTCTGTTGTCCTCTCTGCATTTCATCCAGTATTCCAGATATCATTATAATATAATATTTGTTTCAATGTATATTTCATGTTTAGGCTTCTTAGGTGACTCAGTGATAAAGAATCTGCCTGCCAAGAAGAGGATGCAGGTTCAATTCCTGGGTCAGGAAGATCCCCTGGAGAAGAAAACGGCAACCCGCTCCAGTATTCTTTCCTGGAAAATCCCATGGGCAGAGGAGCTTGGTGGGCTGCAGTCCATGGGGTTGCAAAAGAGTCAGATACTACTGAGTACATGAATAATTGATTTTTACATTTTCATGTCTTCCTAAATATTATTCACAATGGAACAGTGGTGTATTATCTTTATTTATATCTTGTTATTTTCTGTTACACTTGAAGTTAAAAAATTTTCTTTCTTTCTTTCACTGAATTTTCCTTTTGCATGCATGTGTGCTAAGTCACTTCAGTCGTGTCTGACTCTTTGCAACCCTATGCACTGTAGCCCTTCAGACTCCTCTATCCATGGGATTCTCCAGGCAGAAATACTGGAGTGGGTTGCCATTTTGTTCTCCAGGGAATCTTCCTGATCCTGGGATCCAACCAGCATCTCTTACATCTCTGGCATTGGCAGGTGGATTCTCTATCACCAGCGCCACCTGGGAAGACCTATTTTCCTTTTGCCTATTATTAAACAAGATTTTAAAGAAGATTTAAATAGATAAATGTTCTTAAATTGTCTAATATCATTTCAGTGCAGCTTTGCAGAAAAAAACATCTTGTCTGCTAATCAGTTTGTTTTTTCTTCTTTGGAGATAGCCATTTTCATCTCAGAGCAACCTATTCCCTTTGTCTCGGGATTGGAGATCCTATTTCCCTAAATTTAGGATTTTTTCTTTGTTGATTTTCTTGTTTGTTTTGGAATAAAGTAGTCTATGGTAGTTTTTCGGGTTTAAACTATGGCACAGTAAGGCAGTAAACCTCTACTTCCATGCTTATTGAATTGCATGGGCATGATCTAGACTGGTGTCCTTTCTGCCTGAGGTACAACTTTCACTTTATTATCTTGGGAATGATCTAGACCATCAAACTAAAGACCCCCTTTACTTCTTTCCTTTATTGGCTATTTTAAAATTAGAGAACATGGGTTTCTGAGTAAAGAGACGTTTTGGGAATGAAGAGGGACTTTCATGCCATTAAAGGGGTCAAGTAATTAAGAAGTTCCTTAATGTTTCCTAATAGACATTTCAAAATATTAGAAAGTCAAACTCATAGAAATGAAAAAAGAAATTAACAAGCTCTTAATTACAGTCAGATTTTAATATAAGAGATTTCAATACTCCTCCAGCAATGGCAAACAGAGCAAAACACACACATACACACACACACACCCCACTTAGAAAACAAGTTTGAAATTTCTTTAAAAATTTAGCACACATCTGTCACTGGGTCCAGCCATTCTTCAGAATGAATCCCTCATGGCTGTCAGTAAAGACCCACCCCAGTGCAGGGGATGCAGGAGACCCAGGTTTGATCCCTGGGTTGGGAAGATCCCCTGGAGAAGGAAATGGCAACGCACTCCAGTATTCTTGCCTGGAAAATTCCATGGAGAGAGGAGCCTGGAGAGCTCATAGTCCATGGGGTTGCAAGAGCCAGACATGACTGAGCAACTAAACCGCCACCAAACCACCACTTTCTTCTTCTATCCCAAAGTGATGTCCACCTAAAATAAATGTCCATACCAACTTTATTTGTAAAAGTATAAGCAGGAAACAGCCTACATGTCTTATCAGTATGGTAATAGAGAAGCAAATTATGGCTTTTACGTATAATGAAATAAGGTCATCGATAAAAACTAATAAAGACATACCCTATGGGATGACCATAGAGCTAAAGTGCCTTTTTTTTCAGATTAATTCAAGGGTACATGCTTTCAACGCTTATCACTGCTTATGGTGACCTTTGTCACCTGACTGAGATAGTGCTTGACAGGGTTCTCCACTGTAATATTACTCCCTTCTTCTGTTTTTCATACATTCTCTGGAAAGAAGTTAGTATGCACAGGCCGTATTTATGGAGGGACAATTAAGCTTTACGCCCGCCAGGGCAAGTGTCAACATAAGTTCTTTGGTAAGTCTACACAAGTTCTTACGGTCCAGAGGGTCGTAAAGAGTCAGATAACTGAAGTGACGTGCTTTTTTATTTAATCTTAGAATATTTTCCTTTTGTTCGTGGTGTTTAACAGAATTTGTGTTTAATATGATTACTGCTATGATATATTCAAATCTATCATTTTTCTATTTGATTTATATATGCCCTATTGGTTCTTTGTTCCCTTTTTTATCTTTTATTCTGCCTCTCTCTTTTGTATTGAGTACTTTTGAAGGTTTTATTTCACTCCCTTCATAGGTTTCATTTATTTTCTTAGTGTTTTTATGATTATAGGATACACAAGTAATTTATCTCATTTGACTTTCTAATAATATCACAGAATTTTACATAGGGAATAAGTACTTTACAACTATTTACTCACTTCTCCTCTCCTGGCCAGTGTGGTTTTGTTGGGATGCAAATTATTGATTCAATTTTGATATTATCTGTGATAAAAATTAAGGTGTTTTTTTTTTCTACCAACAAATATATTAAAATGGATATTGAAAGAAATGGGCTTTGAGAAGAAAAAAGCATGGGGCAGAGAGGTATGGAATAGAAAATAAGTATATATATTAGAAAATTGTTATTATTTTGCCTTAAAATGTCACTTGCCTTTAAAAGCATATTTGAAATACACACATTGGCATTCTCTCCCTGTTTATCTTTACCAACACTTCATTTCTTGGTTGTGGTCTATCTCTGTCAGGTGTCATTTTTTCTTCTTTAACATTTCTTGGCATAATACTACTCTACAATCAATAATTTTTTAGCAGTTTTATTTCTAAAATAATCAGCATTTTCCTTTTGTTTTTAAAAGATATTTTGCCTGAAACTACAACTCTAAGTTGATAGTTTTTTGTTTTGTTTTGTTTTAATTCCAGAGCTTCAGTGTTGTTTCTGGCTTGACTTCCAGGTTTTGTCGTTTCAAACTAGAAGTCAGCTGTCATCTTTCTCTCTGTTCCTCTGTGTAAAATGTTTCTTTTAGTGTGAATTCCTTTAAGATTTTGTCTCTGTTTCTAAGCAACTTGATTATGATATTCCTTGATAAAGTTTTCATCACATTTCTTCTACTTGGAGGTGGTTGAACTACTTCAATCTCTAAATTCATTATTTCCAACAGATTTGGAAATTGTACTTTTTTTTCCTTTCAGTACTTTGTCCTGTTCCTGTCCTGTATGAGCTTGACAATTATATCTTATTACTTCTTGAAACTCTGACAATTTTTTAGTTTTTTCTTCTCTTTTTCATTTTAGATTGCATTTATTGTTATGCTCTCAGTTTCACTAATTTGCTTCAGTGTTTCTTCTGCTGTTTATCATATCCATTGAGGTTTTTTAATCTCCATTATAATTTTTATTGCCATCTTTTAAATATCTGCCATGTTTTTCCTTAATAGACTCACACCTTCCTTTAACTTAACAAAATATGGACTATATTTATTATAACTATTTTGTATTTTTTTTACAACTCTTTTAACATCCTCATCTATGTATCATCTATGACAATTTTCATTGGTTTCGACCAATTCCTTTTCCTCCTTTCATCAGTTATAGTTTTGAGCTTCTGGTATTTTTGATTAAGTGCTAGATATAATGAAGCTGATTTGTTGGTCTCTGTTCATCTTCCTATGACTATAACTATTAATGAGCTTTCTTCTGGGATGCAATTAATTGTAAACAGTACTATTTTTTTTTAAGACTTGTTTGAAATTATTGGTAGGTGGTACCAGAGCAACCTGTAGTCAAGGGCTTACACTGAGCCTACACTGAAGCAGCATACTTCCAAGTACTCTTCCCAGTAGCCCATGTATTATGAGAATACTTCAGCAGCTGGAGAAGTGAGTTATATCCAGTCCTGTGTAAGTTTCTTATGTTGTTTGCTTTGTTCCATTTCTTTTTCAAACTTCAAATAGTTGTCTCCTATACATGTACTTAATCTATATTTAGATGCTAGCTTAAGAGGAATTCTCTGAAGATTTCCAAGCCATCACTCTAAACTTTCTTCAAGTACACTGCATTGGGAACTCATTCTAGCCACTTTGGTCTTCTCAAATCCTCAACTCTGTCTTCTTAATTTAGGAGGCCCAGCAAGTTCTATGCTTTCTCTCCTTTCAGTATTACCTGAAAACTCTGATGGTTATAAACTGAGGCAAATGTTAGGCTCTTTGGGTTTGTTTCCCCCATCTTAGTGGTTGCTGCCCTTCACTACCTGATAGTCAAAGTCTGAATAATCATTGTTTACATACTGTCTGGTTTTTATTTAATATGGTAATAGAAAATCTGATCTCCTTTGTTCAAACTTGTCTAGATGCAAAAGTCCTCATTCTTTTGTTTTGATAATGTGAGGAATTAATCTATTGCATCAAGCTAGTAAAATTTTGAAATATCTTTATTATATCAGCTAATATTAATGGAACTTAAACATTATACCTAATCTATGTGTCACGGAGTTCTTAGAGTGTGTCTTGGCATATATAAACTATCATTAGAGCTCAATGAACTCTAATTCAGCAGCTGTGCCTTAAATAATTTGCACATTTTTGAAACATTTGTTTAGAACATTTGCTTCAATGTTTCTTTTTTTTCTCCAGTGAAACTAACATCTCTTAAAGGAAAAAGTTGAAACACTCTAATTTCCTATATCCAAACAGACTTAATTTCTGATTCCCAGAACTCTGTTCTCTTGGTTATAAACATTATCAGATCAGATGATTCCATAATAAAATAAAAGCAAAGTTGCAATTGAAAGTCTAAATTAANAAGTATGCTGTGTGCCAAGTCCCACAGTTGTGTTTGACTCTTGACAACCCTACGGCTTGTAAAATGATTACATATGCAAGTATAGGGACTGGGTGTTTACTGTGACCTGTATTCAGTGAAATCTGAGAGGAAAAAATGGAGTCAGCACACTTCATGCTTATTTCCCCTATATCCACTTTTGAAAACCCAGCGCACTGGTAATGTAACAGTTCAAAGGGCATCAGAGGCAGTTTCAAGTCAAAAACTATTGATTTTGAAAAGTTAAAAGGAAAAGAAAACAGGAATGAGGATAATCGTAGGTACTAAGCCAGCCAGAACAACAGATGGTTATAAGGAAACAGACTTAAAAGACTTGCTTCCTCATCTGATTTTCACCCAAGACTTTGGAACAAGATAACTGGGTTATATTCCAAGATTCATGCTAAAAATAGGGCCTGCACGAGAATTTCCATTACTGGTATATTACTAGAGAAACCAGCTTTTTCAGCACTGGGGGAAGAAGAGACTCCATGTTTCCTCAGGGCCTATATAGCAGGATTGCTTTCTCTGTAGTCTGTTGAGCAGCCAACATGAGTCCAGTGAATTCTGGACTTAGTCCCTGAAAGAGTGCCAAGTATGTTAAATAAGTTTCACGTTGGGAGCATCTAAGATCGAATGATCATAGCATCATTAGATTTAAAATGCTCATGAGGCCAAGTTCTAAAGGAAACAACACAAAATTATCAGACTGTTTAAAATGCCAACTGTGAGGACGAATTGATTTAAAGAATGCTTATCAAAAGCATGGTATATGTAGGATTCATCACAAAAGAAAACAAAATAGAAAAAAAACCTTATCAAGCAATGAACAGGAAAAGAAGAAAGAGTACGATTTAATGTATTACATTAAAATCTGTCTGTACTAAAACACAAAAAAAGGTCCAATGAGGTTTTAGGGACCAAATAAAAATTAAAGAGAGTTGTTGAAATCTGCAAAGAATAACAAGGAAGTTAGGTAAGCAGCTGTCTCATTGAAGTGAAAAAGATTAGCTAATATCCACCAGTTAAGAACTTAAGTGTGGCTTAAACTCTCCCTCTATTACTTCCTTTCTGATTGGGTTTTAGGGAAATCTGTTTTTGTGGATAAAGTCTGATCAAGGTCAGCCCAGGTGGTGGCCCACATGCTGCAACTTAAAAATGGTGGGATTAACCTCATTTCCTACAACCCCCAAAAGGACACATCTCAGGAGACTCAGTTGTAAGCCTCTTTTTAAAAATGTTACCATAACTTTGAGCATGACCTTTTTAATTCCAGCTCTCTTCTTTCATAATTAAGATGAATAGATTCATATTTAGATAGTTTTTCCTCTTTGCTCAGGGAAATCAGTTTTCTAAAGTAAAGGAAAAGGTGTTTTGATGAAGTCGAACTACAAATTAATCAACTGTTTTTTAAGTATACCAAGGAGCCAGAGAGAATAAATCTTCTCAGGGAAAAAGCAATGGAGGCTATTAGCCAAACAGACTATAAGCACACACACACACACAAACTTAAAAAGCAAGAACATGCAGCCATGGTATCCTAGGTCCCTGAGTGATTCAAGGAAGACATATGAAAATAGGTGGTTGGAGAGGGGTTTATTGGAAGAAAGGAGTTCAGGAAAGAATGTAAGAAAAATAATCTTTTTTTTAACCTCACTTTCTCCTAGAAAAGCCATTTTCTGTTTCTTTCTGTACATGAAAAGATATGGCGGGGGGTTGATATGGTGACTTAGAGCTTTGCTATTCAAATGCAGTCTGAGAAATAGCAGCATGGATACCACTTAAGAGGTTGATAGAAACAGAGAACTCATGCTATGCTCTAGACCTGCCAAGTCCTAAAATCAGTAAGATCCCTTAGTAACTGGTGGGCATATTTAAGTTAGAGAAGCACTGATTTCAAACCTTGACTCTGCTGTCAGAAAAACCTGGGTTTGAGTTCCTGTTCTACAAATTATTATGTAACCTTGGATAAAGCATTTAACTTCTAATAATTTTTCTCTGCCAGAAAAAGAGATAATAAGGACATCAAACTAATGAATGTATTGGTTTAAATGAAATATCATCTTAAAATTACCACAATGCCTGGTATATCAAACAAACTCTGTATACACTGAATAGCAGGACAACAGACTTGTATTAAATGATTAGAACAAAGTTAGAAAATATGTAACAGATAAAATTAACTCGTTCCTTTGTTGTTTTTCATTTAGTGATCCTGTATCTGGTGTGAGTGTGAACTCGTAAGTAGGCTTCGTGCTATATTCCAGCTCTGGCTGTAAAGCAAGAATGATTCATTTAAACAAAGTAATATTTGGCCATTCTATCATACAAGATCAGCTTCTCAACGTAATTCAATAACTGGGCAGATATTGGTCATTAAAATAACAGGGGGAAAAAAGTAACAAAAAAGAGTGCTGATGCTGTCAACAGCCTTGCTTAAATGAAAAAACTGAGTGGAAATTTAAGGTAGAATATAACTACATGGCTGTTGGAGATGCTGTCTAAAAGCAGTAAGTTCAGTTCAGTTCAGTCGCTCAGTCGTGTCCGACTCTTTGTGACCCCATGAATCGCAGCACGCCAGGCCTCCCTGTCCATCACCAACTCCCGGAGTTCACTCAGACTCGCGTCCATCGAGTCAGTGATGCCATCCAGCCATCTCATCCTCAGTCGTCCCCTTCTCCTCCTGCCCCCAATCCCTCCCAGCATCAAAGTCCTTTCCAATGAGTCAACTTCTTCGCATGAGGTGGCCAAAGTACTGAAGCTTCAGCTTTAGCATCATTCCTTCCAAAGAAAACCCAGAGCTGATCTCCTTCAGAATGGATTGGTTGGATCTCCTTGCAGTCCAAGGGACCCTCAAGAGTCTTCTCCAACACCACAGTTCAAAAGCATCAATTCTTCGGCGCTCAGCCTTCTTCACAGTCCAACTCTCACATCCATACATGACCACTGGAAAAACCATAGCCTTGCCTAGATGGACCTTAGTTGGCAAAGTAATGTCTCTGCTTTTGAATATGCTATCTAGGTTGGTCATAACTTTTCTTCCAAAGAGTAAGCGTCTTTTAATTTCATGGCTGCAGTCACCATCTGCAGTGATTTTGGAGCCCCCAAAAATAAAGTCTGATACTGTTTCCACTGTTTCCCATGAAGTGATGGGACCAGATGCCATGATCTTCGTTTTCTGAATGTTGAGCTTTAAGCCAACTTTTTCACTCTCCTCTTTCACTTTCATCAAGAGGCTTTTTAGTTCCTCTTCACTTTCTGCCATAAAGATGGTGTCATCTGCATATCTGAAGTTATTGAAATTTCTCCCAGCAATCTTGATTCCAGCTTGTGTTTCTTCCAGTCCAGCATTTCTCATGGTGTACTCTGCATATAAGTTAAATAAGCAGGGTGACAATATACAGCCTCGATGTACTCCTTTTCCTATTTGGAACCAGTCTGTTGTTCCATGTCCAGTTCTAACTGTTGCTTCCTGACCTGCATACAGATTTCTCAAGAGACAGGTCAGGTGGTCTGGTATTCCCATCAGTGTGCTGCTATTCTAAATCTCTAACTTACCTATAATATTATATCTCCAACTACTTCATTCTTTGCATTGACAAATTTTATAGCATAATTTTGGTACTTCCTTTGTAAGTATAGAGGGAAATTGTTTTATTGGTCCATAGCTTTAAAATCATTCTGATTGCTATAGGTTCCAGCCAAAATTACAGTTGCTACTGTATCTGGGCCAGTCCTTGCTGGTCAGAAATGTTTAGAAGGTAGCATATACCTGCATTTATATATCCATGCCCAAAGAACCATCTTCATGATAATCCCCCTTTTACTGACTTTAATGCTTGGAAAGATGCAAAACAGAGAGATAACAGGTGATATTTCTCTGACTTAAAGGAGATGAAACCATGCTGATGATCAGCTTGTTAATAGATATTATAGTAACATATAACTAAAACTCTTGGGCCTTCATTTGGAAAATGAAGGTTGATGATTTCACCTAAGAGAAATATTATGAGTCTAAAATCAACTAAATGTTAAACTGCCTGTCAAGTGCTTATCAAGGAAGGGGTCCAATAGGTGTTACTTTTCCTCCATTCTCAATGAAGCATGTTGTTTCATA
The DNA here is from genome assembly GCA_006410935.1 of Redunca redunca. Classification (NCBI taxonomy): domain Eukaryota; kingdom Metazoa; phylum Chordata; class Mammalia; order Artiodactyla; family Bovidae; genus Redunca; species Redunca redunca. The sequence continues at coordinate 194,485 of SJYQ01095377.1, forward strand.
TCAGTTCAGTTCAGTCACTCAGTCATGTCCAACTCTTGGCGACCCCATGGACTGCAGCAGGCCAGGCTTCCTTGTCATCACCAACTCCTTGAGCTTGCTCAAACTCATGTCCATTGAGTCGGTGATGCCATCCAACCATCTCATCCTCTGTCGTCCCCTTCTCCTCCTGCCTGCAATCTTGCCCAGCACCAGGGTCTTTTCCAATTAGTCAGCTTTAACATCAGGTGGCCATCAGGAAGCTTCAGCTTCAGCATCAGTCCTTCCAATGAATATTCAGGATTATTTCCCTTTAGAATTGACTGATTTGATCTCCTTGCTGTCCAAGGGACTCTCGAGTCTTCTCCAACACCACAGTTCAAAAGTGCTCAGCCTTCTTTATGTTTCAACTCTCACATCCATACATGACTACTAAAAAAACCATAGCTTTGACTAGATGGACCTTTGTTGGCAAAGTAATGTCTCTGTTTTTTAATATGCTGTCTAGGTTTGTCATAGCTTTTCTTCCAAGGAGCAAGCACCTTTTAATTTCCTGGCAGCAATCACCATCTGCAGTGATTTTGGAGCCCCCCAAAATAAAGACTGTCACTGTTTCCATTGTTTCCCCATCTATTTGCCAGGAAGTGATGGGCCTTGATGCTGTGATCTTAGTTTTTTGAATGTTGAGTTTTAAGCTAACTTTTTCACTCTCCTCTTTCACTTTCATCGAGAGGCTTTTTAGTTCCTCCTTGCTTTCTGCCATAAAGCTGGTGTCTTCTGCATATCTGAGGTTATTGATATTTCTCCTGGCAATCTATTGTTTCATATACATATGCTATATAATATACATTGTATTTTGAGCTGGAAATATTGAACAAAATATACTTTACAGTGCATGTTTTGTGACCTACCATGTAAGACAAATAGCACTTTAACCCATATGTTTCTGTTTTAATTCCTAAATACCTTCTGCCTTCCATTTTATACCATCTCATAAATGAACAGTGATGACCAAAATCTTTCTGGCACAATTTTCAAATTAAGTAATTAATTTGATAATATTAAACTTAATTTCCAAAACAATCTCTCAAGTTTCTCCTGTCCATGGATGATAATGTGAGTCATTGACAGAGCTACTAACTTCTTTCTGCCTGTTCTAACTATGCAGAGTTTTCAGCTAGCTTCAAAAATTAGAGTACTTAAGAGCAAATAGAAAATTCAGGGAGACTTATTTCACACAAAGATGGTGAACATATCGAATAAATTGCTAACTTAGACCAGCGGAGCAGATAATATAATTTAGTTTAGCATTACAGAATTTATTTCTAAAGGGAGGTAAAGATGGCAGTAAGGAAGTAGAGAGAATTAATGCTGGTTGGCTTGGAGAATGTCAGATAAACCCAGATGAAGATTCTTTAATGCTCACATGACCTTCCCCCACCTCTTGTCTTGGTATTCTTTATGTCCTTAGGACCTTTTAATTTTGTGGAAATGAATATAACTGTGACTAGCTTAGCAAAATTTGCTGCTGTATACCATAATGCATGCTATAAACCATGCCGGGATCTTAAAGTGCATAATCGGGCTGCAGATGGCACTGTTAATTTCTATTACAGACTCTAAAACCATGAGGGAGTTAGTTCTTGCCTCACTGCCTCACTGTTCTACAAGAACGATTTTTGATAGTTTTCCTTACTGCACAGCTTTTCTGCAAAGTGTTTGTCTTTTAGAAAGGCCAAAAGGAACTTACTGCTTTTTAAAAAAAACCTATGCAAGACTGCCAACCTGCTCTGCCCTGCCTCCTGCAGTCCCCAGGTTGCTAGCCACCTTTATTTAAGAAGGGACAGGTATCAGCAAACTCAGAATGAGACAGCATTCTTCTGGGCTTTGAGAATTTATGAAAAGACCGGCTATCTGCTTCATACCAAATGTACAGCATGATATTAGTTTCTAGCCAAGAAAGTTCTTTTGAGGATGGCAAAGTTAAATAAGAAGGTAAATATTAGAATATATGTGTATACATATATATATATATATATATCCATACACATATAAAAATGAATTTTGCATGTTCTGACATATGATTCTGTATCCTTTAATGATGTATTACTTGAAATTATGTGCATATCTGGTTTCACCCAATAAGTTACACATTTGTAAATTCTGTTTTTATCTTGGGTTTTTGTGGTTTTGAAACTTCCAAATGCTTGTCAAACCCAAGAAACCAACCTTCTAGCCTACCTCTAGGATGAATCACTGGCAGCACATATGCTTTGTATCAGTAAACCTCACTTAGATTCTTAGAGATATCACATAATAAGTTTGTAATATACTGTCCTTCTAACCTTTTTATATTTGTTTCACTACCTAAAATATCTAATTATAAGATAAAGTGAATTAAAGAATAAATGCATAGTGCTAACCATAAGACAAGGCATGCAGTAAATCCACACAGTTTTGACTGTCTGCTTTTGCATGTTTCTTTCATAAGAAAGTCACTACTATCACTTCCAAGAAGTTTTAGGCAACCTACAATTCTCCCATACCAGGCAATATTTTAAGATTGGTGGTGATGGTTTCGTCACTAAGTTGTGTCTGACTCTTGCGATCCCATGGACTGTAGCCCGCCAAGCTCCTCTGCCCATGGGATTCTCCAGGCAAGAATACTGGAGTGGATTGCCATTTCCTTCTCCAGAGTTTTTAAGATTGAATATCCTTAGAACTAAAGGATCTTGAGTATGACTTCATTAATTACCTATATCATATCAGTAGTTAAGTACTTCAGTCTTTCTGATTAATCTTTTACCATGTATGATTAGATGATATGAGTTAAGGGTATGAATGCAACTTATTAAATTATTTTGCTTTCCCATAAAATAATATTGTATAGATTTATAATATGCCTCTTTTTCCTCAGTTTTTCATGCTTAAGTTAAATGGTTATACTAAGAAGGCATTGTTCTTGCTTCTTTCTTGACACACGGGTTCCTAATAACAATTTCCATTGAACGGCTCACCTTGAGGTACAGTAAACAGTGTAATATATTTAAAAGTTAGTAACCCCTAATGAGTTTTATGGTTCTTTTGTTTGTTTGTGCATTTTTTGAAGACATATTCATTCAACAGTTTCATCCATTATATTTGTTTTGTATAAAAGGTATTTTGTTCTTTTTATATCTTCAACATCCAATACAGTTTTGGCATATAATATTAGCTTCATTAATTTGGTCGAATAGGAGAGAAGTTCAAGAGGTGTGGGACATATGTATACCTATGGTTGATGCATGTTGATATATGGAAGAAGCCAATACAGTATTGTGGAGTAATAATCCTTAAATTAAAAATAAACAAATTTAAAAAAGAGAAACTGATAATGAGTGATGTTGAGCATCTTTTCATGTGTTTATTAGCCATCCGTATGTCTTCTTTGGAGAAATGTCTATTTAGGTCTTTGGCCCATTTTTTGATTGGGTCATTTATTTTTCTGGAATTGAGCTGCATAAGTTGCTTGTATATTTTTGAGATTAGTTGTTTGTCAGTTGCTTCATTTGCTATTATTTTCTCCCAATCAGAAGGCTGTCTTTTCACTTTGCTTATATTTTCCTTTGTTGTGCAGAAGCTTTTAATTTTGATTAGATCCCATTTGTTTATTTTTGCTTTAATTTCCAGAATTCTGGGGGGTGGATCATAGAGGATCCTGCTGTGATTTATGTCAGAGAGTGTTTTGCCTATGTTCTCCTCTAGGAGTTTTATAGTTTCTGGTCTTACATTTAGATCTTTAATCCATTTTGAGTTTATTTTTGTGTGTGGTGTTAGAAAGTGATCTAGTTTCATTCTTTTACAAGTTGTTGACGAGTTTTCCCAGCACAACTTGTTAAAGAGATTGTCTTTACTCCATTGTATATTTTTGCCTCCTTTATCAAAGATAAGGTGTCCATAGGTGTGTGGATTTATCTCTGGGCTTTCTA
>SJYQ01095377.1:198651-215721 GCA_006410935.1 Redunca redunca
TTGCTTTGGGTAGTATGCTCATTTTCACAATATTAATTCTTCTGATCCATGAACATGGAATATTTCTCCATCTATTAGTGTCCTCTTTGATTTCTTTCATCAGTGTTTTATAGTTTTCTATATATAGGTCTTACCACAATGAGGTACCACTTCACACCAGTCAGAATGGCTGCGATCCAGAAGTCTGCAAGCAATAAATGCTGGAGAGGGTGTGGAGAAAAGGGAACCCTTTTACATTGTTGGNTTCCATTGACCATTCCACCCTGCCTTGTCTTAACTAACTATTAATTTTCTTTCTGTTTCTACATATGTTCCTTTTCTGTATATTTCATATAAATAGAATAATAAAATATGTGGTCTTTAGTGGCTGACTTTTATCATGTCACATAGTGTTTTCAAGGTTCACTTATGTTGCAGTATCTATCATCACTTCATTCCTTTTACTGTCAGATATATATCTATTGAAAGGATATACCAAATATTTGACACAGCAATTTTGAATTTCCTAAATCAACGTGTATACTCACCAGCATATGTACGTTCGATAGTGTATTTGCACTGTTTTTCTCTTAAATGCCCAGTGAAGTGTCTTTCTTTTTTTATTGTTGAATTTTTATTATTTTTTAATATAAATGTATTTATTTTAATTGGAGGTTAATTACTTTACAGTATTGTATTGGTTTTGCCATACATCAACATGAATCCACCACAGGTATACACGTGTTCCCCATCCTGAACCCCCCTCCCTCCTCCCTCCCCATACCATCCCTCTGGGTAGTCTCAGGGCACCAGCCCTGAGCATCCAGTATCATGCATTGAACCTGGACTGACAATTCATTTCATATATGATATTATACATGTTTCAATGCCATTCTTCCAAGTTATCCCACCCTCTCCCTCTCCCACGGAGTCCAAAAGACTGTTCTATACATCTGTGTCTCTTTTGTTGTGGTACATATACACAATGGAGTATTACTCAGCCATTAAAAAGAGTACATTTGAATCAATTCTAATGAGGTGGATGAAACTGGAGCCTATTATACAGAGTGAAGTAAGTCAGAAAGAAAAACACCAATACAGTATACTTATGCATATATATGGAATTTAGAAAGATGGTAATGATAACCCTGTATGCGAGACAGCGAAGTCTCTTTCTTAAAGTTCTTGATGCACCAAACTCATCAAGGATTTAAAAGATTGATAATACCGACTGGTATTGGGATGTATACTTTTGGAGGCAACTTGACAGTATGAACCACATTATTAACTGTGCTTATTATTTTGATATACCTTAAATAAATTATTTGAAATGTATAAAAATATGTACAAAATTATTTTTGATAGTGATGTTTGGAAGGGTTTAATATTACAAGCCAAATTCTCTACAAAATCAGATTGCTTACAAAAGTACAAACATATAGTCATATCACTGATACACTTCACTGATAAAAATGACAATGTAGATCCCTATTTTTGGCCTGGAAAGATTGAGATATTTTAATGTAAAAAATAAGCATGTAGGTAATTGCTCACAGTAAAGTCATGTTAAGGACACATAGATATATAGATTGATATCTTTAGCTAGTTAGGTAATCAACTATCAGTGTTCTTATGTATAAATGGAAGGTTAATGAGTATATGTGGGGTTGGGGTGGTTATTGGTGGAGGGGAGTGGCATTAACCAATAAGTTTAGTTTATGAGAGACATACAAGGTGAAAGATAGAACATTGGGCCTGTAGAGGTGAAGTCAGGGCACACACTTGTAACTTAGTAACTTGTAACTTGCCTTGTAACTTAGGCACACACTCCTTGCCCTTCCCACACACATACATAGAGTTGTAAGCCCATCAGAGAGTATGCAGGCCTTGATGAAAGGACAGAAGAGGAGGAAAAATAAATATGTAAGTTACTGCAGTTTTTGAGCTTGTAGTTGACTAGTGTGCTAAAAGCTAGGAAGCAAGAGACAAGGATGGCTAGGTCCTGATGCAGGGCGTGGCTCCTGCCATGACTCCAGAATGCTGGCAGACAACTAGCACATCATTGTGAGCCTCTGCTAATTTGTGGCACAGGTGTGAACAAACACAGAGCAACTCACTGGTGTATGAGGCAACTTGTGCTCATACCCAGTCACGTCTGACTCTCTGCAACCCAATGGACTATAGCCCCCCTGTCCATGGAATTCTCCAGGCAAGAATACTGGTATGGGAGCCATTCCCTTCTCCTGGTGATCTTCCCAACCCAGGGATCAAACACAGGTCTCCTGCATTGCAAGCAGATTCTTTATCATCTGAGCTACCCGGGAAGCCTTCTCAATAGGAGGCTCAGGAAGCAAAAGGGGGAAACCTCCTATATATCTCTACATGTAATCCTTATACCACTCTACAAAGTGGGTATTAGCATGATTCCCAGTTTATAAATAATGGCCAAGTATGGTGAAGTAAGGTGATTTGTCCAAGGTCACATAAACAGTGGCAGGGATAAGATTCAAAGTGAAATTCGTCATTGAACTTTATTGAACAAGATGAAAAGAGAAGACTGGTACTTAGTTTATGTTTTAAGCTGCATTGTTAGTGTTCAGTTACTAAGTCATGTCCAACTGTTTGTGACTTTATGGAATGTAGCCCACCAGACTCCTCTGTGCTCCAGCTCCACTATCTCCTGGAGTTTGCTCAGATTCAGGTACATGGAGTCAGTGATGCTATATTACCATCCCATCTTCTGCTGCTCCTTTCTACTTTTGCCTTAAATTTAAAAGCACTTTTTAAATGCATGTGTTCAACTTACCTATGGTAAGCAAACCTATTATTTATTGGTCATACTTTTTCCTTGATTGTGCCAATATATTTAAGAATATTTAAGGAAATTTACTGAGTGTATTTCAGAGTTTAGTTAAATGTGCACACAACATTTCCACTTAAAAATTATTTTTATTGTTTAGTTGCTCAGTTGTACCTGACTCTTTGCAACTCCTTGGAATGAAGCACACCAGGATTCCCTGTCCTTCACTATTGTACAGAGTTTGCTCAAACGAATGTCCATTGAGTCCATGATGCCATCCAATCATCCCATCCTCTGTCACCCTCTTCTCCTCATGCCCTCTATCTTTTCTAGCATCAGGCTCTTTTCCAATGAGTTGGCTCTTTGCATCAGGTGGCCAAATTATTGGAGCTTCAGGCAGATTATTTTTAAAATGTATTCTTAAAGCAGAGAGATTATAGTGGCTGGAGCCCTATAAATTAACTAATGTTCAAAATAATTTTTCAGCCTGCTACTTATAGTGTACCCCTATCCTGACCTTCAATGTGTCTAGATTGGATTTTACCAGAACACAGCCCAGTCCTGTCTTCTTCCAAAATTGAGTGTAGAATGAAGAGTCAGAGTGTACTCTCTCATTGTATACCTTTAAGCCATTACAGTCCGCTCATAGCCCAAGAGAAGACTAAGGTTTCAATTTCATCTTCTGAAGTGTGTGTGTGTGTGTGTGTGTGTGTGTGTGTGTGTGTGTTAGTTGCTAAGTCATGTCTGACTCTTTGAGATTCCACAGATTGTAGCCTGCCAGGTTTCTCTGATCATCGAATTCTCCAGGCAAGAGTACTGGAGTAGATTGCCGTTTCCTTCTCCAGAGGATATTCCCAACCCAGGGATTGAACTCTGGTCTTCTGCCCTGCAGGCAGATTCTTTATCATTGGAGCTACAGGGAAGTCTGATTCCTACAAACTTTGCCTTTCAACTCATCACTTCACTCAGGAGTATCCCTTGCTTTGTGTGTTGGCTTGTCATTTTCAAGGTCTAGTTGGGATTTAGTTAATTGGTTTAATTCTTTCTAAGTCCTACCTTATGCCACCTTGCCAGAAGCTTCGCCCATATTCAGACCAATCCTTCTATCATAATATGCACGTGTGCTAAGTCACTTCAGTCATGTCCAACTCTGTGACTCCACGGACTGTAGCCCACCAGGCTCCTCTGTCCATGGGATTCTCCAACCAAGAATGCTGAAGTGAGTTGCCATGCCCTTCTCTAAGAGATCTTCCTGACCCAGGGATCAAACTCGCATCTCTTACATTGCATCTCTTACATCTTGTGCATTCACAGGTGAGTTCTTTACCATAAGTGCCACCTAGGAAGCCCCTTCTATCATAATACCTCCAATATAATCTCTGCACATGGAATTTTCTAATATTCCTAAACACTCTATATTTTCCTTCCTCCTTTCTTTCATTCTATTCTTCCCTCCCTCCTTCCCTTTCCCATTTTCCTTCTCTCTTTCATTAACATGTAATTTTCTATCTTACAGTTGCCAGTTCTTCTGCTAAGAATTTTACCCTACTTTTCTGCCTAGAATACTTACATACATCTTTGTATTTCAGTTGATCTCTCAAGCTGATTTCAATCTCTCCAATGTTTCCATTTCTAAATAATAAATACATTATATATTTTTGGTTTATACTATGTCCATTACATAAATTTCCCTTGTTCTTAATCTGTGGAAAGTGAGATTTCATTCTTACGCATTTTTATATTCAATACACTAGCTAGAAAAATATGTGACAAATAGTAACTATTCAATTTCTTTCCTAATGAATAAATCAGTGTCACTGCATCATGAGGAATTATGATTATTGGCATTATTCAGAATACTGGCCCAGACATATCTTTTTTATATATCCAAATGACATGAATCTGTATTCTCAATTATATTGGCTTAAATATTCATATCACATAACTTCAGAGAAGGACTCGTAATGCAAAGAAAGTATTCAAAGAGTGCATTGATATATGTTTAAGGATACACTAAAATGAGAATGTGACCTGAAAAATCAAAACAGAATAACCCCTACCAAGTGTCCATTATGCAAGACATTATGAATGAGAACTCTAGAGGAGCAACATATTTCCCACATAAATGATAAAGTATTATAGTTGACTTTGATCCCAAATGAGATATGTAAAGTTGGCTATTGAAAATGATAACTTTTCATTTCACAATTATATGTGTATCAGTTTTGTTATAAAAGTCATATGGTCCCTTTGTACACATAACACTTGAGTAATTTTTATTTTTCTGAGTATTTTTCATAGATGGTTCTTAAATAAGATAGTCTTTCTGAGGAAAATAAACAGAAATCAATCACCATCCTAATCAGGATAATAACAAGTACAAAATTCATGCTGGCTAGAGCTTTTAACAGTACCCTTAAGTCTGTGGGTTGCTGAAATATTTGCTTCTGACAGGAATGGAAGCATATTTAATCACTATACTCAATAATTTATTAGGGCCATATGATCTTCACCATTATGCATGTGGAAAAAGCAAAGGGCATTGGCAAGATTCAGAACTAGCTTAGGCATCTGACTCCCTGCAAATAGAAACTAGAGTAGCTATAAATGTAAGTATGGAGCATGAATTTTGGGAGGGAACATTAAAAAAAAAAAATCTCTAGGAAGATCAAAGACTGTTAGGAGCTGGAATTGGTGGCCCCATGGTTGTAAGACTTGTAGAGAGTGTTGCAGTCTGCTCACATTTCCATAACAAAATGCCACAGACTGACCGCTTAAACAACAGACATAGATTTCTCCCAAGTCCAGATTGGCTGGGGAGTCCAAAATCAAGGTGCCAGTCAACTCGGCTCCTGGTGAGAGTCTCTTCCTAGCTCCAGATAGCTGTCGTTGGGGCTGTATATTCACATGCACCTTGGCATGTGCAAAGAGAGAGAGAGATCAGGCTTCCTGGAATCTTTCTTATAAGGAAACTGATAAAATCAGATTTAGGCCCTACCTTTAATAAAACAATGACTTTATTGTGTATTCTTCAGTCACTAAGAATAAAATAAAATAGGAACAAAATAAAATTAAAATAAGAAGAAAGAATAAAATAAAGAATGTCACTAAGAATAAAATAAAATAAATAAAACCCTCAATAAAACAATGACTTTATTGTTCATTCTTCAGTCACTAAGCCATGTCTGACTCTTTGTGACCCCATGGACTGAAGCATGCCAGGACTCCCTGATCTTCACTATCTCCCAAGTTGGCTCAAAATCATGTCCACTGAGTTGGTGATGCCATCCAACCATCTCACCTTCTGTCATCTCCTTCTTCTCCAGCCCTCAATCTTTCTCAGCATCAGGGTCTTTTCCAAGGACCTGACACTTTGCATCAGGTGGCTGAAGTATTGGAGCTTCAGCTTCATCATCAGTTCTTCCAATGAATAATCAGGGTTGATTTCCTTTAGAATTGACTGGCTTGATCTCCTTGCAGTCCAAGGGACTCTCAAGAGTCTTCTCCAGAACCACAGTTCAAAAGCATCACTTCTTTGGTGCTCAGCCTTCTTTAAGAACTTATTTAACCTTGATTACTTTGGAAAAGCCCTAACTTTAAATCTAGTCACATCTGTAGGTAGGGCTACAACATTTGAATTTTTTTGCATTTGGGAGATATTAACACTCAGTCCATAACGGGGAAGAACTTCTAAATTATTTTCTTGTATCTCCCCTTATTGGCTTCGAAAAATTGAAGTCTGCCTCTTTGCAGGAAAAACAGACAGACATTTAAATAAACCGAATTAAATGTTATTTCAAGAATAGGTGACACTGTTTACTTATCCTATCAGGAGGCATACAATGATTTGGTTTCCCTGATTTTAGTGGTGTTAAGATCAATCAGTGCTATGGATGTTTTTGGCCTGATCAATCCACTATTAATTCTTCATCAACCAACTATTAGATCGTTGTTTTAGCAGCTATTGATAAGAGTTGCCCACATGTGTTATTTCTTCAGCAGGATGAAAAGAAAGTGAGAGAGGGAGATGAAATTAGCTTTCATCCATACCTGAAATATACCAATGCCCGGTTACACCTCAGCAGTTAATATCCTTTCAGCCTCTATCTTACCCTTTTGCTCAAGCCCTCTGCTTTCCAGTCACAAGCAGCCCGTAGACAGCATATTAAATGCAAAAGAAGTTTGGAGCAATAAAGCAGAGAAATGGTTAAAAGAAAAAGACAGTCACACATTCCTCCTCTTCCACAGTCTGAATCATTTTGTGATTAAGAAGCTTTAAGTTGAATGAGAAACTGAAGGTTTGATATAACACAGGATTGACATTTTAAAAACCTAAAAAATGAGATTGATCCTTGATGAGTGAAAATGATCTGAAAGATATGGAGTGTGTCAGGAAGCAGGGATAGAAAAGCAGAGATTAAAAGAATAATGCTTTTGTTTTTCTCATACCCAACAGAGTACAGTTTGTTAAATAAACAAGTTACATTAATATGAATTTGCCAAACAGTTTTCCACATACTGATTGGCCTTCATGATTTAAAGAAAGATTAAAGGAGTTCTTAAAATGCTATCCTCAAAATCCTTAGTGAATTTCATCAGCTGTTTTATAAACCAGGAATTAGCTAATTTCAGAAATCAGAAATCTGCAAAACATATTGTGGATGTCAGAGATTACTGAATTAAAACAATTCTCTTGTTTGGGCATGCCACAATATTTTTCTTAATTAAAATATACTCTATATAACTATGTCACAAAGTTATTTTTGGTAGAGATTACTAAGCATTTACTTATTTATACATTTACTTATTTCCTTATGTAGATATTACTAAATTGAAGGAAGCCTGGAAGGAATGTCAAGTAGGTGAATGGATGGTTGTGAAGGACTCACAAGGATGAAAGTGGGCAGATGTGGGAGGCAGAATCATTTAGGGCAGGGAGAACTGGAGGAAGGGAAAGGGTCACTACCAATGAGGCAAATTTGGCAACTTAAAGTGGAGCAAAGGATCGGAATTGTGAAGCCAAGCAGAATGAGGTCATAATTACTTACAGCTGGAAACAGTGACTGAAGCATGCTTATGTATTTTAAATTCCACATTTTAGAGTAGAATCCAATTGTGCATATTGCATTTTTAACCAAAATTAACATTTTAAGTGAGTCCCAAACCCAGGTACTTGTGAATATGACCTTAATTAGTCGATGCAATCAACTTAAAGATGGCACCGTGGAAAAGAATCCGTCTGCCAATGTAGGAGATGAGAGGCAGCAGACATGGATTTGATCCCTGGTCAGGAAGATTCCCTGGAGTAGGAAATGGCAACCTTCTCCAGTATTCTCTCCTGGGAAATCCCATGGACAGAGGAGAGTGTCAGGTTACCGTCCATGGGGTCGCAAAGAATCGGACATGACTGAGCGGCTGAGCACACACAATCAGTTTAAGATGCCATACTCATAGGAGGAGAGCCCTATAATGCACAGAGCTAGGAGAGAATGCATTTTTATTGTCTTAAGTACCCAGTTTGTGATACTTTGCTATGGCAGCCCTGGAAAACTAAAACAGTTATATATTATTATGAATTAATAAATAGCTGATAGAAGTGGTCTTTGAGTAGAAATGGAACCAGAAAAAATAAAACAAATATATAAGTATCTATTGCAACTTCTAAGCTAATAATTTTAAAACACAATTCACGCTAATAATTTTAAAACACAATTCACTAAGTTAACATTTATATAAATTCAGTGAAATATATGTGATTTCTTCTTTAAAATTGAAATTAACACTAAAAGCCTAATAATATGCTCTCATAAGAACATATATTGTGTTTCTTAGATTATTCCAGCATTTACAGTGATATACTTTTTTGATAAATATTTACTGACCATCAATATGCTTTCAGGTACTGCTCTAGACACTGTATAGACAACAGTTTAAAAAAATAGAAAAATATCTTTCCTGGTGGGGCTTCAATATGATGAAAGCAGAAAGATAATAAAATAAATAAATAAAATATATGGTATGTCAATGGTGATAAGAGTAACGGAGGAAATTTAAGAGAGACAAAGATTTCCAAAAGTGAGGCTTCATTTTTCAACCTAAGTTTTACTGCTGCTGCTGCTAAATTGCTTCAGTCGTGTCCGACTCTGTGCGACCCCATGGACTACAGCCTACCATGTTCCTCCGTCCATGGGATTTTCCAGGCAAGTTTTACTAGGCAGATACATTTGAACAAAGACTTGAAGGGCAAGAGGGAGAGGACCATGCAGTTCTGGGTGAAGCACTCGGGCACACGTTTGAGTGAGAGATTTACCACATGTGTGACTAGCAGCCTGGGCAGCATTTCAGCTAGACAAGAGTGCTAAATTAGTTCATATTAGTTAAAGGATGCACGTGTCAATGATACACTTTCAAAATCAGTAACAGATAAAGACCCTTTTCTCTGAGGAAGATATGGCAGGCACTGTTTTAACATGGCCATATGTGAGTCAGAATTGTTGGGCGACACCATGTATGGAAAATAAAAAGGCAAAGACACAATAAACCTACGTTAAATTTGATCAATCCATGAGTTTCTTAGTTGCTGAGCAAATAAATTCATTTTCTATCACTATTGTGTAGCCCAATTTGAGTTGCATTTGAGTCACTTGCAGTTAAGAAATAAAAAATACTTTAACTGATCCATTGAATAGTTCTGACTCTTATAAATGCAAATCATATAGTTACCCTGAATGCTGTATCTATGATCATTTCACCTACTTCTGCCCTTGTGCATTAAAGAATTACATATCCTAAAAAGGCATAAAAGATTTTTATAGAGAATGTATAGCAATTCATATCTACAAAAAGTTACATAAGAATAATGACACTCAGTGCATTACTATGTTTTTGTCTTTAGTAATATTCAAGCTTTAGTTTTAAATTAACCAAGTATTGCTTCCAACATCCCCTGTGAATACAAAGATATTGAGATAAGAAAAAAGTACACAATAATGGCTTTTTTTGAGACATATTTATTAGTTAAATTACTTAGTCTGTATATACTCTTTCCATTGTACCACCCCAAGAAAAGTAAAAAATCTTTGAGCATCTACCTTAAAGTCCGTTTCCGCTTGAGCCAATTCTGCTATTTAAATTCCTTCTGCTTTCTCCATTTTTCTTTCATAGTATGATCTTTTTTCCTGTCATGTTGCTATTTGTTGTTCATAAATTCCAAGGCATAACCAGTGCATGCAAATCACAATGTTTTTATGAGAAGAGGGGTTTAGTGCCAGTACAAAGATTTATGACACCATATATTTTTTTACTTGCTATTAGTCACATAGGCATTTTAATGTTGAGATTAATTTTTAATAACTCTTCCATTTGCATCTCTGGACTTATTGATTTGAAACGTCATGGTGGTGATCATATCTTTTCACAGTCAAAGGAACTTTAAATAAGCCTTTCCCATAAGACTACACATTTCATATAGTCATATTCACTGAGCTGAAAAATGCTTTGTTGTTTGAAAATGATCAGAGTGGACATATTATGTGAATGATCAAAATTGTACTTAATTTTGAAGAGGCTGTGTAATATCATTTGACAATAGAAAGAAGGAAACTCATTTTACCTTTTTTTGGTACTTAAAATCACAAGCAAAATAAATGCAAAAGACTATAGCTTAGTAAGACCCAGTTTATTTAAGAATGTAGAGACATCACGGTATACCTTCTTTTATTATACTCACTCGAACAAAAATGAACTCTTATTTTTTAAAGTTACTATCATAATATGGGTCAGTAAAACAATTAAGATCCTTCTAGAGAATCCCAGGGACGGGGGAGCCTGGCGGGCTGCCATCTATGGGGACGCACAGAGTTGGACATGACTGAAGCGACTTAGCAGCAGCAGCAGCAGTATATTCTTAAATTTATTTCTCAATGGAATTTGACATGCAAAACTTGTATCTAAATGGAGAAATAAACAATACAAGTGGAGCAACTAGAAACCAGTGTACACACACACACACACACACACAATTGTCATGAAGTTTTTAAAAAGTTAAAAAACATCTGAATGTCTAAATATCTAACAGCTGAGAGTGATTAACGGTGCATTCATGAAATGACATACTATGCAGTTATTCCAGTATATGCTATAGGATAACATTAGTGACAAAAAAATCACATTTTAAGTTAAAGTATCATGGATACTTGAAAGGAGAAATGTATATACATATGTGCAAAGAACCCTATTGTAATCCATTATAGTATGCTATAGTATGTTAGTAATTGTTATCAGTTGGTGGTATGATTGCAAATGCTTTTATGTCACTATAATTTATTCATACTTTCCATGTTAATATTGGATAAGTTACCTTAAAATGTATATACTCATAGNNNNTGAGGGATATATAGTAAGAAATAATAAATCTTTACATTTAAGGAGCATGAAAAGAAGGATGATCTATGAAGCTGCACAGAAATGGAATAAAGTCCATTGAGAGGTATCTTCTTTCTGTAGTACTGTTCTTTCTTTTTTAAAAAAATTAATTTATTTTAACTGGAGGCTAATTACTTTACAATATTGTAGTGGTTTTTGCCATACATTGACATGAATCAGCCACGGATGTACATGTGTTCCCCATCCTGACCCTCCCTCCCATCTCCCTCCCCACCCCATCCCTCAGGGTCATCCCAGTGCACCAGCCCTGAGCACCCTGTCTCATGCGTCGAACCTGGACTGATGATCTATTTCACATATGGTCATAGACATGTTTTAATGCTATTCTCTCAAATCTACCCACCCTCACCTTCTCCCACAGAGTCCAAAAGTCTGTTCTTTACATCTGTGTTTGTTTTGCTGTCTCACAAATAGGGTTATTGTTGTCATCTTTCTAATTATCATATATATGTGTTAATTTTTTCTTTTATATTGGAGCATAGTTGATTAACAATGTTGTGATAGTTTTAGATGCACAGCAAAGTGATTTAGTTATACATTGGGGCTTCCCTAGTGGCTCAGATGGTAAAGCGTCTGCCTGCAATGCGGGAGACCCTGGTTTGATCCCTGGGTTGGGAAGATCCCCTGGAGAAGGAAATGGCAACCCACTCCAGCATTCTTGCCTGGAGAATTCCATGGATTGAGGAGCCTGGTAGGCCACACGGTCCATGGGATTGCAAAGAGTCAGGCATGACAGAGCAACTTCACTTCACTTATACATGTATTATTTTCCAACTTCTTTTCCTATTTAGGTTGTTATATAATATTGAGCAGAGTTTCCTATGCTATCCAATAGATCCTTGTTGGTTATTCATTTTATATATAGCAGTCTGTATATCTCAACCTCAAACTCCCTAACTAGCCATCCTCTACCCTTCCCCCCAGTAGCCAAAAGTTTGTTCTCTAAGTCTGTGAATCTGTTTCAACCTAGTCATTAAGTGCAAGATCATTAAAACTCATTTTTATGACATATCATGTTAAATAGTTCAGACAGTTTTCAAAAACTGAGCAACCTGGCTGTTATTAAAAAAAAAGTATATTTCCCTGTGCTTTTTAATATTCCTGTCTACTTTTTTAAGAAAACAAATATACTTGATACTTTTATTAAAGTGAGAGAGTGAGATAGAATTGATTTAAACCCTGTTTCATTGTATCAATAAATAATATTCATGAACTGATAAATGATGAAGATATATAAATTTCAATATATGTCAGAAAAAAGTCATTTTCCCCAAATTGCCTTTTTTATATTTACTGTTTATGTATCAAAACATGTAATATATTTATATTTTTGATTCATTGGCTATGCTTTGTAAATGAAATAGTAATTTAAGTTACAAGAATTATATTTTAATAGTATCTCTGGAATTTTAAAAAGTGACTGTGCATATTAAGGTTTCAAAGAGGTAGAAACGATGATGGATACTGTGACAAAGCCTTTAATGGATTTTATTCAATGGAATTAGTGTTTCTAGCGTACGTGTTGGGAGAAAATTCTGTGCTAAGATCGGAAACTTTGTCCGGCTTTTGTAAAACTTCCCTCCAGAGCACTTCATTCTTTGACAATAAGCAAGCCTGTCACGCAAGTTACAGTAAATCTGAATCGAGAACGACTAAAGGAGCCTCCCTAAATCAAGGTATTTCAACGTATATGTGTTGAGGTGAGAGTGAGGTAATCTTTAATCTTGGCAATGTGCGGATTCATGATATGTGAGGGGTTGGGTTCTTTTTTTTGAAAAATGATAAAAAGAATGGCAAAAATGATAGAAAAAAGGAAGAAGAGGAACTGTTTTATGCCAGTTATCAGACAAATCAAATTTAGGAAAAAACAACATGAAAGGTGAAGATTTGAAAATTGATTCCCTAAATATTCACTTGGCAATATTTCCACGGTATAATACCCCAGTGTGAAGACTTGCTCCTAAGGTTAAGAACACCCAGAGTTGTTCGTACCTGCAATTTATGTTAAGAGAAACTGATTAGCAGTCAATGTTTTTCAAATTATGGATCTTTATTAAGTCATTAAATTGCTTTGGTAAATGTCATGTAAATATATTTTAATTATGATAATTTTAAATAGAAAATATCAAAATATAGAATTTGTTAAGGTAAGAATAAGTGTTATTTTGGGAAATTTGTTACTGGGAAATTTGATTTTATATATGTGTATATGTACACATACAAATATAGATATATGTAGTAGATTATATTGTTAAATATATTTCTTACTACGTATAATATTCAAAGGCTATAAATGCAAAGACCTGGTTCCCTAGGCAGTAAAATATAGATTAATACTCAGTTTTCATCATATGGCTGTGAAATTCCTCTCAGGATACTTTTCTTATTTTTTTTTCTCTCTCTCTCTTTATATGCCAAGTACCAAAAACTGAAATTTAAACGAACTGACCTTAGTGCTAATATACAGAAAGGGTTATGAGAATCTCATTTTGCAAGAACCGGTTTACCTAGCTGATGTTTTTAAAATGATCTTAGTGGCAAGAAAAATCAAATGAGGTGCCTGAGACAGGTTAAAATCAAATGAGGTGCCTGAGACAGGTTAAAATTTTACAAAGAGCACAGTAAGTTGAAGCAAACATTGTAACACAAGGTCACTTGGTATAGTGTTGCCTGCTGTTTAAACAACTCTTTCATATACAGATGTTTGCAGGACTTTTCAGTGATGAGGACTGACAGTAACTAATTTTCCTGCCTCTGTTTTCCAATTGTGGTACTCATATATACCAAAAAGAATTGTAAAAATTTAAATATACTGGAAACTGGTGAAAAACTTCAGAATCCCAGAAGGAGTTCTCACTATCCAAAGAAAGAAAGAAAGGTGAGGAGTGAAGGATGAGAAAGACAAGTAACAGGCTGCCCATTACAGAGAAATTCTGTCTATTGGAATTATACCACATTATTGTCTCCTGTAATCCCAGTATAACCATCAGATTTGCTTACTCTACCCCTAGCAATGGACTTTCCTGATGGCTCAGATGGTAAAGGATCTGCCTGCAATGAAGGAGATCTGGGTTCGATGCCTGGGTCAGGAAGATCCCTCGGAGAAGGAAATGGCAACCCACTCCAGTATTCTTGCCTGGGAAATCCCATGGACAGAGGACCCTGGCGGTTTACAGTCCATGGGGTCGCACACAGTGGGACATGACTGAGCATGCATGCACACCTACACCGATAGCAATACCCATAGACATGTACACATATATCTCAAATCAATAGATTTCAAAGTACAGCTTTCTCAAAAATATCAAGTGTATTTACTAGTAAAACAAAAATTTAAAAAGGATTTTTATATAGTGTGGGGAATACCAAAGGAAAGTAGATATTCTGCTGTTGGATAACCCATAGCCATCAAAGAATCAGTCCTCTTTTCTCAGCATAGAACATGGGGACCAAACACTTAATGAGTATATGAACATAAATATGAAGAAGTGCAATACATGAACATAGAGGTGAATATATCCTTTTGAATTACAGTTTTTGTTTTTTTTTCCTGAATATATGCCCTGGAGTGGGATTGCTGGATCATATGGTAAATCTGTTTTCAGTTTTCAGAGGAACCTCCATATTGTTTTCCATAGTAGGTGTACCAACTTACAGTCCATCAACAGAGTAGGAGGATTCCCTTTTCCCCACATCCTCCCTAGTATTTGCTATTTGTAGACTTTTTAATGATGGCCATTCTGACTGCTGCTGCTGCTGCTGCTGCTAAGTTGCTTCAGTTGTGTCCGACTCTGTGCGACCCCATCCCTGGGATTCTCCAGACAAGAACACTGGAGTGGGTTGCCATTTCCTTCTCCAATGCATGAAAGTGAAAGGTGAAAGTGAAGTCGCTCAGTCACGTCCAACTGTTAGCGACCCCATGGACTGCAGCCCACCAGGCTCCTCCATCCATGGGATTTTCTAGGCAAGAGTACTCGAGTGGGGTGTCATCGTCTTCGCAGGGCCATTCTGACTAGTGGTACCTCATTGTAGCTTTGATTTGCATTTCTCTAATGATAAGCGATGTTGATCATCTTTTCATGTGCCTCATAGCCATCTGTATTTCTTCTCAGAAGAAATGTGTATTTAGGTATTCAACCCATTTTTCATTTTGTTTGGCTGAGTTGTATGAACTGTTTGTATGTTTTGTTTGTATGTTTTGGAAATTAACCCCTGTTGGCCACATCATTTGCAAATATTTTCTCCCATTCTGTATGTTGTCTTTTCATTTTGTTTATGGTTTCCTTTGCTGTGCAAAGGGCTTCCCTGGTGGTGCAGAGGTTAAAGTGTCTGCCTGCAATGTGGGAGACCTGGGTTCGATCCCTGGGTTGGGAAGATCCCCTGGAGAAGGAAATGGCAACCCACTCCAGTATTCTTGCCTGGAGAATCCCACGGACGGAGGAGCTTGGTGGGCTACAGTCCATGGGTCGCAGAGTCGGGCATGACTGAGCATAACTGAGGGACTTCACTTTCACTTGCTGTGCAAAAGCTTGTAAGTTTGATTAGAGTTCACATCATTATTTTTGCTTTTATTTCTAGTGTCTTGGAACACTGACCCAAGAGAACACTGGTACTATTTATGTCAGAGTATGTTTTGCATATGAGCTCTTCTAGGAATTTTATGGTATTATGGCTCATGTTTAAGTCTTTAAGCCATGTTGAGTTTGTTTTTGTGTATGTTAAGAGATGTTCTAGCTTTACTGATTAACACGTATTTGTACAACTTTCCCAATACCACTTGATGAAGAGACTGTCTTTTGCCCATTGTATATTATTGTCTCCTTTGTTGAAAATTAATTGACCATAGGTGTGTGGGTTATTTCTGGGCTCTCTATTCTGTTCTATTGATCCATATGTCTGTTTTTGTGCCAATACTATGCTATTTTTATTAGTATAGCTTTGCAGTATTGTCTGAAGTCAGTGAGGGTCATGCCTTCTGCTTTGTTCTTTTTCCTCAGGATTGTTTGAGCAATCCTGGGTCTTTTATGATTCCATATATATTTTATGTTTATTGTTTCTAGTCCTGTGAAAATGTCATGGGTAATTTGATGGGGACCACATTAAATCGTAGATTGCTTGGATAGTATGGCCATTTCAATAATATTAATTCTTCCAATCCAGGAACATAGGATATCTTTCTATTTGTCGGAATTATCTTTAGTTTCTTTCATTAATGTTTTACAGTTCTTTCACATCCTTGGTCAGGTTTAGTCCTAATATTTTGTTTGGGGGGTATGACTTTAAAAGATATTGTTTTTATACATTCCCTTTCTGTTATTTCTGAACATACCATGAAAACAGAAACTGTCTAATGGACATAGACAACAAAGTTGTTGAGAAGGAGAAGAATGTTGGGTGAGAGTGAAAGTAGGAGGTTGAGGTTAGCCGATGTAAGCTTTTGCATATACATACATAGGTAATTGTTGTTAGTTTATATTAGTTTATAATTGTTGTTATACATATATAGAATTTAGTTGTTGTCAGTCCATTATAACATATATAACATATAATATATAAGGTCCTACTGTTCAGCACAGAGAAATATATTCAGTATCTTATAAGAAACCATAATAAAATAATTTTTAAAGGAATATATACATATATACATAAAACTGAATCACTTTGTTATACAGAAGAAATTAATACAACACTGTAAATCAACCTATACTTCAGTGTTAAAAGATAAAGTGAAAAAAAAAGAAAGCGATACATTCTTAACAGTAGAATATGGGTAGTAGAATATGGGAATAACATAATAATGGGCTTCCAGAATAGAGACCATGAATAGGAATATTAAAAGGGTGATC
>SJYQ01095377.1:216416-242647 GCA_006410935.1 Redunca redunca
TATACTTTCCAAATTTCTGTCATTTTTTAAAAATTTTGTAATTTACCTTGATTTTTCCCCTGTATTTTGGATGAATCACAATAATTACAGTTCTCCTTGATAGTATTAAAATAGTCTTAATATGTATGAAAATCACATACATTTTTACACATTGTTTCTGGGCATATTTCCAATAACTTACGGCTTTATTAAAAGTTATTAATTTCAGAATGTTCCCATGTATTTACTTCCCTGGTGGCTCAGATGGTAAAGAATCCACTTGCAATGCAGGAGAGACCCAGGTTTGATCCCTGGGTTAGGAAGATCCCCTGCAGAAGGGAATGGCAACCCACTCCAGTATTCTTGCCTGGAGAATTCCATGGACAGAGGAGTTTGGTGAGATACAGCCCATGGGGTCACAAAAAATAGGATACAACTGAGTGACTAACTTACACCTTCACTTTTTTGTTTTTCCCATGTATTTATATCCTGGAACTCCTGTCACATGGAATGGTTTATTTTTGCATTAAAAATAGATACACACACACACACACACACACACACTCTTCATTTATATGACATTAGGCTAATAGTTGCAAACAATTAGCTAACCCTTGCAAAACTAGCATTTATATTAGTAAAAAACTATCAAAATAAAATTGATCTTTGTATTTCACAAGAGAAAATACATGTCACAATTTTGATTGTAAATATATGTGAAACACCTAAAAACATACACATGCATCATGGGACATGAACTGTGCAGACAGTGGTAGGGATCAGAGGTAAAGAATGAATAAAATCACAGCAGACATTAAAGGGGTCCACCTCTGTGTGAATGTCAGCACCATGGATATCTAATGCACTGGATGTACTGGGGATTTGGTCTAAATCCATGTTTTCTATGGAATTTAGTATTGAATGTAGCCTTATGTACAGTAAGATCAAGGATGCTTTCTTCATCTCATTCTGCCTTTTGAAGTCACCAAATATAGGAGAATAAGAATTTCATAGATATGGAAATATCAGTTGGAGAGAATTTTACCCTTTTCAAAAATAGATATGCACACCAATATTCAACACCTTCAATAAAAAAAATCCTATTTTCAGCTCTAATAAACCCCCATTAAATCATAGTAATCATGTGCTAGAGAACAGGTGTTTTAAATCACTAAATTTGGAAGTGGAGTGAAGTTGCAGGAGCATTTTGGAAGCTTTTCATTGGCTGAGTGTGACTGCAGTTTCCATGGCAATTCCACATTTACCCTGGTTCCCAAATCTTCTTCTCACTCTTTCAAAATTCAGTGGAAAATACTATTTAGTATGAGGAGAACAAATTGGGTCAAATTATCATCATTTATTTAGCTAGAAACAGGAATAGGAATAAAGAGAACCATGTGTGGACTCTCCTTTACAATTTGCTCACATTTTATTTCATCTATATTCATTTATGCATAATGTCTACACCCTCTGCTGTTAATCAACATATGTTACAAAAGAAAAATATCCATAGGGCAACAGCTTGTTACAATAACCATCATTTATGGAGAGAAAATGCCAGTCATATGAAACACACTTGGTGTTTGTGCCTAGAGTCTTACGTATTTGTTGTTGTTCAGTCACTCAGTTGTGTCCGACTCTTTGCAAGCCCAAAGACTGCAGCTTGGGCTTCCCTGTCCTTCACCATCTGCCAGAGCCTGCTCAAATTCATGTCCTTTGAGTTGGTGATGCTATCCCACAGTCTTGTCCTCTGTCATACTCTTCTCCTCCTGCTTTCAATCTTACCCAGCATCAGGGACTTTTCCAATGAGTCAGCTCTTCCCATCAGGTGGCCAAATTATTAGATCTTCGGCTTCAGCATCAGTCCATTCAATGAATATTCAGGATTGGTTTCCTTTAGGATGGATTGGTTTGATTTCCTTGCAGTTTAAGGGATTCTCAAGAGTCTTCTCCAACACCACAGTTCAAAAGCATCAATTCTTTGACACTTAGCCTTCTTTGTGGTCCAACTGTCACATGATTACTGGAAAAACCATAGCTTTGTCGGCAATGTCTCTGCTTTTAAATATACTGTCTAGGTTTGGTCATGTCTTTTCTTGCAAGGAGCAAGTGTCTGTTAATTTCATGGCTGCAGTCACCATCTGCAGTGACTTTGGAGATCAAGAAAATATAGTCTTTCACTGTTTCCATTATTTCCCCATCTATTTGCCATGGAATGATAGGACTGGATGCCATGATCTTTGTTTTTGAATGTTGAGTTTTAAGCCAGCTTTTTCACTCTCCTCTTTCACTTTCATCAAGAGGCTCTATAGTTCCTCTTCACTTTCTGCCATAAGGGTGATGTTCAGCATATCTGAGGTTATTGATATTTCTCCTGGCAATCTTGATCCAGCTTGTGCTTCATCCAGCCCAGCATTTCACGTGATGTACTCCGCATATAAGTTAAATAGGCAGGGTGACAGTATATAGCCTTGACATACTCCTTTCCCAATTTGGAATCAGTTAGTCATTTGTTCCATGTTCGGTTCTAACTATTGCTTCTTGACCTGCATACAGATTTCTCAGGAGGTAGATCAGGTGGTCTGGTATTCCCATGTCTTGAAGAATTTTCTAGTTTGTTGTGATCACACAATCAAAGGCTTTGGCATAGTCAATGAAGCAGAAGTAGATGTTTTTCTGGAACTCTCTTGCTTTTTCTGCCAATGGATGTTGGCAATTTGATCTCTGGTTACTCTGCCTTTTCTAAATCTAGCTTGAACATCTGGAAATTCTTGGTTCATGTACTGTTGAAGCCTCACTTGGAGAATTTTGACCATTACTTTGTTAGCATGTGAGATGAGTGCAATTGTGTGGTAGTTTGAACATTCTTGGCATTGCCTAGTAAATACCGTTTTAGAAAAGGCAGTGGGAATTATCAAGGTAGAAAATTATTTCATAGGGTTCATCTACCTGGGACTTTTCCTATGTATCTTTCATCATTGTGGCTAACACCACTTGTTTCTGTTTTCAGCAATAAATACTTAGTTCTTTAGAGAGGCTGAATGTATATTCTCTGTCTTGGGAAGTGGGGTCTAAGAGCATAGAAACTCCAATTTTTTTTTTTCTTTTTAATTGAAGGATAGTTGTTTTACAGTATTGTGTTGGTTTCTACCAAACATCAACATGTATCAGCCATAGGTTTACTTATGTCCCCTCCCATTTGAACATCCCTCCCACCTACTTCCCCATCCTAAGAACTCCAAAGTTCCGATAGTCAGTATCTCATGCCATCTTAGAACTTTGTGGAGGTGGATCTAAAAGTAGTGATAAAAGTGAGCTGTTAGCTTATCTTACTTCAGCCAAATAGTTTCCCCATAAAGTCTAATACTAACCCTGTGATCTCTGAAACTAAAATGCAAGACATAGAGCAGCAAACTTACATTCCATTTCCTAATAGTTCCAATCTTGAACCTCTGTCTCTTCTTATTCAGAGACAACAACCATATTTAACCATTTCACATCCTTTTTCTATTTTCCCTGGGCTATGTCCTTCTCTTGGTATTTTCCAGAACTAGAAGCTGGTGTTTACCAAGTCCCAAGTTTTACCACCTCATAATGGTTATTCCAAAAAGGGAGATGTATAAAAAGGCACAACAAGACAGGGCTTTAAAAATTCCTACTCCCTAACAATGAGAGGTTTTATACTCCAGCCCTAAGGAAGGGGATGTGTTATTCCATCATTTAAGGAGCCCCCCTTATGTTTTCTCTAAAAAGAGACTTGAGAAATTCAGGGAATATATTTATAATGAATAAGAGAGTCTTCCATTCTTAGCAGACTTGTCTGCCTGTAGTTAAAGACTATCCAAAGACAACAATTCATTCTTCCTTAATTCTGCTTCCTTAACAATTTATCTAATTTTATTTATGTGTGTTCCAGGTGGCAACAGTGGTATAAAGAATCCTCCTGCCAATGCAGGAGTCACAAGAAATGTGGTTAGATCCCTGGGTCAGGAAGATCCCTTGAAGAAGGGGAATGGCAGCTCATTCCGGTATTCTTGTCTGGAAAACCCCATGTGCAGAGGAACCTGGTGGGCTACAGTCCATGGGGTCACAAAGAGTCGGACACGACTGCGCAGATATGCACGTATTTATGCACCCATGTGCGCGTGCATGCACACACACACACACACACACACACACACAATTGATGTACATAGCCTTCTCAGAGCAGCTAATTCGAGGGCTCTTAGAGAAGTATTGGTAGCACAATGGCTGGAGGAAAGCCTAGGTGGGATTCTTATATCCCCTCAACTCTCCACAAATACAGACAGAATCACATCTTACTGAGAACTTGTCCTTGTAAGAATATCAAGGTTCCATGAACATATAGAGATCCCTGAAGGACTCTCTCATCATTCTACATGTGTAGCTGCATGAGAGATTCCAAGTAAAGCAATATTGCAAATGTGATTTATTATAATCTATTATATGTCTGAGATTTTATGGCACTTCAATACATACTTCAATTATGTTGTTTAGGTCTCTGTACTGAAGTTATTTTATTGCACGTATCTTTTCCACCTTATTTTCTATAAAGTCCAGGAAGGCAAGACATTAGTTTATGTTTTGTTTGTTTTAATTTTCATTCTGTGTCTGGACCCATTCAACAAACATTCATTTAGCAAGTTCTATAGGACAAACAGGTTTCCCTGGTGGCTCAGATGGTAAAGAATCTCCCTGCAATGTGGGAGATCTTGGTTCGATCCTTGGATTGGGAAGATCCCCAGAGAAGGGAATGGCTACCCACTTCAGTATTCTTGCCTGGAGAATTCCATGAACAGAGGAGCCTGGCAGGTTACAGTCCATGGGGTAGCAAAGAGACACAACAGAGTGACCACTACTATAGAACAAACACTTAGTGAAAAGACAAATAAAATATGCCCATTCCAGTATCCTTCTCTCTAGAATTTCAAACTGGTGAGCCATTTGGGCACTTACTGTGTACCAGAGGAGTCACTGTTTCTCAACTAAACATTTACCTTAAGGATGAAAAGTTTTATCCCATTTTACATCATAGAAACTAAGAATCAAAGAGAATTCCAATCAAGTGGTTTCTGGAAGAAATCTTAGGTAAGGATGGGATGCTTATAAAGAGAAATCTAAAAATCCATCTACTATACAGAAAAGAAGAATGTGATTCAAAAAGGTTAAACAAACAAACAAACAAAAAAAACAGATCAAAAAAGAAAAGTTTAGAGAAAAATATTAGGGGAAAAAATGAGCCAAATGAGTTATCTAAAGTTCTTGCTTTATTTCACATGCTGTGTGCTAAGTCGCTTCAGTTGTGTCCAACTCTTTGCAACCCTATGGACTGTAGGCTATGGACCCCAGGCTCCTCTGTCCATGGGATTCTCCAAGCAAGAATATTGGATAAGGTTGCCCATGGTCTCCTCCTTCCCCACTCTGGGATCGAGCCCATGTCTCTTACATTGCCTGGATTGGCAGGTGGGTTCTTTACCCCTAGCACCACGTAGGAAGCCCATTTCACATTCTACCAAGATGGTAAGTTGGCAGATATAAAGCTTTTATGAGAAACACCCTGGTAATTAGGCAAGAACCTTTGTGTATAGGTCTGTTTAACCCAGATCTATGTCACAGTTGTGAAATGAAACAGGAGATATCTCTCAAAAATCTTTGTCTTTAGGTAGTGTTTTCCTACCATGTAAATAGGTTGCCAAAGGGGTATCTCCTTTTATTTCCTGTGTAACTAACTGACATGTATTTGAGCGAAGAATTCAGCTTATTTTACAATTTAGTAATGAAATAAGAAATTATAAATGCTATTTATTCCATTTCCACTACTATTACCCAGCGATGGTGCCATACATACCAAAAATGTTTATATATTTTTCTATTATTCTGTATTTATTCCTCTTTTAATTGGAGGATGATTGCTTTAAAAATTTGTGTTGATTTCTGCTGTACAACAATGCAAATCAGCCATAAATATACATATATCCCATCCCTCTTGAACCTCCCTCTCACCCAACCCCTTATCTCACCCCTGTAGGTCATCACAGAGCACCAGGCTGTGCTCCCTGTTGTATAGCAGTTCCCACTAGCTATCTATTTTACACGTAGCAAAGTATATATTTCAGTGCCACTTCTTCTCAGTTTGCTCCACCCTCTCCTTCCCCCACTATATCCACAAGTGTTCTCTATGTCTGTGTCTCTATTCTGCTCTGCAAATATGTTCATCAGTATCATTTTCCTAGATTCCATATATGAGTTAATATACAATATTTTTCTCTCTCTCTTACTTCACTCTGTATAATAGGCTTTAGGTTCGTCCACCTCAGTTCACCTGACTCAAACTCACTCCCTTTTATGACTGAGTACTATTCCATTGTATATATGTACCACAGCATCTTTATCCATTCATCAAAAATGTGTATCTTCAAGCCTTGTTATTTCAGAACTCTTTGTGCTGTCCAGAGATCTAAGATTGAAGATCAATTAAATTTCTCTTTTTTGAAAAGTCAATATTAATGCCACTGATTCATCCTAATTTATGAGGCACAGTATGAGATCTTTATTATATCTGAGCTAGTATCTCTTAAAGAGTAAGAATAATATTTTCATGTATTTATATTTATTAGTTTTATAGAACTAAGAAGTTTTAGATTCTTTACAACTTTCCCCTTTTTTCATTCATCTTTCTTTCTGCACTTTCCCCATAATTGCTCCCATTTATTAATATGTACTGTGTTGAAAGCATCTTCCAAGGTGGCTCGGTGGTAAAGAATTTGCCTGCCAATGCAGGAGCTGCAGCTGATGTGAGTTCAATCTCTGTGTCGGGAAGATCTCCTGGAGGAGGAAATGGCAACTCTCTCCAGTATTCTTGCTGGGATAATCTCATGAACAGAGGAGCCTGGTGGACTACAGTCCATGGGGTTGCAAAGAGTTGGACATGGCTGAAGCGACTGAGAACAGACACACATGTTGAAAGCAGCAAGCTAAGTATACAACTTTTGCCTCCTCATGTCCTGCTTGTGTACGATTAGTAAAGTTTCTCTTCCCATTATCAGGGAGGCACTACAATGAAGGGAAAAGAGCAGGGTCTGAATTTAACTCACCTGAGTCCAAGTCTAATTTTCGCTTCTTCTGTCTGTAAGACTTTATGCAAATTATTTAAACACATTAGCCTCAAATATTTTTAAAAAATCTTCCAAACTGAATAACGTCACTATTCTCTAAATGTTTTGTGAGAAATTTATGAGACTTCCTGACCTGCTGTCAGATCATATAGTTGTTAAATGAATACCTCCCTCCTTTTCCTTAGACCTCACTCCTGGGCCAATGTATCAGCTTATTAAAGAGCCACTGAATAGGGACTCGTGCCCTCTGCTATTTAGAGAAACAAAGGATATTCTGAACCACTAGGGGTGCAGGACTTGTGCATTCAGCTTTTACCTAGCCCAAGCTCTTTAAAGTGTGAAGTTGACCCTGATCTTGTATGTGAGACAGTGTGTTTTAAAGCATCAGAGAATTCAGCTCTCAGTATTTATCCACTGAATCTAAAATTACAACCACTAGATTCTGTAGAAAGGGGATTTTACAAGCTCTATGACTTTAGGGAAGAAACATAGTCAATCTATATAGTTTTCTAATGAGTAAAATGAGATATCAGGTGATATCAAGCAGGCCATGATGGAAACCCATGGTACTGCTGCTCCCTCCAGAGTCTCTAATAGAAACATTTGATCCATTACAAAGCTACTTCCTTCTGGGACAGGGCCTCAAAATTCTGTTTAACACAACTCTTGTGTTGGGGATGTAATTTGATTGTTATTTGTTAGTACTTGGGTTATATATTTCCTTATCTGCCTTCCAGTTTTTAATTGTACATTCTATGATTATTATTAAAATGAGACCCATTTATTATCCTATGTTAGTTACATCCTCAAGAGTCAATTGAGTGCTTATGTCTCTTTGTTCCAGCCTACTGTGCTTTTTCATTCTTTTGTTTGCTCTCTAAAAATAAAGATTATTAGCCATAAAGCAGTCAAAATTTGGGGAATGGTTGCCAAAAATCATCATTAGTTTTATAACCAATGATCTATAGTCCTTCTAGCAGTTAATTAGACATACCAATCCATGCTTATGAAAATAATAAAACCATGTCTTATAAAGAGGAAAAATGCTTGTTTTTTTCCCTATAGAATGATATTCAAAGAACTGAAACAGTGATATCAAATCACTATGATACAAATATTAACAAGGGTAAGGACTGCTTCAGTTCAGTTCAGTTCAGTCGCTCAGTCATGTCCGACTCTTTGCGACCCCATGAATTGCAGCACGCCAGGCCTCCCTGTCCATCACCAACTCCAGAGTTCACTCAAACTCACGTCCATTGAGTCGGTGATGCCATCCAGCCATCTCATCCTCTGTCATCCCCTTCTCCTCCTGCCCCCAATCCCTCTCAGCATCAGAGTCTTTTCCAATGAATCAACTCTTCGCATGAGGTGGTCAAAGTACTGGAGTTTCAGCTTTAGCATCAGTCCTTCCAAAGAACACCCAGGACTGATCTCCTTTAGAATGGACTGGTTGGATCTCCTTGCAGTCCAAAGGACTCTCAAGCGTCTTCTCCAACACCACAGTTCAAAAGCATCAATTCTTTGCCAATCAGCTTTCTTCACAGTCCAACTCTCACATCCATACATGACTACTGGAAAAATGATAGCCTTGACTAGACAAAACTTTGTTGGCAAAATAATGTCTCTGCTTTTGAATATGCTATCTAGGTTGGTCATAACTTTTCTTCCAAAGAGTAAGTGTCTTTTAATTTCATGATTGCAATCACCATCTGCAGTGATTTTGGAGCCCCCAAAATAAAGTCTGACAGTTTCCACTGTTTCCCCATCTATTTCCCATGAAGTGATGGGACCGGATGCCATGACCTTCGTTTTCTGAATGTTGAGCTTTAAGCCAACTTTTTCACTCTCCTCTTTCACTTTCATCAAGAGGCTTTTTAGTTCCTCTTCACTTTCTGCCATAAGGGTAGTGTTATCTGCATATCTGAGGTTATTAATATTTCTCCTGGCAATCTTGATTCCAGATTGTGCTTCTTCCAGCCCAGCATTTCTCATGATGTACTCTGCATATAAGTTAAATAAGCAGGTGACAATATATAGCCTTGACATACTCCTTTTCCTATTTGGAACCAGTCTATTGTTCCATGTCCAGTTCTAACTGTTGCTTCCTGACCTGCACACAGGTTTCTCAAGAGGCAGGTCAGGTGGTCTGGTATTCCCATATCTTTCAGAATTTCCCACAGTTTCTTGTGATCCACACAGTCAAAGGCTTTGGCATAGTCAAGAAAGCAGAAATAGGTGTTTTTCTGGAACTCTCTTGCTTTTTCCATGATCCAGTGGATGTTGGCAATTTGATCTCTGGTTCCTCTGCCTTTTCTAAAACCAGCTTGAACATCAGGGAGTTCACAGTTCACATATTGCTGAAGCCTGGCTTGGAGAATTTTGAGCATTACTTTACTAGCGTGTGAGATGAGTGCCTTTGTGCGGTAGTTTGAGCATTCTTTGGCATTGCCTTTCTTTGGGACTGGAATGAA
Source organism: Redunca redunca (assembly GCA_006410935.1). Lineage (NCBI taxonomy): Eukaryota > Metazoa > Chordata > Mammalia > Artiodactyla > Bovidae > Redunca > Redunca redunca. The sequence continues at coordinate 226,003 of SJYQ01095377.1, forward strand.
AACTGACCTTTTCCAGTCCTGTGGCCACTGCTGAGTTTTCCAGATTTGCTGGCATATTGAGTCCAGCACTTTCACAGATATCTTTCAGGATTTGAAAGGACTACTCAGAATTCATCTTTGATATGTGTCCTCTATAGTTTCTAACCTTCTCATTTAAGCTGTCTTTCTACTGAACTTCCTTAAGTTTTAAGCTTCGGATCAGAAGCATCAGAATGGGTCAATGTTGGGGTCCCACAGTCTAGTCCTGCCTTGTTTCTATCCACTGTACAGTTCCAATGATTTTGACAACTGTCATGTGGCCACCATGACAGTATCCTAAAAAATACTCACACTGCCTTAAAATTTTTCACACTTTAGCTATTTCCCCTACCCTTGCCAACCTCTGGGCAGAATTGCTATTGTTATTGCCTCTATAGTTTCACCTTTTCCAGAATCTCAAATATTTAGAATCACGTAGTATGCAGCCTTTACAGACTATCCTTTTTAACTTACCAGTATGTATTTCAGGTTCTTCTATATCTTTTCATGACTTGATACTTCATTTCTTTTGATCAAAAACATGTCCCATTGCATGGACATACGATAGTGTTGATGCATTCATCTATTGAAAGCCTTCTTGGTTGTTTCAGTATAAACATTCGTGATTATGTCATACAGAAATTTGTGATCAGTACTTTTTGTTCATATGATTCTCCAAATAAATCTGATAAATACCTAACAGTACAACTGCTGACTCATATGATAGGGTTATATCTGGTTTTGTTAAGAAACTGGCAAATTGTCTTCCAAAGTGGCTGTACCATTTTGCATTTCCACCAGCAATAAATGAAAATTTCTTGCTGTTCTACATTCTGTCAACATTTGTATCAATAGACTTTAGATTTTAGCCATCTTAATAGGTAGGTGTGTAGTGGTATCTCATTTTGTCTCACTTTTCAACTCTTAAAAATAAATGATGCTGAGCATCTTTTCATAACGTTTTTTTTTTTTTTTTTTTTTTACCATCTGTATATCTTCTTTACTGAAATGTTTCTTCAGATCTCACACTCTTTTTTTTTTAAGTTGGGTTGTTTCCTTATCATTAAATTTTCAAAGTTCTTTGTATATATTGGTTACAAATTCTTTATCAACTAGATAATAGCAAGTATTTTTCCCAGTCTGTGTCTTGTTCTTTCATTCTTTTAACAGTGCCTTTGCAGAAGGTTTTGATTTTAACCAAGTCCAACTTATAATTTTTTCTTTCATGGACTCTTTTTTTATGTTGTATCTGACAATTAATTACCTAACTGAAGGTTACCTAGGTCCACAGGTATCCTGTGATATTTTCTAAAAGCTGTTTAGTTTTTGAAAAAGAAAAAATAAGTTTACGATATATTTCTAGTTAACTTTTGAGAGAAATGTAAAACCTTTGCTTTGATTCTTTTATTTTAGTCACATTGCTTTTTTCTTGGCTAGATAGACTGTTATTAATTTTATATATCTTTTCAAAGAACTCAATTTTTATTTATGGACTTTCTGCAGTTTTCCTATTTTCAATTTTTAAAATTTCTTTCCTAAATTGTATACAGTTTCTGTTTGCTTCAGGCTTCATTTTTCGCTTTCTCTCTTGTGGTCTAAGATAGGAGCTTAAGTTATTGGTTTAAATCTTTCATCATTACTAATAAATGCTATAAATTCCATTTAATAACTATTTTTACTGCATTCTACAACTTTTGATGAGCTGTCTTTTCCATTTCTAGTTAATTCAATTAAAAGCTGTCATTTGGGACTTCTTTGACTCATGTTTTATTTAGAAGTCTGTTGTTTAATTTCAAAATGTTTGGGTATTTTCTGTCTTTCTGGTTTTGATTTTAGTTTAGTTCCATTGTGACTTGAAAAAATACTTTGTATGATTTCTCTTTTTAAATTTATTAAGTTTTTGGGAGGCTTGGAATATGGTTTGTTTTGTAGGAAATTCCATGTGAACTTGTGAGGAATGTACATTCTATTATTTTTTTTATTGAATATGCTATAAATATTTATTACATCGTTTATTAATAGTGAATTTTTGGTCGTGTATCCTTTCATATATTCTACCTGCTGGACCTTTCAACTACTGAAAGAGGTTGTGAAAGTATCCAACCATAGTAGCAGATTTCTTGTTGCATTCCATCAGTTCTTGTCTCTTGTATTTCAGGATCCTATTATTAGGTGTATGCGTGTTAAGATTGTTATGTCTTTTTGGAGAACGGAGCCCTTCATCATTATGTATACCCCTCTTTATTTCTGATAATTTCCATTGTTCTAAAGTATGCTGTGCTTGGAATTAATACAGCTTCCTTTAATTTACTTTAGTTACTTGTTAGGATGATATATCTTTTTCCATCCTTTCAATTTTTATCTAAATGCATCTTTAATGTTTTTTCAGTCAGATAAACTTTGCATTTAATTGGTGTATTCATATTTTAAGTGATGATTTATATAGCTGGATTAACAGCTACTATTTTGTGACCATTCTCTAATCATTGCAGTTGCTCTTGGTGTATTTTTATTTTTTTTTCTCTATTTCTGCCTTCTCTGATTTTTGTTGGGAATTTATATAATTCCATTTTCTCTTCTCTCTTAGCATAATAATTATGTTGTTATTGTTCAGTACCTCGGTTGTGTCTGACTCTTGGCGACTCAATGGACTGCAGCATGCTAGGCTTCCCTGACCGTCACCAATATCCAGAACTTGCTCAAACTCATGCCCATTGAGTTGATGATACCATCCACCATCTCATCCTCTGTCTTCCCCTTCACCTCCTACCTTCAATCTTTCCCAGCATCAGTATATTTTCCAAAGAGTCAGCTCTTTGGTGGCCAAAGTACTGGAGCATCAGCTTCAGCATCAATCTGTCCAATGAATATTCAGGACTCATTTCCTATAGGACAGACTGGTTGGATCTCCTTGCAGTCCAAGGGATCTCAACAGTCTTCCCCAACACCACAGTTCAAAAGCATCATTTCTTTGGTGCTCACCTTCTTTATGGTCCAACTCTCATATCCATACATGACTACTGGAAAAACCATAGCTTTGACTAAATGGATCTTTGTTGGTAAAGTCAAGTCTTTGCTTTTTAAAATGCTGCCTAAGTTTTTCATAGCTTTTCTTCCAAGGAGCAAACATCTTTTAATTTCATGGCTGCAGTCACCATCTGCAGTGATGTTGGATATCAAGAAAATAGAGTCTGTCTCTGTTTCTATATTTTCCCCATCTATTTGCCATGAAGTTATGGGACCAGATACCATGATCTTAGTTTCTTGAATGTTGAGTTTTAATCCAACTTTTTCACTCTCCTCTTTCACATTCATCAAAAGGCTTTAAGTTCTTCTTCGCTTTCTGCCATAAGGGTGGTGTCATCTGCATATCCGAGTTTATTGATTTCTCCCAGCAATCTTTCTTCCAGCTTGTGCTTCATCCAGTCTGACATTTCTCATGATGTACTCTGCATATAATTTAAATAAGCAAGGATGATATACACCCTTGATGTACTCCTTTCCCAATCTGGAATTTGTCCATTATTTCATGTCTGGTTCTAACTGTTGCTTCTTGACCTGCATACAGGTTTCTCAGGAGGCAGGTAAGGTGGTCTGGTATTCCCATCTCCTGAAGAATTGTCCATAGTTTGTTGTGATCCACACAGTCAAAGGCTGTAGCATAGTCAATGAAGCAGAAGTAGATGGTTTTCTGGAATTCTCTTGCTTTTCCTATGATCCAACAGATGTTGCCAATTTAATCTGTTTTTCTAAATCCAACTTGAATATATGGAAGTTCTTGGTTTACATACTGCTGAAGCCTAGTATGGAGAATTTTGAGCATTACTTTTCTAGCATATGAAATGAGTGCAATTGTGCAATAGTTTGAACATTCTTTGGCATTGCCTTTCTTTGGGGTCAGAATAAAGACTGACATTTTCTAGTTCTGTGGCCGCTGAGTTTTCCAAATTTGCTGGCATATTGAGTGCAACCCTTTCACAGCATCATCTTTGAGGATCTGAAATAGCTCAGCTGGAATTTCATCACATCGACTAGCTTTGTTTGTATTGATGCTTCCTAAGGCCCACTTGACTTCACAGTGCAGGATATCTGGCCCTAGGTGAGTGATTACACCATCGTGGTTGTCTGGGTCTTTAAGATCATTTTTGTATAGTTCTTCTGGGTATTCCTGCCATCTCATCTTAATATAATTATACTTCTTAAAAAATTTAGAAAAAGTTGGCTTAAAGCTCAACATTCAGAAAATGAAGATCATGGCATCCGGTCCCATCACTTCATGGGAAATACATGGGGAACAGTGTCAGACTTTATTTTTTGGGGCTCCAAAATCACTCCAGATGGTGATTGCAGCCATGAAATTAAAAGACGCTTACTCCTTGGAAGGAAAGTTATGATCAACCTAGATAGCATATTCAAAAGCAGAGACATTACTTTGCTGACTAAGGTCCGTCTAGTCAAGGCTATGGTTTTTCCAGTAGTCATGTATGGATGTGAGAGTTGGGCTGTGAAGAAGGCTGAGCGCAAAGAATTGATGCTTTTGAACTGTGGTGTTGGAGAAGACTCTTGAGAGTTCCTTGGACTGCAAGGAGATCCAACCAGTCCATTCTGAAGGAGATTAGCCCTGGGATTTCTTTGGAAGGAATGATGCTAAAGCTGAAACTCCAGTACTTTGGCCACCTCATGAGAAGAGTTGACTCATTGGAAAAGAGTTTGATGCTGGGAGGGATTGGAGGCAGAAGGAGAAGGGGACGACTGAGGATGAGATGGCTGGATGGCATCACTGACTCGATGGACGTGAATCTGAATGAACTCCGGGAGTTGGTGATGGACAGGGAGGCCTGGCATACTGCGATTCATGGGGTCGCAAAGAATCGGACGCGACTGAGTGACTGAACTGAACTGAAACATTTGTAATATATTTTAAATGAATATGAGGATACTTTAAAATAAGATTATATTATTTCACATTTATCCAGATATTTGTAAAAGGGTATTATTCCCAGTTCCTCCCTTCCTTGCCTGACAACATTGCTGTCATTTACTTCACATGCTGAAATCTCACAATATATTTTGCTGTTATTACTCTGTAAAAAAATACTTTGAAAATTCCCTTAGATTAAGAATAAGAAAACTAAAATATTTTATTTTTACCTTCATTTTATTCCTTCTCTGATATTCTTCCTACTTTAGGAAAATTCAGCAGTGGCCACAGGACTGGAAAAGGTCAGTTTTCATTCCAATCCCAAAGAAGGGCAATGCCAAAGAATGCTCAAACTACTGCACAATTGCACTCATCTCACATGGTAGCAAAGTAATACTCAAAATCTCCAAGCCAGATTCAACAGTACATGAACTGTGAAATTCCATATGTTCAACCTGGTTTTAGAAAAGGCAGAGGAAACAAAGACCAAATTGCCAACATCCGTTGGATCACTGAAAAAGCAAGAGAGTTCCAGAAAAACATCTATTTTTGCTTTATTGACTATGCCAAAGCCTTTGACTGTGTGGATCACAATAAACTGTGGAAAATTCTGAAAGGGATGGTAATACCAGACCACCTGACCTGCCTCCTAAGAAATCTATATGCAGGTCAGGAAGCAACAGTTAGAACTGGACATGGAATAACAGATTGTTTCCAAATTGGAAAAGGAGTATGTCAAGGCTGTGTACTGTCACCCTGCTTATTTAACTTATATGCAGAATAATAATGAGAAACACTGAGCTGGATGAAGCACAAGCTAGAATCAAGATTGCTGGAAGAAATGCCAATAACCTCAGATACGCAGATGATACCACCCTTATGGCAGAAAGCAAAGAAGAACTAAAGAGCTTCTTCATGAAAGTGAAAGTGGAGAGTGAAAAAGTTTGCTTAAAACTCAACATCAGAAAACTAAGATCATGGCATTTGGCCCCATCACTACATGGCAAATAGATGGGGAAACACTGGAAACATTGAGAGACTATTTTTGGGGCTTCAAAATCACTGCACATGGTGATTGCAGCCATGAAATTAAAAGACACTTGCTCCTTGGAAGAAAAGCTATGACCAACCTATACAGCATATTAAAAAGCAGAGACATTCCTTTATCAACAAAGGTCCATGTAGTCAAAGCTATGGTTTTTCCAGTAATCATGTATGGATGTGACAGTTGGACTATAAAGAAACCTGAGCACTGAAGAATTGATGCTTTTGAATTGCAGTGTTGGAGAAGACTCTTGAGAATCCCTTGGGCAGCAAAGAGATCCAACCAGTCCATCCTATAGGAAAGCATTCCTGAATATTCATTCGAAGGACTGATGCTGAAGCTGAAACTCTAATATTTTGGCCACCTGATGTGAAGAACCAACTCATTAGTAAAGACCCTGATGCTGGGAAAGATTGAAGATGGGCAGAGAAGAGGACGACAGAGGATGAGGTGGTTGGATGGTATCACTGATGCTATGTATTGACTTTGAATATGTTCCAGGAGTTGGTGATGGACAGGGGATCCTGGTGTGCTTCAGTCCATGGGGTGGCAAAGATATGACTGAGTGACTGTACTGAAGCATACAATATTTTCTAAGCAAATTTTAAGTTAAATATTTCCACTACAATATTGGTTTAAATAAGTGGCATGATGATAAAATCAACAGACTAAATAAATAGAAGCACCGAAATAAAAGGAAGGCAAAAAGCAAAATATGCAGGAAAAAAATCTCAAAATTTGCAATATAATATGCATATCTCCCCTTGCTTGTTTAAAAGAATTCCCACAATAGCCTTTATTCCATTAAAAAGGGTAAGTATTATGACATAGGCCAGGTGGTGTGTTTACATCTTTGATCATACTATAAACTTAATTTTCATTGCAGAAGAAACTATTGGAAATGTAATAAAAACATAATGAAGTCAACATTGTTGCTTACCAAATGGGATTTTGCCTCACAGTTAATTGGATGTCATTGTGAAATGCTGACAGAGAACAGAATGGAGGGAGAGACTTAAAGAGAAAATGATTTTATCTAAGCATTTGTATTTTCAAAAGTAGCTTTTACCATCTGGATATTTGCAACCATATAGATAAAATACATAGCTAGGTGAGGTTTTTGCTTTTCATCTAGATTCCCCTATACCCTCTCCAGGGATAAGACAGAAATGGACATTCAATTGGTACTTGATAAATACTCAATGATTAATATTTGCTATCCTGTAGTGAAAATCACAGGCTCTCTCTGAAACTGAATCAATTGGAGATTCGATATAAAAATGTCAGCCAGCTTTTTTCATTTATTTTTTGTCTTTGCAAAAAGTGGAGCTTTCTTGAATTTTTAAAGTTTTATCTAGATATAATTCATATACATACCATTTGCCACTTAAAAGTATACAATTTAGTGTTTTCTTATTCTATTCACAGCAGTCATTATTACAATCAAATCTACAGACATTTTAGTTCCCTCAAAAGAAATCCAGTACATGCTAGCAGTTAGCCGTGATTTCCCCATGCCTATCTCTGCTAGTCCTAACCAACCACTAGTCTACTTCCTGTCTGCAATCATTTACCTATTTTTGATATTTCATATGAATGGAATCACAAAATGTGTGACTTTTGTGATTCCCATATTTCATTAAATATTATTAATCTTCATCCATGTTTTAACATGTATTATCTATGTGTATTGCCAAATGGTATTCCACCTATATAGATATATCAGGTTTTATTTAACCATTCATCAGTTGATAGACATTTTTGGATTATTGTAAATAATGTTGCTATGAAAACTGACTACACATTTTTGTGTGGATCTTTGTTTTCATTTCTCTTGGATATTTACTTAGGAGTACAGTTGCTGGGTCATACAATAACTCTGTTCTTAACCTCTTGAGGAACTAGTAGACTGTTTTCCAAAGTGGCTATACCATTTTGAAATCTCACCAGGGGTATGCTGCTGCTGCTGCTGCTACATCGTTTCAGTCGTGTCTAACTCTGTGCAACCCCATGGACAGCAGCCCACCAAGCTCTTCTGTCCATAGGATTCTCCAGGCAAGAATACTGGAGTGGGTTGCCATTTCCTCCTCCACACCAGGAGTATATGCTGCTGCTAAGTCGCTGCAGTCGTGTCCGACTCTGTGCGACCCCGTAGACGGCAGCCCACCAGGCTCCCCCGTCTCTGGGATTCTCCAGGCAAGAACACTGGAGTGGGTTGCCATTTCCTTCTTCATACTTCTACCAGGAGTATATGAGGGTTCTAATACTTCCAGTGTCATAGGCCTCCTGTGCCTGGAATAAAGAATTTTCCCTGTAAGTGGAGGTTGAGTGGGAGAAGAGAGAGACAGTCCATCAGCCCTGCTCTGCTTGTCTGAAATTAGAGCTTCTATAAAATGGAGTTGGTAAAGGATGAGAAAGGCCAGCAGCCTTCTCTTTCTGGGGTGAAACCATAGGCCCAGGCTAGAAGCTGGGGAGGAAAGGAACCCTTATGTTCTTACCTGTACACACTGAAAGTAGAACTTTTGTGGCAAAAAGAGGTGACGAGAAAGAGTGGCCCAAATGCCACAGACTCCCTATTCTTGCCAAGATTAAGTAAATTTTCTTGAATAAATGAGTCTCCATTCTCTATGTATCTTTAGAACAATTCCAAAGACTTAGAATGGTGGTTTTCTGTATCTATAATTTTCACCAGTTAAATTGTTGATTAACAATGTTGTGTTAGTTTCAGGTGTACAACAAAGTGATTCAGTTACATATACAAGTATCCTTTTTCAAATTCTTTTCCCTTTTAGGTTATCCCAGAATATTGAGCAGAGTTTCCTGTGCAATGCAGTTGGTCCTTGTTGTTTACCTATTTTAAATATAACAGTATGTATGTATCAACCCCAAACTCCCAATCTATCCCTCCCTTTGGGCTTTCCTTCCTGGTAACCATAAGTTCATTTTGATGAGCCTGTTTCTGTTTTGTACATTTCATTTTTTAGATTCCACATATAAGCAATACCATATGTATTTTTCTTTCTCTGTCTGACTTAGTCCACTTATATGATAATCTCCAGGTTCATCCATGTTGCTAAAGATGGCATTATTCCATTTTTTAAATGGCTGCTTAACATTCTGCTGTATATATGTACCACATCTTCTTTATTCATTTGTCAGTGAAGATTTAGGTTGCTTCCATATCTTGGCTGTTGGAAATAGTGCTGTGGAGAACGCTGGAGTGTATGTATCCCTTCGAACCTGTTTTTCTCTGGATATATGCCCAGAAGTGGGGTTGCTGGATCATATGATAGCTCGATCTTTAGTTTCTTAAGGGACTTCCCTTACTGTTCTGCTTACTAGCTATGCCAGTTTACATTCCCAACAGCCGTGGGGGAGGGTTCCCTTTTTTTCCACATCTTCACCAGTATTTATTGTTTGCAGACTTGGATGATGGGCATTCTAATTGGTGCGAGGTGATACCTCACTGTAGTTTTGATTTGATTTCTCTAATAATTAGCGATGTTGAGCATCTTTTCCTGTGCGTCTTGGCCTCTGTATGTCTTCTTTGGAGAAATGTCTACTTAGGACTTCTGCCATTTTTTTGATTGGGTTGTTTGTTTTCCTGATATTGCATATTTTGGAGATTAATCCCTTGTGGGTCACATTATTTACAAATATTTTCTCCCATTCTCTGTGTGGTCTTTTCATTTTGTTTATGATTTCCTTTGCTGTGCAAAAGATTTTGAGTTTAATTAGGTCCCATTTCTTTATTTTTGTTTTTGTTCCATTACTCTAGGAGATTGATTGGAAAAGATCTTGCTGTGATTTGTGTCAAAGGGTCTCACGCCTATGTTTTACTCTAATAGTTTTTTATAGTATCTTATCTTACATTTAGGTCTTTAATCCATTTTGAGGTTATCTTTATGTTTGGTGTTAAAGAATGATCTAATTTCTTTTTCTTTTTTTTTTTACATATAGCTGTCCAGTTTTCCCAGGACAACTTATTAAAGAGATTGTCTAATCCATTATATAGTTGCCTCCTTTATCATAGACTAATTGACCATTGATGCATGGATTTATTTCTGAGTTTATATACTATTCTTCTATACTTCTGATTTTGTGCTAGTACCATACTGTTTTGATGTCTGTCTTTGTAGTGTAGTCTGAAGACAGAAAACCTTATTCCTCCAGCTCTGTTGTTTTTTGTTTTGTTTTTTTCCTTCTCAAGAGGGCTTTGGCTATTCATGGTCATTTTTTGTCTCCATACAAATCTCAAGAATTTTTTGTTCTAATTCTGTGAAAAAATGCCATTGGTAATTTTACAGAGATTGCATTGAATCTGTAGATTGCTTTGGGTAGTATATTTTGGCAATATTGATTCTTCCAATCTGAGAACACAGTGTATCTTTCCTTTGTGTCATCTTGATTTATTTCATCAGCATTTTACATTTTTTGGAGTATTGGCCTCTTTGTTGTTTTTCTTCAGTTGCCCAGTCATGTCTGACTCTATGCAGCCTCATGGACTGCAGCATATCAGGCTTTCCTGTCCCTCACTATCTCCCAAAGTTTGCCCGAGTTCATTCACGTTGCATCAGTGATGCCATCCAGCCATGTCGTCCTCTGATCTTCTCCTTCTGCCCTCAAATTTCCAAATATCAGGGATTTTTTCCAATGAGTCAGCTGTTAGCATCAGGTGACCAAAATATAGGAGCTAAGCCTCAGAATCAGTCCTTCCAATGAGTATTCAGGGTTGATTTCCCTTAAGATTGACTGGTTTGATCTCTCTTATGTCCAAGGGGCTCTCAGGAGTCTTCTCCAACACCACAATTCAAAGGCATCAATTCTTCGATGCCCTGCCTTCTTTATGGTCCAGCTCTCATGACCACTGGGAAGACCATAGCCTTGGTTATAAGGGCCTTTGTCAGCAGAGTAATGTCTCTGCTTTTCAACACACTGTCTAGGTTTGTATAGCTTTCCTGCCAAGAAGCAATGCTTTCTGATCTCATGGCTGCAATCACCATCCACAGTGATTTTGGAGCCCAAGAAGAGGAAATCTGTCACTACTTTTACCTTTTCCCCTTCTATTTGCCATGAAAGTAACAGGGTCATGTGCCATGATCTTAGTTTTTAAATATTTAGTTTGAAGCTAGCTCTTTCACTCTCTTCCTTCACTCCCATTAAGAGGATCTTTAGTTCCTTTTTGCTTTCTGCCATTAGAGTGCCATCCACATATCTGAGGTTGTTTGTGTTTCTCCCGCCTATCTTGACTCGAGCTCATAACTCATCCAGCCTGGCATATCTCATTATGTGTGCAGCATATAGGTTAAACAAACAGGGTGGCAGCAGACAGCCCAATCGTACTCTTTTCTCAATCCTGAACCAATCGGTCTTTCCATACAGGGTTCTCACTGTTGCTTCTTGACCCACATACAGGTTTCTCAGGAGACAGATAAGATGCTCCCATATCCCCATCTCTTTAAGAGGTTTACACAGTTTGTTATGACCCACACAGTCAAAGGCTTTAGCATAGTCAATGAAACAGAGGTAGATGTTAGTCTGGAATTTGTTGCTTCCTCTATGATCCAGCGAATGTTGGCGGTTTGAACTCTCATTCCTCTGTTTTTCTAATCCCAGCTTGAACATCTGGAATTTCTTGGTTCACATAATGCTGAAGCCTAGCATGCAAGACTTTAAGCATGACCTTTCTAGCATGGGAGAAGAGTGCAATTGTCCTGTGGTTTGAACATTCTTTAGTGCTACCCTTCTTGGGAATTGGGATGAGGGCTGACCTTATCCAGTCTTTCAGCTACTGCTGGGTCTTCCAGATTTGCTGAACATATTGAATGTTAACACTTTAATAGCATCATCCTTTAGGGTTTTGAATAGTTCCACTGGAATTCCATTGCATCCACTATCTTTATTAACAGCAGTGGTTTCTAAAACCCATTTGACTTCACACTCCAGAATGTCTGGCTCTGGGTGCCTGACCACACTACTGTAGTTATCCGATTCATTAAGATCTTTTTTGTACCGTTCTTCCATGTATTCTTTCCATCTCTTCTTGATCTCTCTAGCATCTCCTAGGCCTCTGCCATTTTTATCCTTTATTGTGCCTATCTTAGGGCAAAATATTCCTTTGATGTTTCCAATTTTCCTGAAGAGATCTCTACTCTTACCCCTTCTGTTGTTTTCCTCTATTTTTATATGCTGTTCATTGAAGAAGGCCTTCAATAATAATGAAGTGTCATATTTAATCAGTCGTATCTGACGCTTTGCGACCCCATGGACTGTAGCCTATCAGGCTCCTCTGTCCATGGGATTTTCCAGGCAAGAGTGCTAGAGTAGATTGCCATTTCCTTCTCCAGGGGATCTTCCTGAGCCAGGAAACGAACCCAGGTCTCCCGCATTGCAGGCAGACGCTTTACCGTCTGAGCCACCAGGGAAGCCCATATTTAATACTAAACCTACCTAAAGTGTTGTTGTTATTCAGTCATGTCCGACTCTTTGTGACCCCATGGGCTATAGCACATCAGGCTTCCCTGACCTTTTCCATCTGCCAGAGCTCACTCAACTCATGTCCACTAAGTCAGTGATGCCATCCAACCATCTCATCCTCTGTCATCCCCTTCTCCTGCTTTCAATCTTTCCCAGCATCAGGGTCATTATTAATGAGTCACTTCTTCATATCAGGTGGCTGAAGTATTGGAGTTTCAGCTTCAGCATCAGTCCTTCCAATGAATATTCAGAACTGATTTCCTTTAGGATTGACTGGTTTGATTTCCAAGGGACTGTTTGCATTCCAAAGGACTCTCAAGAGTCTTCTCCAAAACCACAGTTCAAAGCATCAAATCTTTGAGGCTCAGCCTTCTTTATGGTTCAACTCTCATATTCATACATGACTACTGGAAAAAAAAATAGCTTTGACTACATGAACATTTGTCAGCAAAGTAATGTCTCTGCTTTTTAATATGCTGTCTAGGTTGATCATAGCTTTTCTTCCAAGGAGCAAAGGTCTTTTAATTTTATGGCTGCAGTGACCATCTGAAATAATTTTGGAGCCCAAGAAAATAAAGTCTGTCACTGTTTCTGTAGCTTCCCCATATATTTGCCATGTTTCATCCAGTTTGGCATTTCGCATGATGCACTATACATATAAGTTAAATAAGCAGGGTGACAGTACACAGCCTTGATGCGCTCCTTTCCCAATTTGGGACCAGTCCGTTGTTCCATGTCTGGTTCTAGCTGTTGCTTCTTGACTTGCATATAGATTTCTCAGGAGGCAGGTAAGGTGGTCTGGTATTCCTATCTCTTGAACAATATTCCACAGTTTGTTGTGATCCACACAGTCAAAGGCTTTAACATAGTCAATGAAGCAGAAGTAGATGGTTTTCAGGAAATGTCTTGCTTTTTTCTATGATCCATGGATATTGGCAATTTGGTCTCTGGTTCCTCTGCCTTTTCTAAATCCAGCTTGAACATCTGGAAGTTCTTGGTTCACGTACTGTTGAAGTCAAACTTAAAGAATTTTCTTTGCTAGAATTTTACTTTGCTAGTGTATGAAAGAGTGCAGTAGTGTGGTAGTTTGAACATTCTTTGGCATTGCCTTTAATTGGAATTAGAATGAAAACTGACCTTTTTCAGTCCTGTGGCCACTGCTGAGTTTTCCAAATTTGCTGGCATATTGAGTACAACACTTTCACAGCATCATCTTTGAGGATCTGAAAAAGCTCAGCTGAAATTCCATCACCTCCACTAGCTTTGTTCATATTGATGCTTTCTAAGGCCCAATTGACATTGCATTCCAGGATGTCTGGCTCTAGGTGAGTGATCACACCATCATGGTTATCTAGGTCAGGAAAATCTCTTTTGTGTAGTTCTTTTGTGTACTTTTGCCACCTCTTCTTAATATCTTCTGCTTCTGTTAGGTCCATACCTTTTCTTTCCTTTATTGAACCCATCTTTGCATGAAATGCTCCCTTGGTATCTCTAATTTTCTTGAGGAGATCTCTAGTCTTTCCCATTCTATTGTTTTCCTCTATTTCTTTACATTGATCACTTAGGAAGGTGTTCTTATCTCTTCTTGCTATTCTTTGGAACTCTGCATTCAGATGGGTATATCTTTCCTTTTATTCTTTTCCTTTCACTTCTCTTCTTTTCTCAGCTATGTGTAAGACCTCCTCAGAGAACTATTTTGCCTTTTTGCATTTCTTTTTCTTGGGGATGGTCTTGATCACCACCTCCTGTATAATGTTACAAACCTTGTCCATAGTTCCTCAGGCACTCTAATCCCTTGAATCTATGTGTCACTTTCACTGTAATATAGTAAGGGATTTGATTTAGGTCATACCTGAATGACCTAGTAGTTTTCCCTACTTTCTTTCAATTTAAGTCTGAATTTTGCAATAGGGAGTTCATGATCTAAGCCACAGTCAACTCCTGGTCTTGTTTTTGCTGACTGTATACAGCTTCTCCATCTTCACTGTGGATGACAGGAAGAATAAAAGAAAAGCAGGCCCCTGCAAGGGCCACAAAAGATAATTATAATTATTGATAAATTGGATGCTATAAGGCATGAGACTCTTGGAACAAGTCCAGAGGGAACAGTTCATAGTCTTGAAAACAAGATATGATCCTGGGGTTGGAAAATCGATCCCAGACTCTATCTCAACTAGCATCTCAGAGTCACATGTTTTACGTATCTGGTGGAAAATCTATAGATAAGAATATTAGTCTTAGTTACTGATTTGTTATTGATTACTGTTTCTTAGTAATCAATGTTTCTTACTGTTTCTTACTCAATGGTTAATGATCACTTTGTTCTTTGGCCCTGAAGGCCACATGAGTTATAGCTGAACTCCCCACATATTCTTTCCTTCAGGGCTGAAAGTATAATAAAGCTGGCTTGGGTTCAGTTTTGGCACCTTCACCTGATCCTCGCTTTTCACTGAATTCTTGTGTCTTGTTTCTCATTCATCTGCCGTATCATGCTTTTGGAAACCTTGCTTGTTGAGCCGGACCTGACAATGACCTGAAAGGATATAAACAATCTGACTTCCTTACTGGTCATCTGGTGAGGTCCACGTGTAGAATCATCTCTTGTGTTGCTGAAAGAGGGTGTTTGCTATGACCAGTAGGTTCTCCTTTGCCCTGCTTCATTTTGTATTCCAAGGCCAAACTTGCCTGTTACTCAAGATATCTCTTGAATTTCTACTTTTGCATTCCAGTCCCCTATGATGAAAAGGACATCTTTTTTAGTGTTAGTTCTAGAAGGTCTTGTAGGTCTTCATAGAACTGTTCAGCTTCCACTTTTTTGGAATTAGTGTTTCAGGCATAGACTTGGATTACTGTGATACTGAATGATTTTCCTTGGAAATGAACAGAGATCATTTTGTCATTTCTGAGACTGTTCCCAAGTACTGCATTTCAGACTCTTGTTGACTATGAGGGCTACTCCATTTCTTCTAAGGGATTGTTGCCACAGTAGTAGATATAATGGTCATCTGAATTCACTTCGTTGGTTCCAGTACATTTTGGTTCACTGATTCCTAAAATGTCAATATTTACTCTTGCTGCCTCCTGTTTGACCATTTCCAATTTACCATGATCCATGGACCTGGCATTCCAGGTTCCTATGCAATATTGTTCTTTACAGCATCGGACTTTCCTTTCACCACCAGACACATCAATAAGTGGATGTTGTTTCCACTTTGGCTTGGCCTCTTCATTGCCTCTGGAACTATTTCTCTGCTCTTGTCCAATAACCTATTGGGCAGCTACCCTGGGAAGTTCATCTTTCAGTGTCATCTTTTTGCCTTTTCATACTGCTTATGGGTTTCCCAACCCATACACAAGGATGCTGAAGTGGTTCCCCATTCCCTTCTCCAATGGACCGTGTTTGGTCAGATCTCTCCACCGTGACCCCTCCATCTTGGGTGGCCCTACACGTTATAGCTCATAGTTTCATTGAATTAGACAAGGCTGTGGTCCATGTGATCAGTCTGGTTAGTCTTCTATGGTTGTGGTTTACACTCTGTCTGGTTTATACTCTGATAGATGTGGGTAAGAGGCTTGCAGAAGTTTCCTGATTGGAGGGACTGGTTTTGGGGAAACTAGGTCTTGGCAGAGGCATGCTCAGTAAAACTTTAATCCAATTTTCTACTGATGGGTGGGACTGTGTTCCCTCCTTGTTGTTTGCCCTGAGGCCAAACTATGGTAGGGGTAATTGTAACCTCTTTCAAAGGGGCTTATGCTAGCATGCCCTGTGGTTCCCAGGACTGTTGTACTCAGTTTAGTTCAGTTCAGTTGTTCAGTCATGTCCGACTCTTTGCGACCCCATGAATCGCAGCTCGCCAAGCCTCCCTGTCCATCACCAACTCCCAGAGTTCACTCAGACTCAAGTCCATTGAGTCTGTGATGCCATCCAGCCATCTCATCCTCTGTTGTCCCCTTCTCCTCCTGCCCCTAATCCCTCCCAGCATCAAAGTCTTTTTCCAATGAGTCAACTCTTTTCATGAGGTGGCCAAAGTACTGGAGTTTCAGCTTTAGAATCATTCCTTCCAAAGAAACCCCAGGGCTGATCTCCTTCAGAATGGACTGGTTGGATCTCCTTGCAGTCCAAGGGACTCTCAAGAGTCTTCTCCAACACCACAGTTCAAAAGCATCAATTCTTCAGTGCTCAG
>SJYQ01095377.1:243220-259931 GCA_006410935.1 Redunca redunca
GTGATCCACACAGTCAAAGGCTTTGGCATAGTCAATAAAGCAGAAGTAGATGTTTTTCTGGAACTCTCTTGCTTTTTCCATGATCCAGCAGATGTTGGCAATTTGATCTCTGGTTCCTCTGCCTTTTCTAAAACCAGCTTGAACATCAGGGAGTTCACGGTTCACGTATTGCTGAAGCCTGGCTTGGAGAATTTTGAGCATTACTTTACTAGCATGTGAGATGAGTGCAATTATGGAGTAGTTTGAGCAATCTTTGGCATTGCCTTTCTTTGGGATTGGAATGAAAACTGACCTTTTCCAGTCCTGTGGCCACTGCTGAGTTTTCCAAATTTGCTGGCATATTGTGTGCAGCACTTTCACTGCATCATCTTTGAATGTGGACCCACACCTCTGCCAGAGACTCCTGGACACTCACAGGCAACTTTGGCTTAGTCTCTTGTGGGGTCACTTCTCTTTTCTCCTGAGTCTGGTGTGCACAAGGTTTTATTTATGCCCTCCAAGAGTCTGTTTCCCGAGTTCTGTGGAAGTTCTGTAATCAAATCCCACTGGCTTCCAAAATCAAATCCCCTGGGGGTTCTCAGTCCCTTTGCAGGGTCCCTAGGTTGGGAAATTTGTGAGGGCCCTAGAACTCCTGCAACAGTGCAAGATCTTCTTTGTTATAATTATTCTCCAGTTTGTGGGTTGTTTGCTAGGTAGCTCTATGGTGGGGCTAATGTTGACCTCCTCCAAGAGGACTTAATGCCACACATCATGCTTCCCAGATCTGCTACAGCCAGAGCCTCTGTCTCCATGGCAGGCCACTGCTGACCCATGCCTCTGCAGGAGGCACTCAAACACTCAAAGGCAAGTCTGGCTCAGTCTCTTGTGGGGGTCACTGCTCCTTTCCATAAGTCCTGGTGTGTACAAGGGTTTTGTGTGTGCCCTCTGAGCATCTCTGGTGGGTATCCATTTGATTTTAAATGGGATTTCACCCCTCCTACCCTCTTGTCAGGGCTTCTCCTTGGACACATGGTATCTTTTTGCCCTTGGACACGTGGTATCCTTTTTTGGTGGGATCCAGCATTCCCCTGTCAATGGCTGTTTAGCACCTAGTTGTGATTTCAGTGTTCTCACAGGAGAAGATGAGCACACATTCTTCTACTCTGCCAGCTTAAATCCTAAAGTATTAGTATTAGGCTTCTTGTCTCTCCTTGCTATTCTTTGGAACTCTGCCTTTAGTTGGATGTACCTTTCCCTTTCTCCCTTGCTTTTCGCTTCTCTTCTTTCTTCAGCTGTTTGTAAAGCCTTCTCAGATAATCACATTGCCTTCTTGCTTTTCTTTTTCCTTGGGATGGTATTGTTTGCTGCCTCCTATACAGTATTACAGACCTCTGTCCATAGTTCTTCAAGCACAGTTTACTAGATCTAATCCCTTAAATCCATTTGTCACCTCCACTGCAGATTTGTAGGTTTATTCCTATCTATATTTTATTATTTTTGATGTGATGGTAAATGGGATATTTTCTATTATTTTTCTTTCTGAACTTTCATTTTTACTGTACAAAAATGGAACAGATTTCTGTTCATTAATTTTGTATCCTGCAACTTTACCAAATTCATTGATGAGCTCTAGTAGTTTTCTGGCAGCATCTTTAGGATTTTCTATGTATGTATCATGTCATCTGCAAACAGTGACAGTTTTACTTCTTCTTTCCCAAGTTGGATTCCTTTTATTTCCTTTTCTTCTCAGATTGCCATGGCTAGGACTTCCAAAACTATGTTGTGAAAATGGACATCCTTGTCTTGTTCCTAATTTTAGAAGAAATGCTTTCAGCTTTTGTCCATTGAGTATGATATTAGCTTTACCTTTGTCATATATGGACTTTATTATGTTGAGGTATGTTTCCTTTATGCCCACTTTCTAAAGAATTTTTATCACAAATGGATGTTGAATTTTGTCAAAAACTTTCTCTGCATTTATTGAGATTATCAGGTTTTATTCTTCAATTTGATGATGTGGCTTATCACATTAATTGATTACTTGATCATTGTGTATGATCAGTTTAATGTGTTATTGCATTGGGTTTGTTGAGGGCTTTGCATCTATATTCATTGGTGATATTGGCCTATAATTTTCTTTTTTACTGATATTTTTGGTTTCAAGATCAGAGTAATGGTGGCCTCATAGAATGAGCTTGGGGACATTTCCTTCCTCTGAAACTATTTTTTTGGAATGGTTTAAGAAGAACAGGTGTTAATGCATCTCTAAATGTTTGATAGAATTCACCTGTGAAGCTATCCTGTCCTGGGCTTTTGTTTAATTGGCATTTTCAAATCCTAGTTTCAATTTCAGTACTTGTGAATGGTCTGTTCATATTTTCCATTTCTTCCTGGGTCATTCTTGGGATTTTGTCCCTTTGTAAGAATTTGTCTATTTCTTCTAGGTTGTCCATTTTATTGGCAAATAGTTGCTTGTAGTGTCTTATGATCCTTATATTTCTATGGTGTCCACTGTAACTTCTCCTTTTTCATTCCCAATTGTATTGACTTAAGGCCTCTGCCTCCTCTTCTTGATGACTCTGGCTAAAGGCTTATGAATTTTGTTTAACTTTTCAAAGAAGCAGCTCTTAGTTTCATTGATCTTTTCTGTTGTTTTCATTGTCTCTATTTCATTTACTTCTTCTTTGATCTTTATGATTTCTTTTCTTCTGCTAACGTTGGGTTTTATTTGTTATTCTTTCTCTACTTTCTTTAGGAGAATGGTTAGGTTGTTTGAGATTTGTCTTGCTTCCTGAGGTAAGAGTGTATTGCTATAAACTTCCCTCTTAGAACGGCTTTTGCTGCATGCCATAGATTTTGGATCATTGTGCTTTCATTTGTCTCTAGGTATTTGTATCTATCCTCCAAGAGTGAAATTTCCATTTCCCCCAGTTTTGTGAAATTCCTGTGATCAAACCCCACTGACTCGCAAAACTGGATTTTCTTTGGACTCCTCATCCCATTGCCAGATCTCCAGGCTGGAGAATTTGACACGAGGCTCAGAACTTTCATTCCTGTGGGAGAATTTCTATGGTATAATTACTTTACAGTTTGCAGGTCACATGCCTGGCAGGTATGGAGTTTGATTTTATCATAATTGTGCCCCTCCTACCATCTTATTTGTAGCTTCTTCTTTGACTTTCTTTCTGGATATAGGGCATCTTTTTTGATAGGTTCCAGAGGTTTTTTGTTGTTGTTGTTGATGACTGTTGAGCATTTATGGTAAGTCCCTACATACTAATGAATTTTGTTCTGAGAGTGTCTTCATAAGTCCAACTAAGTTGACCTAGTTACCCAACTAATGTAATATATAATACTTTTCACACAAATAATACACAAAAACGCAAAAAAGAAAATAATTTTGATCTTACAGTATAGTACCTTGAGATGTATAATGCCAGCTATATCACCACTGCTTTTACACTTGCGTCCAGATATCCTAGGCTTGAAATAAAGCTACTGTACTTCTATATGCTAAGTCGCTTCAGTCGTGTCCGACTCTGTGTGACCCCATAGATGGCAGCCCACGAGGCGTTCCCGTCCCTCGGATTCTCCAGGCAAGGACACTGGAGTGGGTTGCCACTTCCTTCTCCAATGCAGGAAAGTAAAAAGTGAAAGTGAAGACAGTCGTGTCCGACTCTTCATGACCCCATGGACTGCAGCCTACCAGGCTCCTCCGTCCATGGGATTTTCCAGGCAAGAGTACTGGAGTGGGGTGCCATTGCCTTCTCCATACTTTACACAGTGCTATACAATAAAGTATACAAAGCACAACCACTTGTAGAGGATGCATGCATGTCACAATAAGCTCCAGACACATGAACTAAATTACATGATTGGATGTATGAACTCACATTCACATTTTCAAAAGTTCACAACTTGAAGGTTCATATGCAGGAGACTTACTATAGTTGTGATTTTGGTGTTTTTTTCAAGAAAACAGGTGAGCTCATGTCTTTCTACTCCATGATCTTGTTTCCTCTCTCTAAACTGTACACTTCTAAATAACTCATAGGGCAAATAAGAATTCACACAAGAAAAATATTTTTAACTGATTGCAGCTAAATTAATACTTACTTAGTAAGAAATTTACAGTTTTAAACCTTTATATGTGAAAAAATGCAAGATCTAAGTTTCCACTATACTCCAAAAATGGAGCAAAGAAACCCAAATGGTCAAAGAAAAGAATAAAGAATAGAAATCAACAAAATAGAAGAAAAATCATAGCCAAAATAATTTTATTACCATATACATACAAAGGTATTGTAAAAAAAGAAAATTACAGAACACAATTCCTCAGCCATATCAATGCAAAATTTTGTAACAATATATTAACAATGAAGACATTAAGATCACATAATAAAGGAAGATTTGAATACCAATAATACATGTATTTAAGGAATAGATGGTGATTTAAAATAACCCTGTTGTCCTCTTTTGTGATGGATTCTCATCTGTGGTAGAAAGGTCAATGTGATTCCACAAGCTATGAAGGTAGTGATTGTGAAAAATGAAATATAGAATGTATTCTTAATGTGAAGCATTAAATGTGGGAAACTGGGGACTAGAAAATCTGAGATTCTAGAGTAAAACCTAGAGTAGGATCAGGGAACTGGCGATACGGTTTGCTCTAAGGTCATGATTTAATAAATATGCTGCTAGATTTCCTTCTAGTGGGTCTGGCCTTACTTATCTGAATTCAGTTATTCAAGAAACTAATTCTGAAGCTTTCTTATGAACAGGATATATGTTTCAACCTGAGCTCACATACTAGCATGAAGAAAGCATTTACAGAGATACATAGTAAACAAAAGAACATCACTGATATTTGAATTTTCCCTACATTATGACTTTCAGAAACCTGAACATAATGAGCGTCGAAGAATTGATGCTTTTGAACTGTGGTGTTGGAGAAGACTCTTGAGAGTCCCTTGGACTGCAAGGAGATCCAACCAGTCCATTCTGAAGGAGATCAACCCTGGGATTTCTCTGGAAGGACTGATGCTAAAGCTGAAGCTCCAGTACTTTGGACACCTGATGCGAAGAGTTGACTCATTGGAAAAGACTCTGATGCTGGGAGAGATTGGGGGCAGGAGGAGAAGGGGACGACCGAGGATGAGATGGCTGGATGGCATCACGGACTGGATGGACGTGAGTCTGAGTGAACTCCGGGAGTTGGTTATGGACAGGGAGGCCTGGCATGCTGTGATTCATGGGGTCGCAAAGAGTCGGACACGACTGAGCGACTGAACTGAACTGAACATAATGAAAGAACGTCTTAAAGTGGATGTTTGAAAGTGCTGATCTTCCTCAGCTTATGATGGGTTACAGTACGCCCATTCTAAATTGAAATTGTAAGAATTTGGAATGCATTTAATAAACCTAGCCCAGGAAACACTGTAGCTTAGCCTAGCCTACTTTGAACATGCCCAGAACACTTCCATTATCCTAAGTGGGGTAAGACAATCTGGTACGAAGCCTATTTTATCACAGCATTAAATACATTGTGAGCATTTATTGACTACTACACTGAAAGTTAAAAACAGGTTAGTTGTGTTGGTAGAGAATGATTCAAAGTGTGTCAAGCAGTTCACCCTTATAATCCTGTGGCTGCTACTGCCTAGCACTACAATGAGCATCATGTCAGATTAGTCTGGGAAAAAGTCAACATTCCAAATCTGAAATTTGGTTTCAACTAAGTGAATGTCACTTTCACACTAAACTCAAAAACTCATTAAGTCAAACCATCACCAGTCAGGGGTCATCTGTACTGGTGAAACTTATCTGAAAATAAGGAAGGAGGAAATGAATACGTGTAGGGAGTTTGGAATTGGATATTAAGTAAAACGAATGCAGAATTTCTTTAAAATTTCAGGTTTTAAGAGAATTTTATTTCAGTATGTAAAGAGTAATGTTTCAATTTTATTTACTAGTTAAATTGTTTAAAGCCTTGTCCCTCCATCATGTCCAATTCTTTGTGACGCCATGAACTGTAGCCTGCCAGGCTCCTCTGTCCATGGAATTCTCCAGGAACGAATACTGGAGTGGGTAGCCATTCACTTCTCCAAAGGATCTTCCCAACTGAAGGATCGAACCCGGGTCTCCTGTATTGCAGGCAGATTCTTTACCCTTTGAGCTACCAGGGAGGCCCCCCACCAAATCTTCAGGTAAAATGCAACTTCAGGATTGTGTGCCATTTTCTTATAGCATCGGATAAATCCTGTTCCTCCACCACATGCTTCCAGGGGTGTTTATATAATGAGAAACATATGAAGCAAAGTTCTGATATTTTAGGAAAGCAGAATAAAAGGAGACTATTAAAATTAGGGCTATACAATGGTATAAAGAACTGCTATGAAAGTAAAGACCATGAGTTCTAGTTCTTTTTCATCCACAGTGTTAGACACAGGAGTTCTTAATATGAATAACTGGTTACTTTTGTTAAAACCAATTTTTCTCCTAATGCTTTGTCTCAGTAGCTCACTGATATTTTGTGTAAAGTTCACATTAGAGTTAAACCTTCCCTTCAATACAACCTTTTAATTTAGTGAGTCTAGAAAACACACATTTTTGTTTAACAAAAGTCTTGAAACAGCAGGTTCCTATTTGGAAATGAAGACTACATCATGTACCTATGACATGAAATATATCTATTTTAAGGGACGAGAACACTGAAACAATGTTTTACTGTACTTTTAACTTTTTTATTATCCTGAAATGTATAGTTCTTGGAGTAAATTATTGTGAAAATAGAGATATTTCCATAAAACTCCACTGTAGTTTATTCATATTTACAATTATAATAAATCTTTTCAAACTCAACTGATTGAGGCAAAAAAGAATTGCAGAAGAATGGCATCTGCAGCATTGCCACAATTTTATTGCAACATGTAAAAAGCAAAGTAATTATACAGTAAAAATAAAGAATTATGAGCCAGGTTTACAGATTAAGGCATTAATTCTTTCGATATATGAGCAGTCAGTGGTGGTTTTAGTTTTCTATGGCAATTTCTCAACTGCACAGTAAGAGTTGTAAGTTGTTGGTTACTAGGGATTTACTAAGGCCCAAACATTTACATTTCCAGTGGAAAGGAAGGTGCGGCTAATGATCTCATACCCAACAACAGGGCCTTAGTACCTTGTTAACAGACTGTATTTGCAATGGCCAGAAGGCTTGAGGTTATCACTTAAGAAAAGTTTGTTTCAACCTCAGTTGGTTCTCCTAAGTCCTCACTAGAATGTTGTGGTTAATCTTTTTCCTAGAGTTTATCCCTCTTTTTTTGCAATTTTCTTCTTAGAAGCCTGACTACTCTACCAGACTGAGTTCAAATCTGCAGTGTTCTTTTTGGTGTTACTACCATCGTGCCATGGGTATCCGTGGTGGCTCAGATGGTAAGGAATCTGACTTCAATGCGGGAGACCTGGCTTCAGTCCCTGGGTTGGGAGGATCCCCTGGAGAAGGGAACGACTACCCAGTCCAGTATTCTTGCCTGGAGAAATCCACGGACAGAGGAGCCTGGCAGACTACAGTCCATGGGATCACAGTCAGACACAACAGAGAGACTTTCACTCACCATAGTGCCAGCCATTAAGAAATGTGGTCCATAAGGATGGAGCAAACATTATCTCAATGTCACAAGCATGTATTTATTCTGGATATATCACCAAGGAGATTTTGGTATTTGTATGTGATGTTTTTAGACAATGTTGGTCAGTTTACCTAGCCTGGGACCATATTTCCTTTTTCTAGTGCTTCCTTCTGTCTTTCAGCCCCATTCCCTACCCCAGACCGCACCAAAGGGATAAACCCCTTGGTAGAAAAAATCAATGGGCTTCCCTGGTGGTTCAGATGGTAAATAATCCATCTGCAATATGGGAGACCTGGGTTCAATCCCTGGTTGGGAAGATCCCCTGGAGGAGGGCATGGCAACCCACTCCAGTATTCTTGCCTGGAGAATCCCATGGAGATAGGAGTCTGGTGGGCTACTCTCCAATGGGTCAAAAAGAATCAGACATGACTGAGTGACTAAGCACAGCACAGCAAAAAAAAAAAAAAGTCAACAGAAGAGACATGCAGGGATTATTTTCCCGGAACTTTAAGACTGATTTTAGTCTGTATATTAGAGTTCTCCAGAAAAAAAACAGAACCAATTTCTCATCTGTCGATCAACTGAGAGAGGTTTATTATAAAACATTGGCTCACGTGATAATAGAGGCTGAGAAGTCCTGTGGTATGCAGTCTGCAAGCTGGAGACCCAGGAGAGCTGGTGATATAATTCCTGTCCATGTTGAAGACCTGAAAAGCAGGAGAGATGGTAGTATAAATTTTAGTCCAAGAGCAAGAGGAGATAAAATGAGATGTCCCATCTCAGTTTGGTAGGCCAGAATGGGACACATCTTCCTTTCTTCTATTTTCTCCTTGGGTCCTCGGATTTAGGGCCTGAGTAGAAAAAGTGGGCAGTAAGACTGCCCATTTACACCAGGGAGGGCAGTCTACTTTACTGTGCCCACCAATCAAATGCTGAGATCATCCAAAAAGGGCCTCACAGACACACCTATAAATAATGCTTAATCTGGGCACTCTGTGACCCAGTGTGTTCACATATTAATAAACCAGCACAGTCCCGCCTTGAGATCATATGTATTCCTGCCCCTGGGTTCAGTGAAGCACTTCCTCTTTTTAATGATTCGTCTGTTTGGTTTAATCAAAATGGTTTTATTACAAGTAATGAAGTATTTTATCTAATGTATCATAACATAATTTTTAGCTTGAAGTGTCAGCGATTAAGAAGCTGTATTTTTCAAACCGAATGGTGTTCCCCCATTTATCTATATTGCCAGAAGACCATATAGTAAGTGGATTTATCTTGGGCATTGCTATAGCACAGTTAAATCTCATTAAAAAAGAGAGGTTTGGGATTGTCTGTTTAGTATTTTCCTTAATCTTTTTATCATTGACATAAAAATCACCTTATTTGTTTACATAGCCAAGTTTAACTTCAAGCCATAAGATAGGCAATCTTTAGAGTAGCAACTTTAAAAAACAAAGATCTTCCTATAGAGACAAGTTGGTATCTTAGCACTGAGCTTGTTTCATGGATTATATGATGTCCCAAACCACATCTTAGGAACCCTTTTTACTGCTGACATCTGTGATTTGGGTGAGTGGTCAGTAAGAAGAAGCACATGGTGATAGATGTTTTGGAAGCAAACTGAGGCTTTCACATATAGATCCCAACCCTCAGTAACTCCTACACTTGCCCTGATACTCTCACTCAGGATATTTCTTTACAAGTAAATTTCTGTTCATTCTGGTGTTCATGCATGCTTTGTGCTGACCTTTGCAGTGTAGCCAGAGGGAAGATGTGTGTCCCTACTCTCCTGTGATCATTCTGTCATAAACAGCATGACATAGTCAAAGAGAACAGTGAATTGACAATAAAGAGAAGGAATATCGGATCTGTGTTTTTTTTTTTATGATTTCACAAATTATTCATGGGAAATTTTTAAAGTTTTAGTTACCTTAGATCCATTGAGTACACTCAACTCATGTTATAAGTGAGGAAACTGAGGACCAGAGATCAACCCAAGATTAAAAGTTAGTTAAAATCTACCAGTAAACAGGTTGTGGAGGTTCTGATTTCCTGTTTAGCAATCTTCCTACCTCACTGAGGTTATTTCAGGTATAACAATTAGACAAACATCAAATTTACTTACTAATGGGAAAAAAATACTTGTGGTGGATGGAAAGTATTCTTCTAAAACAATGTGTAGGTGACCAGGTCATTTAAAATAGCAGAATCTGACCCAAGACATCTAGTTGCAGGAACAACTAACACACTGCCCTCACTCTGACACTAACCAACCTGTCTCCACTGCTATTTATGCACCCATTCAAAACAATAACAACGTTGCAACTAATACTAAATAATATGAATAAAACCCTCAGTATTTTTTATCAGTATGGATAACCTCTAAGTAACATAAGACTTTCTTTTCTAACACTTCTCAGATTAATTCCTTTAAATAACAAAGCATTAGTCTGACAAAAAACATGGAGCATTCCAAGGTGTTTCCAAACCCAACATACTTATAGTATTCAATTACTATCTTGTTTTTTTCTATGAATACCTACAAGACCTTCTAGAACTAACATCCAGAAAAGATGTCCTTTTCATTATAGGGGACTGGAATGCAAAAGTAGGAAGTCAAGAAATACCTTGAATAACAGGTCCATTTGGCCTTAGAGTACAGAATGAAGCAGGGCAAAGGCTAGCAGAATTTGGCCAAGAGAATGCCCTGGTCATAGGAAACACCCTCTTCCAACAACACAAGAGAAGATTCTACACATGGACATCACCAGATGCTCAATACTGAAATCAGATCGATTATATTCTTTGCAGCCAAAGATGAAGAAGCTTTATACACTCAGCAAAAACAAAACTGGGAGCTGACTGTGGCTCAGATCAGGACCTCCTTATTGCCAAATTCAGACTTATATTGAAGAAAGTAGGGAAAACCACTAGACCATTCAGTATGACCTAAATAAAATCCCTTATGATTATACAGTGGAAGTGAGAAATAGATTCAAGGAATTAGATCTGATAGAGTGCCTGAAGAACTATGAATGGAGGTTTGTGACACTGTACAGGATTCAGGGATCAAGACCATCCCCAAGGAAAAGAAATGCAAAAAGGCAAAATTGTTGTCTGAGGAGTCCTTACAAATAGCTGTGAAAAGAAGAGAAGCAAAAGGCAAAGGAGAAAAGCAAAGATATACCCATTTCCATGAGAGTTTCAAAGAAGAGTGAGGAGAGATAAGAAAGCCTTCCTCAGTGAACAATGCAAAGAAATAGAGGAAAACAATAGAATGAGAAAGACTAGAGATCTCTTCAAGAAAATTAGAGACACCAAGGGAACATTTCATGCAAAGCTGGGCTCAGTGAAGGACAGAAATGGTATGGACCTAACAGAAGCAAAAGATATTAAGAAGAACTGGCAAGAATGCACAGAAGAACTATACAAAAAAGATCTTCATGACCCAGATAATCACAATGATGTGATCACTCACTTACAGCCAGACAGCCTGGAATGCAAAGTCAAGTGGGCCTTAGGAAGCATCACTACAAACAAAGCTAGTGGAGGTGATGGAATTTCAGCTGAGCTATTTCAAATCCTAAAAGATGATGCTGTGAAAGTGCTGCACTCAATATGCCAGCAAATTTGGAGAGCTCAGCAGTGGCCACAGGACTGGAAAAGGTCAGTTTTCATTCTAATCCCAAAGAAAGGCAATGCCAAAGAATGCTCAAACAAATGTACAATTGCACTCATCCCCAACACTAGTAAAGTAATGCTCAACATTCTCCAAGCCAGGCTTCAACAGTGTGTCAACCATGAACTTTCAGATGTTCAAGCTGAATTTAGAAAAGGCAGAGGAACAAGAGATAAAATTTCCAACATCTGTTGGATCATCAAAAAAGTAAGAGAGTTCCAGAAAAACATCTCTTTATTGACTATGCCAAAGCCTTTGACTGTGTAGATCACAACGAACTGTGGAAAATTGTCAAAGAGATGGGAATACCAGGTCACCTGACCTGCAGGTCAGGTGTATGAAGGTCAGGAAGCAACAATTAGAACTAGACATGGAACAACAGACTGGTTCCAAATCAGGAAAGGAGTGCATCAAGGCTGTATATTGTCATCATGTTTATTTAACTTATATGCAGAGTACATCATGAGAAACGCTGGGCTGGATGAAGCACAAACTCTAATGATTGCTGGGAGAAATATCAATAACCTCAGATATGCAGTGACACGACCCTTATGGCATAAAGCAAAGAAGAAATAAAAAGATTCTTGATGAAAATGAAAGAGGAGAGTTAAAAAGTTGGCTTAAAATCAACATTCAGAAAAATTAAGATCATGGTATCTGATCCCATCACTTCTTGGCAAAGAGATGGAGAAACAGTGGAAACAGAGACAGACTTTATTTTAGGCAGCCATGAAGTTAAAACACACTTTCTCCTTGGAAGAAAAGCTATGACCAACCAAGACAGCATATTAAAAAGACATTACTTTGGCAACAAAGATCTATCTAGTCAAAGCTATTGCTTTCCAGTAGTCATGTATGGAGGTGAGAGTTGAGCTATGAAGAAAGGTGAGCACTGAAGAATTGATGCTTTTGAACTGTGGTGTTGGACAAAGACTCTTGAGAGTCCCTTGGACTGCAAGGAGATGCAACCAGTCCATCCCAAAAGTAATAAATCCTGAATATTCATTGGAAGGACTGATGCAGAAGCTGAAACTCCAATCCTTTGGCCACCTGATGCAAAGAACTGACTCACCAGAAAAGACCCTGATGCTCAGAAAGATTGAGGGCAGGAGGAGAAGAGCACAACAGAGATGAGATGGTTGGATGGCATCATGGACATGAGTTTGAGTAGGCTCCAGAAATTAGTAATGGACAGGGAAGCCTGGCGTGCTGCAGTCCATGTGGTTGCAGAGAGTCACACATGACTGAATGACTGAACTAAACTCATCTGTTTTGGGACTATCTTTGCCTCAGGTGTCAAGTAAGGAGATTTCTATTTGTACATGTGAGACATGAAGAATATGTAGTGTCCCTATTGAAGGATGTTGTTGTTTGTAGTGACTTTACAAAGTATAATAAAAGAGTCTGGGTATGTATGTGGCTGAAGTTTCCTAGGCCTTCTGTTTTGGCCACTATTCTACCACTCTTTTTAATCCATATTTATGTGGTGATGGAATATCATTATCTGCAATATAAGCACACATAAGTCTTCTGGAACTAGACCTATTTAGAAACAGGAAGTTCATGTGTGGAGAGTTCAAGATCTGAGAGGCAGATGGTCCAGACCAGTTTCTAGCTCTGCCACCTGATTTAGTCAATGAACTTGAGCGGTAAGACTTTAAAGCTTGACTAGACTCTATGTTAAATTCACAGTTGTGAAAATCAATGAAATTGCCATGAAGACACTTTATAAAAATAAAAATTACTTAATAAATGTAAGGTATAGGCCCCAGGAAACAACTTATATCAAGATGAGTAAATGTTTACTTACTCTCACAATTTAAAAAGATCAAGAAGATATCTCTTTTAAGTTTGATTAAATAAGACAAAATGCTAAGAGGAAAATGAATTGGAAAGTGCTTAATAACAGACTGTGATTAATCACTTTAATAAATGGGTTGATGTTGGCTATGCTACTGATCATCAAACCAATTTCAGTAATTCCATTATGCAATAAAGATATTCCATCCAAATTTTCTCAGCCAGTGGTTGGCTTACATTCAGATACAGACATTTCTGCTTGTGTTTTTAAAACACACTGTGTCCTGTGGCAGTAAAAAGGAAACACAACATCCTCAATTTAATTAGTACAGTGATTTTCTAATGGATCTTAGGTACAGAATTTTTATCCAAAGGAAACCTTAGTAGGAAACCCTTTATGTAGCAGTATGGCCATTTCAGTTGTTTTCAGAGGGCTTACCACAAACCCCACCCAAGCTTCCACCTGTCTTCTTTGCTCTAGAACACTTGGGGAATATCCATATGATGCTCCTAGGAGCACAGTTTGAGAACATTTTTTTTTAAATTGTAAACAAGGCACTTTGAAGAATTTGAAATACAGTTTAATCATGACACAGTCTCAAGATAATGCCATATGTTACCTTTGGCTCCATGAGATCTTGGGTATTTATCTGTTGATTGACTAGCTCTGTGGATTCATGTAAGTAAACAATATAAATTGTATTTTCTTTCCTCACACTCCTCATTGTTTTAAAAATCCTGACCTCAGTGATATTGGATACTTTTTAATAGTAATGGCTACTTCTTACAGTACATGTAGGAACTGACCAGATATTGTGGTTATTTGTTTTTTGGTATAGCTTCCAGTTACAATCAGTTTTCATTCACTTTGATAATTTCTCTAATGGAAATGCTATATATTTTATAAAGAAGATATATTCTCTCCATTCATACAAACAAAACACTCTTGATTTGAAATACACTCTGGATGGAATTGTAGAGCAAAAATTTATATTTGAGCATATGTTTCAGAAACATTTTGACATTATAACTATTTAAACCTGGGAAACATTCCTAGCACTCTGGTTTGATCCAACAAAATTGAAACCATGAGAATAAAGGATGAACTCCTGTTTCCCTAGACTTTCATGCTGAACAGGACAAAAAAGAATGAGAATTTTAAGTGAATTAAAACCACTTCATTCGAGAATTATAAAGGTGCCCATAAAACTTTTTTGTCAGTTGATTCTGAATAGAGTCTGCTCTCGGCAGAATATGAAGGGAACCCTCTTTCCTCAGATGGTAGGACTTCTTCCTGAATCCACGTTTTTTAGGAAGCCTTTGTGATCCCTATTCCCAGAATTCAGCAAACAGAGAAAGAGAGAAAATCTGCAAGTGTTGTCATACAAGTTTCCTTATTTTTCCATATCCATCTTGGCTTATTGGAACCACTTAATTGATGAATGAGGACTTTATCAAGCCTGGCAGGAGTCATTATGTCTTTGATTTTCCTTGAAATGTATCTGTCGTGCAGCTCAAAATTGAATAGCCAGTTTGGGGCTTAACCAGAGACATGGCACTGACTTAAGACACTCTGAAGGGAATGAATGATTAATGCAGTTTATAGACAGGCTAGCGCTTCTTCTGTCTCATGTGCTTTTTGTATGTAATCTCCAGTGGTTCAAGTTCAGATGGATCTAATGAAAAAGGACTAGATGTTTTCCACCTTCCCTTCAGAGCATGCTGTACGATTTATCCACTGACAAAATGTGCTAATGA
Organism: Redunca redunca; assembly: GCA_006410935.1. Classification (NCBI taxonomy): domain Eukaryota; kingdom Metazoa; phylum Chordata; class Mammalia; order Artiodactyla; family Bovidae; genus Redunca; species Redunca redunca. Next base: position 258,068 of record SJYQ01095377.1, read on the forward strand.
AATGTCACCTTGGACAGCTTGCTAAAGGATTGATGGGCTGAAAGTTTTGCACTTTATTTAACTTTTGCAGGAAAAATGAATAAGTCCTCCAAACTCTGTATGATATAGAGATCCATTATGGTTTTCTAACTCAGGAAGTAGCTATACCACTGACGGGATGGAGGATAGAGAAAGATGCTGATGGGGTAAAGTTTATAAATAAGCAGATTGAGGATGTGTGGCTTTATTATACCTCCATTCTAAATTATTGTCAAGTTACATGATTTTATGAAGGCATTTCCTTCTATATACTTTATACAATTGTTTTAAATCTATTAGTCTATCAAAGGGAAATAAAATCATCAACCTCTGTAACCAATTATTCTAATTCTTTATCTGTTCTTGTTCCTTCATTACCAGAAACCCAACTATAAAGCCTATCCTGAGAATGGTTTTAAGCCTTTTAATTTATTCCACTCATAAAAACTTCATAATCTGTGAGCAATGGCCACTGAAGATCATTAAAGGGAATTGAAAATGGCAGGCAAAAAAAAAAAAAAACCAGGATATGGAAGGAGATAAAACTGTACATAATCAGAGAGTCTGTTGATAGCAGTAAAAGGGCGAAATATACAACATGGACTAGCACTGAAATAAAATCAAAGAAGTAGGTGAAAACTCAGCAAAAATAATGGAATGCAGATAATAACTGAGTTATAAGCTATGTACATCTACAATGACCAAATAAATAAAAATAACCACACAGTGACTCAATACTCACACACAGAGAGAAGCTTAAAAATATATAGATCTACAGAACGTAAGTTAGTGCTTACTTTATCGAGAATGGTGAATGGAAGTGTAAAGAAGGACGTTTTTTCACTCCTTAGTCTAAGGCAAAAATTTGGTAGAATCTATCTCTGGTGGTTCAGATGGTAAAGAATCTGCCTGCAATGCTGAAGACTGGGGTTCAATCCTCAGTCAAGAAGATTCCTTGGAGAAGGGCATGGCTACCCACTCCAGTATTCTTGCCTGGAGGATTCCATAGACAGAGGAGCCTGGCAGGCTACAGTCCATGAATTAGCAAAGAGTCAGACATAACAGAGCAACTAACATGCCAAGGGAAGAAAATATCTAGTTTTAATTTCCATAATGGTTAGAATGAGGATGAGAGTATTATTCGGATAACACTAGCTGCTAAAATAATTAAGTCTCTAAATTTCAAAGGCTTAATAAAGTAGAAATTCATTTTTCACATAGTGTCAAACTCAAAACAGTGGGGAGTTAATCTTATCCTCTGCTAAGATTGAGAGATCTTCATTTTTGTCATCTTGGGGCTTCTCTGTTTTTAATATATAGCTCTTTTAAGATTGTTTAATATAGAACTTCCAAGAAAAAGTAACAAAAGTGTCAGCATATGAGGTTTACGAGGCTAATCTAGTAGAGATCTACTACTCAGTAGGCTATATTACTGAGCCTAACTACAAGAAAGATTAGAAAATGTAGACTAGGTGAATGTATAGAAAAAGAAGGAAACAAGACAGTTATTCTGGCACAGTTCCTCTCACTTCTATTGGGAAAATCAAATAATATAATGCTTATAATAAGCTCAATATCTCATGTGCATTTCTTTTTTATTTTACTCATCCCTTTAATATTAAATGCCTAATAAGTATAAACCTTTGTTATTACTATTTGATTCTTCTTAGGATAGCTATTTTTGTAACCATTGGTGGGGAGGAAAGCATAGCGAAAAGACAATAGACTTAATAAAACTAAAAACAAATAGGTTATGCCCTTTGGAATATAAAATCATTGAAAGGAAGGAGTTCAGAACTCACTGACCTTAACAGTCATTTCGGAACTGAAAATATGTTTGTCTTGG
>SJYQ01095377.1:268000-309955 GCA_006410935.1 Redunca redunca
TATATATATATATATACACACACATTTATACATTCCTAACTCAAGACACTGAGCAAAATTTTTCACAAGGGCCTTTAATCAGAGACAGAAGTATATAATTCAAAATGTCTTCATAGCAAATATCAAAACTAATTCCAAGTTGTTCCCAAAGCAATATGAAATCTAACAAGGTAAAGCACTAAGACATTTTCATATTTTGTTAAGAAAAGATTTGAGTATCAAGTGTTCAGATTTCCAGATCTTATGAAATATTTTAGACAAAAGAAGACCAAAAACATTTAATTATACTCAGTCTGAATTTTATTCTGTACGTATGTTATCACTCAGTCATGTCTGACTCTGCTACCTCATGGGCTGTAGCCTTCCAGGTTCCTCTGTCCATGGGACTTTCTAGGCAAGAATATCGGGAATCTTCCTCTAGGGAATCTTCCTGACCGAGGATTGAACCCAGGTCTCCCACATTGAAGGCCAATTCTTTACCATTTGAGCTACCAGGGAAGCCCACTATTCTGTATATTTTAGTCTAAGTATAAAAATATTCATTTAGTTTGGAGATAAAGAAAATTTCTGTATACTTTGCTCAGTTCCCTTAACTTTTCTCCAACCTTTGCTGTACCTGCAATTTATAAAATTAAACAAAACACTTTTCATCATACTTGTAGTTGTTTACCTGTGCTTTGGATATGCAAGAGAATGTAGCAATGAGATTACTGCATGGAGAATCCAATTCAGTCTTTAAAATACTTGAAACAAATTAAAGAGTAAACAGGAAGAGTCAATGTCAGTAACATGTTTCAGCATTGCTCAGAATAGAGAAAAGCTGCGAGTTCTGCTGAGTCACCAGTCACAGCAGAGAAGAAAGCACTGAACCTGAGTTAGTACTAGCTTTAGAATTCTATTTAATATTCACTAAGGGTATTCCAAAAATGTCAGGTCCTGCTCTTTAAACTTTTATTGTGCATCTGTGCATTTTATGCCCTTTTAAAACCCTGATTCACTAACTTTTTAAGCCAGTGGTGAAAATATTTCTAGCTTCCACTGAGACATATTGGGGGGAAATGGCATTTAATTTAATAATAATTAGTTGGAGAATGTTTCACACTTAGAATAAAAAGGAAATTCTAGGAACTTTTCTAAAGGGGTAGGCACAATATATGCTAAAATAGCTAATGATCTGCATAAAATAAACTGTGAGGGGAAATGATAATCTAAATGTTGTAACTTTATCATTCAAAAATTCTTGTTAAAAAAAAATTGCTTCCTGACTCTTCAGTACATACGAAAGTATTGGATGTGTGATTAAGTTGTTTTGTCACTAAGTTGTATCCAACTCTTTTGAGACCCCGTGGACTGTAGCCCACCAGGTTCCCCTGTCCATGGGATTTCCCAGGCAAGAATACTGGAATCGGTCGCCATTCCCTTCGCCAGAGGATCTTCCCAACCCAGGGATTAAACCTACATCTCTCTTACATTCGCAGGCAGATTCTTTACCACTGAGCCACCAGGGAAGCCAAATTAAACAGTAACAACTAAATAAAAAACACTGTGATACATATTGTATTACATTTCTACTTTATGTAAGTTTGTTTGACTCAGGTTTTTCAATTATCTTATGAAAGTGGATTCATCCACTCACTAGGTATTTATCACTAGAATACAATTAGATATACAGATCAGATGCATTATGCTTTATTCAAAGAAATGGTTGTCTTCATGAAGAAATCAGACATGTAGGCAGTAATCACAACTTTATAGGATGAAAGAAGGATAGTGTCTTGTGAGAACTGAGAAAGAAAACCTAACCTAGTCATCTAAGAGGATGTAAATATGGAATTGCTCTAAATAAGTGCCTAACTGGAAGAAACTACATTGGCAAAGATTATCAAGATGGCAGGCACTTCATCTTGATTATAGCCTTGACATCTTACCTTCTATTTCAAGTAAAATTTGACCATGATGTGGCCTCCTCCTCGGACTGCACATCTGTTTAGCCCCTTAAAAGACTCATCTTGACTGAATTACAGTGTAGTATTTTCTTTTTTAAATAATTTTTTAATTTTAAAATTAAAAATGAGATTCCTTTTTTATGAATTAGCAACCTTAATTCCATTTGCAACCTACTCCTTCCTTGCTATGTAATATATTCACAGACCCTGATGGTTAATATATGGGCATCTTGAGAGGGGGGCAGTATTCTGCCCACCACACATGCCTGTTAAAAGTAAACACTGACTAAAGGCACATGATCATCTAGTTCTCTAGAAAGCTCATAATGAAATGTGAGCTATGCTAACATCTTCACCATAGGCTAATTCATCAAGCATATATTTACTAAATATCTACTCAGTGCCAGTGGCTCAGTTGGAAAATAATCTGCTTGCAATGCAGGAGACCTGGGTTCGGTCCCTGGGTTGGGAAGGTCCCCTGGAGAGGAGCATGGCAACCCACTCCAGTATTCTTGCTTGGAGAATTCCATGGACAGAGGTTCTAGCGGGCTACATTCTATGTAGTTGCAAAGAGGATTAACACTTTTACACAGTGCCTGACACTGATTTAGGTAAAAATTTTCGTGGGGAAACACATGGGAAGAAGGAACATTCCTTGGAAAAAGCAAGAACTGAATATTCCTAGAAACCTTGTTATATAGCCACTGAACAAATATCATTGAGATGCTATTTTATACTAGATATGATTCTGGATATTGGATGCAAATTGGTAAAAAAAAAAAAAAACCAACAGGTGGTCCCCTACTTTTAAAAAAATTACAATCTAATCCAACAAATATCAAACAAGTGAATAAAAATATTTGTAAAATCACAAATTAACTAATAAAGCCCAGGTTTCTAAAACAGCAAAGGATCCTACATTAAAATGTAAAAACTATCTTGGAGAATTGACATCTAAGCCAGGGTATGTAAAATGACCTAACACCACCTAAAAAGTCTCTCAGTGTGTTCCCATGAATATCTGCATCACAAACACTGAGTGTTCCTGCTTAAAATTAATATCCTTTGACCTCTTTATAGGCTTAATAAAATCAGATTATCTGGTACTAGGACCAAGGAATCTCTATTTTAACAACCCTGTCAAATGATCCTTCTGAACTTTGAAGTTCATAAATCTTAGCACAATACTTAATGTTAGAAGAGTCAGTCATTATAGGTTTTCATTTTTTTTTTTTTTGCTGTAATGCAAACAACAGTATTTCTGCCATAGAAGAGTCATATTTAATGATCAGAATATTTACCCACACAGTTGAAATCTGTTGTCTCTAGGAAGAAGGTTTTTGGATAAAAAGAAGAAACCCCTCTGAAGCATCAGCAAGAGTATTAGTCAGGGTTCTCCAGAGGGCGGGGGGAACTGATAGGAGGGGTGGGTAGTGCGGGGAGGGGTGTAGATTTAGCATAGCTATTGACTCACAGGGCTACAGAGATGGAGACGTACCAGGATACGCTGTCTACAAGCTAGAGAACCAGAACAGTTGGTATTGGTGGAATAACTCAGTTTAAGTCTGAAGACCTAGGAAGCAGGAGAAGAACTTCAGGGGCAGGACAAGATGGACAATATCCCAGATCAAGGGAAAAGAGAGAGGATTCACCACTCCTTCCTTAATTTTTTTATTCAAGCCCTCGACAGACTGATGATGCCACCCACAATGGTGAGAGCACATCTACTTTATTCACCCTACTGAATCAAATGCCACTCTCTTCTGGAAATATCCTCACAGACATACCAAGAAATAAAGTATCATCTGAGTATCCCTTAGCCCAGTCCAGCTGACATAACATTAACCACCACAGGAATGGCATATGTAAATTGAAGATGGTTAAATGATGCTTTAACGTTTCTGTGATCCTTGGTAAAACTTGGGGAGTTGTGCCATTTTAGGTCAAGTGTAAGTAGACTGTGAGATTATTAACTTCTCTATTCAACTAAAATAAACATCACTATTGAGTTTTGCAGACCCAAGTAAGCCTCTCAAACAATGGTTATGCCATTATATGATAAGTGATGATAGTAAACATTTTAGAGTGATTTCATAGTGATTTATTTGATTTCTTAGGCCTTTTGGTTTTGTGCTCTACTTATTTAAATCTCTCCCTTTGGTGATAATATAGTTATTCTTATTTAGTTAAAAAAAAAAAAAGGTAATAGAAACACTGAAAACCAGAAACTATATTAGAAATAACAGGAAGATTTATCAAGTATAAGCATAAGCACATATGTAATTGTTAAAGATCTATTTTTGTCCAATTAATAATTGCTTTCCATATCAACTGGGATTCCCTGGTGGTAAAGGGTCTGCCTGCAATGCAGGAGACCCAAGTTTGATCCCTGGGTTGGGAAGATACCCTGGAGAAGGAAATGGCATCCCACTCCAGTATTCTTGTTTGGAAAATCCCATGTATAGAGGAGCCTCGGGGGCTATAGTCCATGGGGTTGCAAAGAGTCAGACATGAATGAGTGACTTCATTTCCATGTCAACCAAGGTCCATCTAGTCAAAGCTATGGTTTTTCCAGTAGTTATGCATGGATGTGAGAGTTGGATTATAAAGAAAGCTGAGCACCGAAGAATTGATGCCTTTGAACTGTGGTGTTGGAGAAGACTCTTGGGAGTCCCTTGGACTGCAAGGAGATCCCACCAGTCAACCCTAAAGGAAATTAGTCCTGATTATTCGTTGGAAGGACTGATGCTGAGGCTGAAATTATGATACTTTGGCCACCTGATGCAAAGAACTGACTCCTTGGAAAAGACCCTGATGCTGGGAAAGATTGAAGGCAGGAGAGGAAGGGGACAAGAGAGGATGAGATGGTTGGATGCATTACTGATTCAATAGACATGAGTGTGAGTAGGCTCTGGGAGATGGACAGGGAAGCCTGTCATGCTGCAGTACATCAGGTCCCAAAGAGTCAGACATGACTAAGAGACTGAACTGACTGACTGACTTCCATGTCAAACTAATATTAAAAAATAATTTGAGGGAAAAGAGCACATATAGGTAAATCCATCTAGTAAACAGAATCAGAATGGTCTTCCTGTGAGAAATTCCTTAGTTCTGTGATTTATAACCAAACTAAACTGAAATTTAAATACAAACTTAAATGAATTTTAAAGAAAAATCCGTAAGAAGGAGAGGAGAGATGTTAACACTGGCACAAAGTCTTAATTCAGGTAAACAATAGCATAATGGCCAAATCTGACCAACCACCTTTTTGTACAGACATGGTGCTTCATTGGAAAAGCCCTGATACTGGGAAGGATTGAATGCCAAAGGAGATGTGGGCAGCAGAGGATGAGAAGGTTAGATAACATCACCAAGTCAATGGATATTAATGTGAGCAAACTCTGGGACATAGTAGATGATAGAGGAAGAGTCTGGAGTGCTACAGCCCATGGCATCACAAAGAGTTGGACATACCTCAGCAACTATCAACAGCAACAGCATGGAGCCAGAAATGGTTTTTACATTTTTAAATGGTTGGAAATATATATATATATATATATATATATAAACTTCATGATGTGAAAAATAGATAAAATTTAAATTTCACTGTCCATAAACCTGAATTGGAACACAGCAGAGCTCATTCATTTATGTATGGTCCATGGTTTCTAGGCTGCTACCACAGCAGAATTGAGATGCTGTAATAGAGACCTCATAGCCCACAAACAAGACATATATACTGACTGGGTCTTCACAGAACAAATTTATCTGTTCCGTTTTTAATTCATTACCTGTTTGAATATTCATGTATATGTTTCTATCATGTTACCATGTAAACTTATGGTAAAATATTTAATAAAAATGTTAATACATTTATGTTTCTATCCTTAGGCCTTCCCTGGTGGCTCAGAGGGTAAAGAGTCTGTCTGCAGTGTGGGAGAACTAGGGTATCAAAGAGTCAGACACGACTGAGTGACTTCACTTTTCTTTCTTATATCATGTTAGTTAAGTTTTAGTAAAATGTCACACATATAAGATATGCATGGCATATAGTATAAACAGGAGTGTGTAAATATATATATATATATATATATATAATTGGAGAAGGAAATGGCAACCCACTCCAGTGTTCTTGCCTGGAGAATCCCAGGGACTGGGGAGCCTGGTGGGCTGCTGTCCATGGGGTCGCACAGAGTCGGACACGACTGAAGCGACTTAGCAGCAGTATATATGTATATATTACCCCTTACTATTGTCATGTACTGTGCATGTTGCATGCACATCTCATTTAGTTCTCCCATGGAGTATATGCAATATTTGAGTTATTTCACTTAACTCTTGAAATAGTCATGCAAGGATGTGCTAGAATTAAACCCATTTAACAAATGCATATATTGAAGTTCACATAGACTACCTGATTTCCAGAGTCACACAGCTGGAACTCAAGCCCCATTTAGCCTAACTCCAAAATGTCATACTCTGATTCACCGTTACTACCGGATTGGCCGAAAAGTTTGTTCACGCTTTCACGTGTATGACAGTGCAGAAAAATCTGAACAAACATTTCAGCCAACCCAATGTTTATATCTAGTTACATATTTATACAAATAAAAATTTATACACACTTGAACACTGACTAACACATCAAAGGTTAAAGCACTTTTGTAACACATTTGTTTTAATTTCAATTTAAATACATCTTTTACTGTTTCAAAAAAATCTTCCTTCAGAACTGTAATAAGTAACACATCTAATGTTGCTAGACAGAGCCTGCTGATGCAGACAAAAGGCAGTTTCATAAAGGGCCAATATATTTTTTTATCTTCTTCTCCTGAAATATATTCTATCTAAGTGGAATGAGTAGGCACACAGAATATCCTTCATTTTATAAACCTCCAGTGAACACTCATGAAAACACGGGTGAGTTAGGGGATGCAAACTGAAGGAGGAGGGGAATGGAGGGAATAGAAAGCAGAGGAAAACTGGCCATCTGCTTACCAATCTGAAATTACTTCAGTTTTTGTCCTGTTCAATTTGCAGATTCCATTTGAATGATTATATTGTACCCAGTGGGGATTAATAACCCTCCTAATTCTGTGAATCAGGAATTAATTACTGGTGGGAATATTTGTCCAGACTGTCCTGAGGACTTCCCTGGTGGCTCAGTGGTAAAGAATCTGCCTGCCAGTGCAGGGGACATGGTCCAAGAAGATCCCGCATGTCACAGAACTGAGTCCATGCATCACAGCTGCTGAGCCCACACAGCCCAGAGCCTGTGCTCCGCAACAACAGAAGCCGCGGCAGTGAGAACCCTGTGTACTACAACCAAGAGCAGCCCCCACTCGCTTCTACTAAGCCCACGCCCAGCAACCAAGACCCAGTGCAACCAAAACTAAGTAAATCAAGTAAAAAATAATTTAAAAAGGCTGTCCTGACATTTGGACCCACAGAAGGCTCTTCCCCAGCCATTCTTTTAAATATGTTCCTGGGGGAAAAAAGTCTCCATCTGGATCTTGAGTTGTAAATGACTCAATACAATTAGAATACTTGAAGAGATTTTAATAAAATTTTAACCTATAAAACTAAACATTATTTGAGACTACAACAGTTTGTGACACTTTCCTAAGGTGAATTTTATTTTGAAAGGGAAAAGGGAGACACAAGTTAAAGAAAAAAATAATGTCACATGTATAAATCTAAGATGTAAAGTCTCCATTTTTTCCTTGATAAATGACATTTAACTTGGTACAAAAAAGCTAAAATTTAAGAAATGTCTACATATCCCAGTGTCTTTATTAGATGTTTCACATGTGCTATTTTGTATAATTCCTACAGCAGCCCAGTGAAACATACATTTTTCCCTCACTTAAAAATTGATCTAAAAAAAGAAGAAAGATGAAACAAACATGGCTGTTGTAGATGAAGTCGTTGCTCATGATCATTATTCATTTCCTTTTCCCTTTATCCATACTAGAGGGCTACAGTCCAATGGGTCCCAAAGAGTTGGGTATGACTGAGTGTATGGCACTTAGATACTGGATAGTGTTCATCCTTTGCCCTTGACTTTAGGTTTGTCCATAAAACTTGCTTTGGCAAACGGAATACCGCATTAGTGAACTGATGACACAGGAGACTTAAAATATGTGTCAGTTGTGGCTTTCTCTCTTGTGCTTGTTTCCTTGTCATGAGAAGTTTTCGCTAGCATCTTAATACCCTTCAGCTGAGCCCATGAGCTGACCCAGGCTGACCCATAGACCATGGGCAAGAAAGATGCTTAATGTTGTGTGCCACTGAGATTTTATGTAAGACTTTTATGTAGGAAAATATGACTATGAAAAATTGGTTATGGGATGAAGCTATAAGACAGAACAAAAGACACAAATGGGAAAAACTGAAGTAAAATATGTGCAATTTTAGGTAGAATTGCATGGGTAGCCACAAAGAGACTCTACAGAAAGCTGGAAGAATGATCCATGGGATAGTGGTAAGACATTTGAGAGTTACGTAAAAGAGAGAAAATAGTTTTGAGATGAAATGTTGAATGTATGAGTCAACTACTTAAACTACTACAAGAAAGTGATGAGCTCATTGAGGAAAAAGAACAAAATTAAAAACTGGCCAGTTAGCTAACAAAACTTAGGGAGCTCAAAGATTGCATGGCTGGAAAAGGAACTGTCTGTCTTCGGATCAATGGTGTATCCTAACAAAGATGGCCTTCATCTTCAGCTTGACTAAACTTTATAGAGGTTTCTTCCTGATTTTAGGCCTCTTGCCCTCCATTTCCTTAGGGCTTTTACTTTAGAAAATTTTCTACTGTAAATTCTTTCTCTGTCCTTTTGAAATGTAAATATTCTCCCAGTCTCTTGCCAGTTTTACAATCCAGAAAGGTTTTTCTTATGGAATCTTTAAAAAAAAAAAAAAAAAAGGTACAAATGAACTCATTTACAAAAGAAACAGAGTCACAGACGTAGAAAACAAGCTTATGGTTACCAGTGAAAAGAGTTCAGTTCAGTTCAGTCGCTCAGTCATGTCCAACTCTTTGCGACCCCATGAATTGCAGCACGCCAGGCCTCCCTGTCATCACCAACTCCCGGAGTTCACTCAGACTCGCATCCATCAAGTCAGTGATGCCATCCAGCCATCTCATCCTCTGTTGTCCCCTTCTCCTCCTGCCCCCAATCCTTCCCAGCATCAAAGTCTTTTCCAGTGAGTCAACTATTCGCATGAGGTGGCCAAAGTACTGGAGTTTCAGCTTTAGCATCATTCCTTCCAAAGAAATCCCAGGGCTGATCTCCTTCAGAATGGACTAGTTGGATCTCCTTGCAGTCCAAGGGACTCTCAAGAGTCTTCTCCAACACCACAGTTCAAAAGCATCAATTCTTCGGCATTCAGCTTTCTTCACAGTCCAACTCTCACATCCATACATGACCACTGGAAAAACCATAGCCTTGACTAGACGGACCTTAGTCGGCAAAGTAATGTCTCTGCTTTGATACTCCACGCCCAAGGTAAGAGAAACCGAAGTAAGATGGTAGGTGTTGCAAGAGGGCATCAGAGGGCGGACACACTGAAACCATATTCACAGAAAACTAGTCAATCCAGTCACACTAGGACCACAGCCTTGTCTAACTCAGTGAAACTAGGGAAAAGAGTGGGAAGAGAGAAATTTGGAGATTGGGATTGACATACATGCACTACTATAAATAAAATAGATAACTATAACTAATAAGGACCTACTGTATCACACAGGGAACTCTAATCAATACTCTGTAATGACCTATATGGGAAAAGAATCTAAAAAAGAGTAGATATATGTATATGTGTAACTGATTCAGTTTTCTGTATGCCTGAAACTAACACTACATTGTAAATCAACCATACTCCAACAGAAATTAAAAACAAAAGAGACTCAGATCTATAGAGTGAACTTTTGGACTCTGGGGGAGAGAGGGAGGGAGAGGGTGGGATGAGATGGGAGAATGGCATTGAAACATGTATACTATCATGTAAGAAACGAATCGCCAGTCGATGTCCGATACAGGATGCAGGATGCTTGGGATTGGTGCAAGGAGAGGACCCAGAGAGATGGTATGGGGTGGGAGATGGGAGGGGACTCATGTTTGGGAACGCATGTACACTCGTGGGAATTAATGTCAATGTTTGGCAAAACCAATACAGTAATATAAAGTAAACCGAAGTTAGAATAAAAATTAAAAAAAATTAAAATAAATAAAGAAAGAAAGAAAAAAGAAATTTAAAAGGAATGTTTTTAAAACTCATAGCCATCCCTTTGAAATATAGTCATCGAGGAAGATAGTGTTCCTACCTCTCCAGTTCCTGTGGAAAGGTAGGAGCCTAGATTCTTCAATGAGCATCAGTAAGCAAACACAGATGGCCTAATCATAGAGAAAAACATTTGCAAACTCAGGAAAAGCTCAATGTGATGACAGATCCCACTGACTAATCTCTTTCCCTAATGTCCTTCAGTACTTTTCCACTAGATCTCTCACCTCAGCACTTAAAAATACATTCACCTTGAGTCCAATCTCTTTCCTCTGTTGTAATATTCTTAACTAAGCCTTTCTTGTCTAACTTTGTCCAGTGTAATTTTTCTTTGACAGTCCATTGAACAATAGGCTCAGATAAAGGACAATTACTCTAAGTGTTACAGTAAGACATGACCTCAGAGCAAAGACCAAATCAAGCCGGTGGCTGTGACATTCTTTGCTAAAACCTCTAAAAGTAGTAAGATACATCTAATGGATATTCTAAGCCAAATATAAGGCTCCTAGAAAACTTAGGGTCATAAGCACATAGAATCCTGATGTAAACAAACTACTAGTAACTAAGGAGAAAGAAGTATTTTATAAACTAATTTTAGAAGTAACATTCAGCACATGGAGTTGACCAAAATCAAATATATAGAAATTCAGAATGTTTTAAGAAAGTTGTACTGGCAAAAGTGCCTCCTGCCTACATTATGAGATCTTTGAGATATTAAAAGACATTCACCAGGAAGCTGACCAAGAAATCTGCTCAATGCCCTTTTCAAAGGCATCAAGGAGAATGATGCCAAGGAGAAATTCCCAGAGAGTGGAGTCAAGAGCTATAAACAATTGACTGAACTGAACTGAAGCTTAGTCAGAGAACAGTTTCTATCCCCAAGGTACAAGATTCCGGCAATATTCGCTCATTAAATCTCAAAATTGTTGTAGACTCATAACTATTTGCCTCTTCTTTGCATTTTGAGTTAGGGGTTATCCTGCCCTGTTCCACCATCATATGTTGGGTGCATGGGCTGGGAGGGGTGCAGACTATCTAGCTTTCCAGATGCTGTTGCCCCGGACCTGGTTGAGCCTGATGCCCTGCAAAAAATGGGCCTATGGGGATATTTTGGAGATAAATTGATTTCTTTTTTCCACATGGGGAAATGAAGTGAATAAATACTTGTGACCAAAAAGAAGCTCAAGTAGTAGCCACAATACAGACATCCCATTCTAATCTCCTGATTGTGGGGAGGGTGGATGTGATGCTGGATTGTATGCAGATGACTATGAAATGACTGGTGGTCTGCTTGAAATAGGTTGATGACCTCCTCCCTCCCAGTCAGAGGACCTCAGGGGTATTGAAGCAGTTCGAGTTTTCTACATGTATTTCTTAACAGCATCTAAAGGGGCTTCCCTGGTGGCTCAGACACTAAAGAATCTGCCTACAAGGCAGGAGGCCTGGATTCAATTCCTGGGTCAGGAAGATCCCCTGAAGAAGGGAATGGCTACCCACTCCAATATTCTTGCCTGGAGAATTCCATGGACAGAGGAGCCTGGCAGGCTATATAGTCCATGCGGTTGCAAAGAGTCAGACATGACTGAGTGATTGACAATTCACTTCAAACTTTAAAAATTTAAGCATTTACTCAATAAGTAACAAAATCCTCAAAGAGATAAAGTAGATATTTACACGCTAATTGTTAATAAATGATTTAAAATGGTATCCTACTTCCATGACAATATATTTTAATTAAGTTGTGATTGCATACCAATTGGTAAATCTAAGTTGAGTAGAGTCTCCTTGGAAATGCACATTTAATTTTACACAATGTTTTAAATAGATTTATCTCCCTGCATGTTTGAAATAAATTGTGTTAAAATCAGATTTTAATATCGCAGATATTATCATCACAACTGGTTAATATCTGTAAGGAAAAGAGTACTGAATTTGGAATGAGATGTGCTACTTACCACCTTTGTGTGCCTAACATGTATTTAACTTCCCTGAACATCAGTATCATTTTCTATTACACAGGGCTGATATTAAATGTATTGTAGAGTTAGTGTGAAATTAATTGCTATAGTATATGTCAAGTTTCTATTGAACAGTAAACTCTCAGAAATTTAATTTCACACCTGCCCTCCTATGAACACCCACACACGATCTTTCCTCAGTGCATAAGAAATTGTTTACTTGACATGAAATACAAAGTTGGAATTTTTAAATCAATCTGTGGGCTTAGGACACAAAATACTCACTCCATTCACTCTTAATTTTCAGCCTGTCCTTTTCACAGTGCTGCTCAGTCGTATCAGAACTAGTTGTTCTATTTTATGGCTACTTCGCTTCTATACCATGGTGGCTTAGAAGATCAAGATATTAGAAAATCAAATTAATTTAATAAAACAGTAAGTTATTTGAAAACGAAGAGATTGTGTATGTGTGTGTGTTTGCATCCATTGGGAGCAAAGTTTTTATTTTTAATTGGAGGATAAGTGCTTTACAATGTTGTGTTGGTTTCTGCCATACCACAATGTGAATCAGTCATAAACATATATGCCTTCCCTCTTGAACCTCCCCCCACCTCACCATCCCACCCCTCTAGGTAGTCACAGAGCACCAGGCTGAGCTCCTTGTGTTATACGGCAACTTCTCACTAGCTGTCTGTTTTGCATATGATGATGTATATAATTCAATGCTACTCTCTCAATGCATCCCACCTTCTCCATCTCCTGCTGTGTCCATAAGTCTGTTTCTCTATTCCTGCCCTGAAAATAGGTTCATCGGTACCATTTTTTCTAGATCCCATGTATCTGCATTAATATATGATATATGCTTTCTCTTTCTGCCTGCTTCACTCTGTGTAACAGGCTTTAGGTTTGTCTGCCTTTAGATTTGGGGCTTCCCTGGTGGCTCAGAGTGTAAAGCGTCTGCCTGCAATGCAGGAGGCCTGGGTTTGATCCCTGGGTCAGGAAGATCCCCTGGAGAAGGAAATGGCAACCCAATCCAGTACTCTTGCCTGGAAAATCCCATGGACAGAGAAGCCTGGTAGACTACAGTCCATGGGATCGCAAAGAGTTGGACACGACTGAGTGACTTCACTTTCACTTTCACCTTTAGATTTAGAAGAATGAAAAAGTGAAAGTGAAAATGAAGTCGTGTCTGACTCTTTTTGAACCCGTGGAGTGTAGCCTACCAGGCTCCTCCGTCCACCGGATTCTCCAGACAAGAATACTGGAGTGGGTTGCCATTTCCTTCTCCAGGGGATCTTGCCAACCCAGGGGATCTTCCCAACCCAGGGATCGAACCTGGTTCTCCTCCATTGCAGGCAGCCAATTTTACCTCTGAGCCACCAGGGAAGCCCAGCAGAATGTAAGTCACTGAGCAAAGAGGTGTGAGCTGATATGAACCTTGTCAAATCTTCTCTACTGGCTGTACCTTCAGATCACTCCCCTTGCGTTTTGTGGTAGCTGGTTGTCACATTAGGCCGGAGATGGTGTGAGGAGGGTAGATATAAGGCTTAGCTCATGCAGTGAGGCCTGTAAAAGGACTAGTGGTCTGTCTGAAATGGTTGATAATCCTGAGGTGACAGCTCTTCGGTTGGAAGGACTCAGGGAACTTGACTCGTTCTACTTTTTCATCCTCTGTCCTATGCAGCACCTGCTTTGCTGCCCTGCCTTCTCAATCTGTTGCTCTCTACATTTGGACATATCTCACTGGAGAATGGGGTTAGACAGATTTACATTCAACTCCCAGCACCACTATCCAAATAATCGTATGATCTTATATAGATTTCCTAAACTCTTAAAAATCCCTTTCCTTAGCTATTAAATATATTTTAAAAAATCCAGCTCATGAAATCCACACCTCTTCCCTGATAAAATGAAATAACATGTGTCTGTGATGTAGTATAACCAATCTTTACTAGTCACTCAATAGAAAATAGCTAATATTAGCATTTTAGCTACAACTCTTTAGAAAAAAAAGTTACATATAAACCTGAGGCAAACATTATGTTGAAGGTCCATGTGAAAATTTTATTAGATGTCCTTTGGAATTAAGAAATAGAAGAGAATCAGTAATTGACAAATTTCACATCTGGTTCTACTATGAAAATAGAACAGATTAATTTCTGAGTCAAGGAAACACACAAGGGGATCACTTCTACTGAGAGTGTGGTCTTCAGTATTAATTATTTGGATGACAAACTAAGTTTCCTTTCATCAGTCTCTTTTAAAATCCTAATATAATTTGTTTGAAGTTTTAAAAGCATTTGTTTCTGGTGACAGTCTAGCTAGAAATAGATAGGATCTCTTTATAAAAGATATTCTGAGAGCAAATATATCAGAACTAATCTTTTGAGTTAGAGATGCAAAAAGATACACAGATAGTTACCTTAACCATTTCATTTTAAATGGTCCAGAAATGTCTGTTAAGTAGAAAGTGTAGTAAATATGTATGAGAGAAGAAACATAAAGACTTGAACTTTGCCAAGAGAACTTATTGGGAATACTGGAGAAAACAAAGGAAGATCTATTCTGAGCTTACCAAAAGTTGTCATAAATACACATTTTTGTACACATACACACAAAATACACATTTTGGTTCCAAGGAATTGAAGTACTGCTGGTGATATATTTTAACAGGAAAATGAAATTTTAAACAAAGATTTTTTTTAATCCCTAATTATTTACAAGAGAACATTTGAGTCTAGATTATTAATGAATTTAGAGATTGAAATTTGTCATTTGATATGGAAAACTTGATATGAAAGAGAGGACAACAGATTATTATTTTTCTAACAACCAGTGTTCTGTGTTTATATAGACTGCTAAAGAAAATAATCAGCAAATTTGAAGTTTATTCAAAGGTTCAACATCAGAAAGAGAGTTTTAAAATGCTGTACACTGGAAGTAGAAACAAGGAAATAGACACACTTAAATCCCCAAGGTCAGCAAGAGGTAGTTGTAGGCATGTTTCAGTTTAACCAAGGTGGGTTATTTATAGGAATACTCCTTACACTATACTAACAATATAAAAGAGAGTAAAATATGGGTAGAGAAATGTGATGAACAGACTTTACCACCCCAACTGCTGTGTTCTTGTCCTTGTATTATTCCTCTATTACCATCCCCTTGATTGTGAAGGAAACTTATGATTTGTTTCCATCAGTAGAATATGACAAAAGTGATGCCCTGATTAAGTCATGAAAAAAATATAAAAGATATCTATCTATCTATAAAATTATATGTATGTGTGTGTGTATATATAAGATTTTTATCTTGCTACCCAACTGCTTTCCTTACCAACTTTGAAGAATCATCAAACGTATATGGGTTGTATGGTCACAGGGAAATGAATTCTACCAGCAATATGAATAATCTTAGAAGTTCATCTTCCAAAGTTCATCTCCATCAATCCTCCCAATGGTATTCCAGTCCTGGCTGATATATTGATTGCAGCTTTTCAGAAGGCCCAGCTAAAGTATGTACCTAAGCTGTGCCAAGATACCTCACCCAGAGAAACTTTGAGACAGTAAATGCATATTGTTTCAGCTCACCAAGTGTGTGATGATTTGTTACATAGCATAGAAAATTAATATAAGGAAATCTATCAATTTTCACACAATTTCAGAGATGATAGAGGCTTCTTTGGAATAAGTGAAAGTGAAGTCATTCAGTCGTGTCCGACTCTTTGCGACCCCATGGACTGTACCCTACCAGGCTCCTCTGTCCACGGGATTTTCTAGGCGATAGTACTGGAGTGGATTGCCATTTCCTTCTCCAGGGGATCTTCCCAAACCAGGGACTGAACCCTGGTCTCCCACACTGTAGACAGACACTACTGTCTGAGCCACCAGGGAAGTCCCATTTTTTTTGGTTTAAAGATAGCTAGCTAATCCCTTTTAAGGTCCATTAGTAGGTCTGGGATACATATTATGCTGAGAGGGCTCACTGAATGCCAAGTAACTATATGACAGGGCAGAGAAGCCTGGCGTGCTGCAGTTCATGGGGTCACCAAGAGCAGGACATGACTTAGAGACTAAACAACAACAACGGTTATGAAGTTATGCTCAAGATTCAAGTTCAAAATAATGAAGGATGAAAGTGGAAAACCTATAAGATTGATTACCCAAAGAGCTTCATAACAAATTATAATTCAAAGCAAATGATAAATAACAAAGATAATTACAGCACCTTACAGAGGTCATGTGGATGTGGTCATGTGGTTAAACGTGGAAGTGAGGGTACTGCAAAAGGTAAGCTCCTTATAGTACACTTACTAAATCTGCATTTTCCAGACAGCAAGTGACTTCTGGATATTTAAGGTTTTAATGCAAGAAGCATGCATGACATGACCTGTTAATATTATAAGAAGTCTTGACTTTTGTGTAGCTTATTTTGGCTCTAATAAAGTCTGCAACTTACATTTTGTATGCAATAAATGCATAGGCTCTATTTCTTTCAGGAGTTTTAACATCTATCTTTACTACTGAATCAAAGTATTTGAGTGAAAATGTATGATTTGTGGCTGCTCAATTTGGAGATTGGGTAAGGGACACAGTGGCATCATGGGCCATGTTGTATAAGAGATGCATTCTTTGGTTTATTGGTTGACCATTGCTCACCAAAAATTAAATTAAGCTCATATAGTCATAGCTTTTCAGAGCCAGAAATATAGAACCATAGAGAAATAAGCCCATGAGGGCTCATTCTTTCAGTCATATTGGCCCCTGCTGCTGCTGCTGCTAAGTCACTTCAGTCATGTCCGACTCTGTGCAACCTCATAGATGGCAGCCTACCAGGTTCCCCCATCCCTGGGATTCTCCAGGCAAGAACACTGGAGTGGGTTGCCATTTCCTTCTCCAATGCATGAAAGTGAAAAGTGAAAGTGAAGTCGCTCAGTCGTGTCTGACTCTTCGGGACCCCATGGACTGCAGCCTACCAGGCTCCTCCATCCATGGGATTCTCCAAGCAAGAGTACTGGTGTGGGGTGCCATTGCCTTCTCCATATTGGCCCCCACAAGACTCCTAAACAGTGTATGTACCAAGTACAGTACAAATCAAAACTGAACATAACCATTTCCTTCTACCTTTGCTTTTCCTCTAACTTTTCTTTTCCATTATGAGGTGTGCTTAGCTATTCAGCAAACAATTATAGATGACAAACTATTGTACTAGTTATGTCATGAATAGCTAAAGAATATGTTGGCAGGGACATGAATAATGCTCAGAATTTTTCACTCAATCTTTAAGTGCAGTATTACTATTAATTCATTCTAGAATTATACAGACATTAGCAAGGTTCATAATTATGGTAGTAATTTTCTTTAATGTTATAATGTCATATAAATGTTAGGATTGCTTTTCCAGAAGAGGGAAGATAAAAGTTTCCATTATTCTGAACTTAATCATCTGTGAATGAGTTACCACAATTGCCTTCCCCAAAGTCTAGCTATGGAATTGAGCTAGAAAACACACGTCCTACATAGCAGCAAGTGTTGCTACCTAAAGTTATTTGGCTTCAAAATATCCTTCTTGTAAATAAGAGGAATTATCCAGGAGATTTGCAGCGTATTCTTGATGAGACAGTAAAAATGAAAGTGAAGTTGCTCAGTCATGTCCGACTCTCCCCGACCCCATGAACTGTAGCCCACCAGGATCCCCCATCCCTGGGATTCTCCAGGCAAGAACACTGGAGTGGGCTACCATTTCCTTCTCCTGATGAATATACAAGAGGAGCTAAATCTAGAGATTTTGCTGTATATTATAAACATGCAAATGGAAGGTCAATGATTTACTATTTTAAGTGAATCCAAGTGAAGAGGGGTGTTTTATTTTGTAAATAATTATGGCCTTACTTAAGTTCAAATTCCCATATGTCAAGTTTTATTAAATAGAGCACATCTGTATGAGATATAAATGGAAAAATGGAGAAGAATTTATGCTTAATGTAGTGATGATTTAGTGAATGAATGATTCATTTGTATATTGCATACTAACCATCATTTACCCAGAATCTGTCTTGTTCTGAACAGATTAGATCTTACTGCAGGAACAAATAACCACCATAACTGACTTCAAACAGACCAAAAATAAAAAGTTTACCTCATATACTATACTAGTTATCAGTTCAGTCGCTTAATCATGTCTGACTCTTAGTGATCCCATGGACTACAGCACACCAGGCCTCCCTGTCCATCACCAACTCCTGGAGTTCACTCAAACTCATGTTCATTGAGTCAGTGATGCCATCCAACCATCACATCCTCTGTTGTCCCCTTCTTCTCCTGCCTTCAATCGTTCCCAGCATCAGGGTCTTTTCAAATGAGTCAGTTCTTCACATCAGGTGGCCAAAGAATTAGAGCTTCAGCTTCAACATCAGTCTTTACAATGAACACCCAGGACTGATCTCCTTTAGGATGGACTGGTTGGATCTCCTTGCAGTCCAAGGGACTCTCAAGAGTCTTCTCCTGGAATTGAGCTGCATAAGTTGCTTGTATATTTTTGAGATTAGTTGTTTGTCAGTTGCTTCATTTGCTATTATTTTCTCCCATTCTGAAGGCTGTCTTTTCACCTTGCTTATATTTTCCAGAAAAATAAATGACCCAATCAAAAAATGGGCCAAAGACCTAAATAGACATTTCTCCAAAGAAGACATACGGATGGCTAACAATCACATGAAAAGATGCTCAACATCACTCATTATTAGAGAAATGCAAATCAAAACCACAATGAGGTACCACTTCACACCAGTCAGAATGGCTGCAATCCAAAAGTCTGCAAGCAATAAATGCTGGAGAGGGTGTGGAGAAAAGGGAACCCTTTTACATTGTTGGTGGGAATGCAAACTAGTACAGCCACTATGGAGAACAGTGTGGAGATTCCTTAAAAAATTGCAAATAGAATTGCCTTATGACCCAGCAATCCCACTGCTGGGCATACACACCGAGGAAACCAGAATAGAAAGAGACACATGTACCCCAATGTTCATCGCAGCACTGTTTATAATAGCCAGAACATGGAAACAACCTAGATGTCCATCAGCAGATGAATGGATAAGAAAGCTGTGGTACATATACACAATGGAGTATTACTCAGCCATTAAAAAGAATACATTTGAATCAGTTCTAAGGAGATGGATGGAACTGGAGCCGATTATACAGAGTGAAGTAAGCCAGAAAGAAAAACACCAATACAGTATACTAACGCATATATATGGAATTTAGAAAGATGGTGATGATGACCCTGTATGCAAGACAACAAAAGAGACTCAGATCTGTAGAGTGAACTTTTGGACTCTGGGGGAGAGGGAGAGGGTGGGATGAGATGGGAGAATGGCATTGAAACATGTATACTATCATGTAAGAAACAAATCGCCAGTCTATGTCTGATGCAGGATGCAGGATGCTTGGGGCTGGTGCATGGGGAGGACCCAGAGAGATGTTATGGGGTGGGAGGTGGGAGGGGATTCATGTTTGGGAACGTATGTACACTCGTGGTGAATTCATGTCAATGTTTGGCAAAACCAATACAGTATTGTAAAGTAAACTGAAGTTAAAATAAAAATTAAATTTTTTTAAAAAAAAGAGTCTTCTCCAACACCACAGTTCAAAAGCATCAATTCTTCGGTTCTCAGCTTTCTTTATAGTCCAATTCTCACATCCATACATGACTACTAAAAAAACCATAGCCTTGACTGGATGGACCTTTGTTGGCAAAGTAATGTCTCTGTTTTTTAATATGCTGTCTAGGTTGTAGTATAGTATGCTAGTTACATGTTGGTGACATGATACCTAGGTCCTCTGTTCATTATCATGTTGCCTTCTCTGTGGGACCCAGCCTGATGAAGCATTCACTAGCCACATTGTGCCAGACAATATGGTAGAATGGAAAAAAAAAAATATGTTGAGGCCTGCACTGTCTCTTAAAACTTCTACTCAGAAATGACACATATAACCATGACTCACCTTTCATTGGCCAAAGCAAGGCCCATAATTTTGAGTCTGAAGTGCAGTATGAGAAATGCAATAAACCAAATTTCCTATTCCTATATTTAGGCATGATTTCTTGTCCCTAACTAAATACAGAAAATGAGCAAAAATCACTGTTACTTGTTCCAGAGAACACTTGATATGCATGATAATCAAATAACTTGTTGATCAAAACTAACAGCCCATTGTCAAGAATGGCTTCAAGACTTTCACTTTGTTGTGGGCACCATACAAAGCCATTATATTATAAATGTTTCCTGATCTCAATTAATTCCCATTTTGCAAGAGGAAACTTAAAATCACCTAGCTCAGATCCCAAAACACTCCACATAAACATAAAAACACTCCACTCTCTTCCCCCATCTCACACAATATTAAGTCTTTCAGAAGTGTTTTCTCTTACTGCAGCTGGTCAAAGAAACCTGCCTTGCTAAATCACTAAATTTTTATATTGGCCTTTTAGAAGAGTAATTGTTTGACACAGGCCTACTCCACACCTGGAAGGAGACAGGAGACCAAATATCATTGAACTGCATTAATGGTAATCATAGTATTTATATGTCAGGTGTTGCCATAGGCATTTGAAATACAAGTCTGAATAAGTTCCAAGCCTCGGCATATGATAGTTGTTTCACATTTACTAAATGAATGACCAGAATATAGAAAAGGCAAGCATGTGTGGAACTTATAATACTTTATGAAGAAAATTATAGTCATAGAATTAGCAAGATAAGCAATTAAAATATATACAGACTCACTGCCATGCGACCCCATGTTTTATCCGGGGCTCATTTATTCCTAATTCACTTGCTTTCTTAGCATGAGAGAGACAGAGAGTACCCTATGGAGAGGTTCACAGTTTCTCCTCAATATAGTTTGAAAGACATCACTTCATGAGAATTGAAGACTTCAGAAAGAAAACCTTGTCTGCAAGAGAATAACATATTTGACTGTTTCTCAAATTTCATTCTTTTCCATATCTTCAGAGCATGAAGACAGACTGTTTTTACCTCCTAACACATAACATATTGTATAGTTGTACAATAAAGGCTTTTAATGAGGGAATGAAGGTCAACCCCATTCATTCTTATGGCATGTATTGTGCTTACACTGCATATAAAACCATGTGCTTGGCAGAAGCACCTAAAGCTTCTTTATCAAAAGGAGTATAGGTGCTGAAGACTAGCTGGACCTTCTTTTAACCCTAAGAGGCTAGGCACATTTCCTAAAGAAATAATTGTATAACAGGCAACATGATACAGTGGAAAGAGTTCTGAACATAGAATCTGTTTCCAATGCCAGCTCTCACATTTGATTCTCTATGCAAATTTTGGCAAGTCTCTGTGTGCCCCAATCTTGTTTTCCTAGCCTACAAAATGGGAGATGATGTATCTACATTTTAAATGTGTTATGAGCAAGCAAATATGTAATACTTGGAAAATAACTTAGCGCCCTCTGCATTTAAACCTAGAAGAGTATTTCTGTGTCTCTGTCTCTTATCTCTCTTCACCTTTTGTCTGTGGTCCTTCAGCATTCTGTGGCATTTTATATCCTGCAGTGAGTTGAAATTCTCTCCTGATTTGTCAGTATACTTCCCTTTGCAACTTACCTGAAGACAAAACTATTTTATTAATTTCTACATCCCACACTTATTACAGAGCCTGATGTATAGGAGATGATCAGTAAATGTTTGCAAAATGAAAGAATATATATATACACACATATATATATAAATGTATAGAACTAATAAGTAAATGAATGAATAAATAAAATGAGCTGAGCAATTAATAACTGAAAACAAAATTTTTGATGAATCATTAAAGAGGGTCACTGGCTCCTCTTACCTGTGCAGCATTTTAAAGAACAAAAATGCAACTAATGTGCAGCAAAGGATGAAAATCAACCCTCTGGAGCAACTTCTCCAAACTCCTCAATGATATGAATTACTTGGGTATTTATTAAATATGCAGCTTTCCAGATCTTTGCCTTAGTGATGGTAATTTTCCAGTCTGGAATATCATTAAGTAATTTGTATTTCTAACAGGAGCTCCTAGGTAATATATAACACCGAGGAAATTTGGTAAATACTGATTTAGAAGGTAAAGTATAATAATAGTTACAACAAAACATTGAGTGCTAGGTTAAATTATTTCACTCCATTAATTTACTTCATTAATTTATAGATATTGACTCATTTAATCTTCATAACAACCCTATCATGAAGTTATTATTATTACCTCTGTTTTATAGATGAGTAAAACAGGTGTACAGAGAAGTTAAATAACTTACCCAGGTTATAGAACTGTACATGGAATAGCTGGGATTTGAAAACTGGCCACCTGACTTTTGAATCTGTACTCAATTTTTCCTGATTACTTCCTCCCCAACATTGAAAACAGGGTATAGTGGTACACAACTTAAAATATATTATTTTTGCTACTTCTGAGAGCAAGTGATGCTCACAAAGATCCAGTAAGAGAAGTCCCAAGGTGCATACCACTTTATAATCTGTGGGAGAGCACCGTGGAGTTACTGAACAGAGTCTTTGGAAAACTACTCTATTAGATTCCCACTGCTGCTGAAACTAACGACGACAAACTTAGTGGCTAAAAAAGCACGTAAATGTATTATCTTACATTTCTGGAGATCATAATTCCAGAATGAACCTTTTTACAAAGCTATAGTCAAGGTGTTGGAACAGCTGATTCTTTCTGGAGACACCAGAGGAGAATCCACTCCTCACCTCTTCCAGCTTCTAGAGGCTGCTGGGAAGCTTTGGCTTGCGGCTGCAGCACTTCCATCTCTGCTTCCACTGTCATAATGCTCTCTCCTGTTTTGCTCCTCCTCCTCCTCTCTTGTAAGAGACCTCATGATAACATTGATTCAACCTTGACAATCAGGATAAACTCACCATTTCAAGATCCTTAACTTAAATCATCTCTGCTAAGTCCCTTTTGCCACACAAATTCACGTATTCACAGGTTGTGGCTCTTGGATACCTTTGCTGGCCTTCTGTTACCCTGGCAACACCAAGAGTAACATTACAACAGTTTCTTAGTCCAGATGTCACCGTGTCTCCAGCTGTACTCTATGTGTCAACCAAAGGATGGGGATTGGGTGAAACATGCTTTAATACCTTGGCTAGAAGACTGCATGCATGCTCAGTCATATCTGACTCTTTGTGACTCCATGGACTATTGCCTGCCAGGTTTCTCTGTCCATTGACTTCTCCAGGCAAGGATGCTGGAGTGAGTTGTCATTTCCTACTCCAGCGGATCTTCCCTACCCGGGGATTGAACCCATATCTCCTGAACTGGCAGACAGATCCTTTACCACTGTGCCACCTGGGAACCACTTGGAGGGGATAAAAATAAAGGTTTTGATTCGATTAAGAAAGTGAAAGTCACTCTGTCATGTCTGACTCTTTGTAACCTGCCCCCCAACCCACCCACCGCCCGTAACTCATGGACTATACAGTCCCTGGAATTCTCCAGGTCAGAATACTGGAGTGGGTAGCCATTCCGTTCCCCAGGGGATCTTCCCAACCCAGGGATCAAATCCAGGTCTCCCACATTGCAGGCAGATTCTTTACCAGCTGAGCCACAAGGGAAGCCCAAACCATCCCTTAAATGCCTATGAAGAACATTATACCCAACTAATCTCAGTCAGCAATACCTTTTCTTTGTTACAGTTCTTACAGTTTCATCATCCTGAAGTAAAAACTATCCACTGGGAACTCGATGCTATCCTGGAAGCCTAAAACCAACTAATTTTCATATTCCACAAGAGCTTACTGGACAAACTAATAGCAAATCACCCAAAATTTGAAGTAAAAAAATATGTAGCAAGATAAATCAGGCCTGATTGAAAGATTCTACCTGTCCAAGAGAGAAGTGTTTTTGTGTAACACAGAGAAAATTGTGTAAAGGACTGTCCTGTATCTTAATGATAAATGCTCCTCTCCTGTTGAAAATCCTGCAGCAAGCTTTAGAAAACCGAATCACAGAGAGCTTGGGGAGCTGCTGGAGGTCACAAAGAACTAAAATCTGTAATAATTTGCAGGTCTCTATCAGATAATAGGAAATAAGACATTGACTGAAACCATTTCATTTCAAATAATCTCTGTGATATTGATCAAATTGTGAGTATGCCAAATAAAAACATGTTTTCTTATTAATTCTTAAATTGCTTCTCTTGTTTGGCAAATTTAAGTTAATTCGTTGACAGGAAGAAAAATGTTACTTGAAGTAGAAACAAATATGAATCAGTTAACAGATGTGAGACGCTAAGTAGCAGTCATTGTTGAACTAATGTTTCTAGGCTTTGCTAGTTCATATTTTATTGAGCTAAGAAGAAAGTGTTGAGTTTTCTGATCACAATTCTCAACTGAAATTATTTCCAGAATAAGCATCACCTTCTGTCGTGGATCTTGCAGTGCAGTACAGGACAGCACTGAGCATCCTCTGAATGACATGTGAGCAGTGAAATTAAGTTGTTTGCAAAGTTGCCTTTGGGATCAAGGCAAATGAATTGATCTGAAACTAATGGAAGTTTGGCTTAGGTCCTGGAACATTACCCTGAATGGCTTGGAGGTGTCTCTCGAAGCAAATGACTTAAATATTTTGTACTTGAATCTCCATTTGTATGGCAGATACTATATATCTGCTATGTCTTTACCTAAAATCCAAGAGCACCTTAGAGACTTGTAAGATTTCTTTTGGTTTTTAAGGAGTTCCAAAAGAAAGTTATAGAAATGTATGAGATAATTATGAAAATAAAATAATAAAAATATAGGAAATATTTAATATAAACTTTTCATGCCATATGCTATATAAATTTAAAAAGTATTCCTATCCTTATGTTGACTAATATCATTCTGAGGAATTTATCTTAAGGAATTATCCAAAAGACAAAAGATCCTATGGTCAAAGAACAAAGATGTTCTTTTGAGTATTATATGTAATAAGAAATGAGCTCAGTCACTCAGTTGTGTCCAACTTTTTGCGATCCCATGGACTATAGCCTGCCAGTCTCCTCTGTTCATGGGATTTCCCAGGCAAGAATACTGGAGTGGGTTAACATTTCCTTTTTCAGAGATGTAATAAGAAATATATGAAAGCAATCAAGTCTTCCCAACTGTCGATATTTGATTACATATAATAAATAATAGAAATGTGTTTAATTGATGAATACTTTCATTAAAAGAAATGATACTTAGGTCTATGTGGCATCATTAAAAATTATATAGTATTACATGGAACTTGTTGCTAATATTTTAGTATGTTTTTCATGTGGATGAAAACTGGATATGAGATAGACACACTCTAAAATGAATGCTGTGTTTGGGTAAAGGTCTGAAAGACATGTATTTATCTGTTTTCACATTTATTAAACATCCTCTAATTTGGAGAAGGCAATGGCACCCCACTCCAGTACTCTTGCCTGAAAAATCCCATGGATGGAGGAGCCTGGTGGGCTGCAGTCCATGGGGTCGAAAAGAGTCAGACACAACTGAATGACTTCACTTTCACTTTTCACTTTCATGCATTGGAGAAGGAAATGGCAACCCACTCCAGTATTCTTGCAAGGATAATCCCAGAGACTGGGAAGCCTGGTGGGCTGCCGTCTATGGGGTCACACAGAGTTGGACACGACTGAAGCAATTTAGCTGCAGCAGCAGTAATGTTATATTTTAAAATGTTTTAAAATATTTAACTTAGGATTTTAAAAGGAAAGACCTATGAGGAAACACTCAATTTTTTGCTCTTGCCATCCTGTTTTTCCTTTTTTGCATTCTCTAGACTTAGCCAACACTACTATCATCACTGGAAGCTCTCTCTATAATTCACAGGACTCTTTAAAGGTTTATCATTCACAGTGTTCTCACAGTTCACTGTGAGCACTGTAGAGGGGCCCGCAGGATCTGTCTAGCTGATCCTCTCCTGGCTGCCCTTAGGTCATCCACACCAGTGGCTGTAAAATGCCAACAAGAAAATTAATGGAGCATCCACATACACCCTGATTCCTTCCTTAGGGAGCCTGCCTCTGGGGAGCAACTGAAAGGGCAGGAAAAATGTGCAGAAATCTCATGAGAACAGAAAGATGTGAAGACAGCTGGTGGATCTGGCAAATCTACATCCCCGCAGAAACCTATCATTCAGAAATAATGTGACCTGATTCTCTATGAATATGTATTTTATTAAACTGAAAGTGGAGGAAGCCTCTCTCTGAACACAGCTGTTTTAAAAAGAGTGAACCAGACAGTGTGCTCAAAAATATGCATGCATGGTATCATTTAATTCTCACAACAACTCAAGAGAGAGAAAACAATCTCCATCTTATTAGTAAGGAGGATGGGGCCCTGAAAGAGTTAGTGACTTTCCAGGTGGCACCCAAGCTTACTAGAAAGTGCTGCAACCTTCTACAGTTTCATTTTGTCTCTGAAGATAGTATAGCTAGGATTATGTAGACCATATAGTGAAAAAAACAAAAAGAAACACCTTTTCCTCCATAGGAGATACACAGTCATGTCATTGGATCTTTGGTCCAAGGCCTTCATATTATCTGCTTCAACTGATTAATTAGTTAGCCTTTAAGAATGAAAGCTTTTCTAATCAATCTAGCAGATGTTGACATCCCATTTTGTTTTTCAAACCCCTGAAGTTAACACTCCTGAGGTGAAGAAAAGCATATCATGTATATGACCTTATCTTTAGATATTTTATTGTGGATACCATGTCTTAGAACATGTGCGAGTGGTAAATGTTTATAATGATAAGTTTAGCCTGTGACCTCATGACCCATAATGGATGCTTGTTTTCCACTTGCCTTCTTAAAAACACAGTTAACTTGTATTTCAGTTTCTGGATACTCCTTTTGTTTTAACATCTTTTGCTATCTAAGCCAGATCACTCCAATGAAGTGAGAGAGTTTAGGTAGATTACATGCATGATGAAACGGTAAGGGCAAGGAGAATTCTAGTGGCTAACATACACCAGGCATGGTTCTGGACTCGTTACATATTTATTTTAGTCTTTACAACTGACCTTCACTTCACGATAGATACTGTTATTCCCATTTGTGCTTTCTGAGAAGATAAAGGTTTATTAATTTGCCCAACAAGAGCACACTGCTAGTGAATTGTTTGAGCCAAGATTCTGATAAAGATTTTCTAAAGTCTTTTTCAAATACACCAGTACTCCTTATATTCCCCAGAAAATCTCAAGCACAATGATACTGCCAGGCTCTTACTTCCCTTGCTGGCCTTGAAATGGTACATGTGTTAGTTGTAATCAACAGAAACTGACTCTGATTCATGTACTTTAAAGGATATTAAATAAGTGGAGGGATCACTAGCAGGACTGCAGACTGAGACATGGGAAAACAACAGGAACAAGAACAGCTCCTAAAACCACTTCCACAGTCATCCTACAGAACTAGTCTAACCCACTCCAGGATTCTTGCCCATGGTCAGAGGAGTCTGGCCAGCTATAGTCCATGGAGTTGCAGAGTCAGACACAACTTAGTGACTAAAACAACAACAAACAAAAGATACCATTGCTGCCACCATTGTCCACCTGATGACCCAGCTTGAACCTCCACCAGCACCCCTGGCACTGGCTGCTCAACACTAGACACCACCTTTGCCCATAGCCCCTGCTGCCCTGGAAATTCGAGCTGTTGCCTCTTCTACCGCAGCTTATATCCACATGGGTTCTTCAATGCCTCTGTTCTTTGCCTGACATTTCTTGGTTCAAAGTTAAACTGCGGTCAGGAGTGTCTGATTAGTTGAGCCCACGTTTCATTCCTATAATTTAGTCACACGAGGTACTGCAAAATCAAGTACCTGATATTCTCAGATTCTTTCATGATAGGCTATTGCAGTTCAGTAGCTAAGTCATGTCTGACTCTTTGCGACCCCATGAACTGCAGCATGCCAGGCTTCTCTGTCCTTCACTATCCCCCTGAGTTTGCTCAAACTCATGTCTATTTAGTCAGTGATGCCATCCAACCATTGCCTTTCACCAAAATTCAAAAAATGCTTCCCTCCCATTAGCATTAAGAGAGGACAGCTCTCCTGCATTCCCACCATCCCTGAGAAATGTCAACTAGACATCTGAGTTTCTGTTTCTCATCCTTTTGCCTTCAGAATTAACAGTTTCCTGTTAAAATATAAACAAGGATCACCTAAAGAGGACTCAGTGGACCTGAGTTTGAACAAACTCCGGGAGATAGTGAAGGACAGGGAAGCCCGGCGTGCTGCAGTCCGTGGGGTCGCAAAGAGTCAGACACAACTGAGCAACTGAACTGGCACAAAAGAGGACAAACGTTTCTATCAACAAGCCAGACCCTTAGAGCCTTCTAGTTTAAATGAATATTTCAAGTAAAGTTCTAAAACGGTGGGATATAAATGATCACATTGATTTAGGTTCAAGGGTAAGAAGAGAGTACAGGAAAAGAAAAACTAATAGAGAAAGGCAAAACTAGTTTGTTGTTACTGTTATCATTGTGTTACAGACCTGGGAGGTGATTCTAGGAAGTGACTGAGAGGAAAGAAGAGGCACCACGACTAGAAATTACTCAAACAACACATGGGCATGCATGCATTCCTTGATCCAACAAATATTTTTCAGTGTCTAAACTGCCAGGCACATCACTAGGTATTGGGAATACAAAAAAAATGTGTAAAATCTGCTCATGTTTCTCCCCCACCCCCCACACACGCACACTGCTTGCTTTCTTCTGTTGAAGGTGCTCAGTAGCTCACAGATACAAGAGGCTAATTCTCAGGAACTCAAACATGATCATTTTCTTCTAAAACACCTACCTGGCATGAAATGAAACTAGATGGCACTAGTTCAGTCTGTATTTAGTATTCTGAAATCATAATTTAAACCATAAATTCTGTTCCTTTCAAGCGATTGCTGTCTGGGGATTCTCGCAGCAGCCTGGAGTTTGGGAGAGCTCAGCTCCTTTCCTGGCTGTCACTGGCTTGTTTAAGTGACCCTGAGCAAATGAGTTAAGCATCTCTGGGACTTGGTTTCTTCATCTCTAAAAGACAGATAAAAATACCAGTCACCTGTTGTGAAGATCAGGGAGCTAATATGTCTCAGAAGCTTTCACATCTCTGGCTCTAAGCTTTTTGCTATCTATGCTGAAGAACAAAGACAAGTCCTCACCGCTTTCACCCAAATGCCGCATTCAAAGGAATGAAAAAATATATATACAATATTTGAGCTCTACAAGACTTGAAGGTTATTTTGTATTAGTTTGAATTTCAAACTGTTTTTCTCTGTTGTACTCTTGGCACTGCCATTTTTTAAGTACAGCACTTCATTTGCATAGTAATTACAAAGTTTCACAAATAGCATTAATGTCTGAAAGAAAGAGGTACACTCCATTTAAATTACTGACAGTATTGCATGACACATTTTTTAACTGCACTTAAAAAAAAAAAAGGAAAGCTATTCCATTCTAATGTGCTGTACGGATTCCCAGAGCTCAGCAATATTTGTGCTTTAAGAAGGTAAAATCTTTTCCTGTGCTCTTTAGTGACTTCTAAAACCCTATTCATAAATACTGATTAGGCACTATTTCACCGTAGGACACAGTGCTGTTGGCACAACTCCCTACTCAGAGCCAAATTGGAAATGTTAGTACAGTAAATTAGGCCAGATATCCTAGTTGTACTGCACAGGAAAGATCACCTTTAATAAATAGATGCTAATGTAGCACTTGGATCACTTATGGCTATAAATGTAAATCCTTGTTCTTGATTTCAGGAAGTTAAAAAAACAAAAGGAAAGGAAAAGAAAAAGACATTCAAGGAATGTGTGGTATTTTAATGAAAAAAGAATAATAAAGAGCAACTATGAAAGTATAATCTGTTTTTTTTGGAATAATTGTAACTTTGAACAAAAATATGCTACTTAATAGTAGTATGAGGGAAGGGAAAAAAGAAAGAAGAGGTCTCTAATTCTTTCCAGTTATGTCTCTGTAGTATTTGTTTTCCTTTGTTCTTATCTAGCTCTGTTCCTGTATGCATTCTATACTATGTATTTTAAACTAGTTTTCTTTTCTCTTCAATTGTTTGTACATAATTACTCTGAATAAACTTCGTTCCTCTAGAAATAAAGCATCCTCAATGAATGATTCCTGACTTAAACATCCTACACACTTCACTCATATGCTTTCTGTATCAAATTAACACACACAAAGAAGAGAAGTGAAAAGCAAAGGAGGAAAGGAAAGATAGCCATTGGAATGCAGAGTTTCAAAGAATAGCAAGGAGAAATAAGAAAGCCTCCCTCAGTGATCAGTGCAAAGAAATAGAGGAAAACAACAGAATGGTAAACACTAGAGATCTCTTCAAGAAAATTAGAGATACCAAGAGAATATTTCATGCAAAGATGGGCTCGATAAAGGACAGAAATGGTATGAAGCAGAAGATATAAGAAGAGGTGGCAAGAATACACAGAAGAACTATACAAAAAAGATCTTCATGACCCAGATAATCATGATGGTGTGGTCACTGACCTAGAGCCAGACATCCTGGAATGTGAAGGCAAATGGGCTTTAGGAAGCATCACTATGATCAAAGCTAGTGGAGGTGATGGAATTCCACTTGAGCAATTTCAAATCCTAACAGATGATGCTGTGAAAGTGCAGCACTCAATATGCCAGCAAATTTGGAACACTCAGCAGTGGCCACAGGACTCGAAAAAGGTCAGTTTCATTCCAATTCCAAAGAAAGGTAATGCCAAAGAATGCTCAAACTTTTACACAATTGTACTCATCTCACACACTAGTAAAGTAATGCTCAAAATTCTCCAAGCCAGGCTTCAACAATACGTGAACTATGAACTTCCAGATGTTCAAGATGGATTAAGAAAAGGCAGAGGAATCAGAGATCAAATTGCCAACATCTGCTGGATCGTCAAAAAAGCAAGAGAGTTCCAGAAAAACATCTACTTCTCCTTTATTGACTATGCCAAAACCTTTTGTGGGTCACGACAAACTGGAAAATTCTAAAAGAGATGGGAATACCAGACCACCTGACCTGCCTCTTGAGAAATCTGTATGCAGGTCAGGAAGCAACAGTTAGAACTGGACATTGAACAACAGACGTGTTCCAAATAGGAAAAGGAGTGTGTCAAGGCTGTATATTGTCACCCTGCTTATTTAATTTATATGCAGAGTACATCATGAGAAATGCTGGGCTGGAGGAAGCACAAGCTGGAATCAAGATTGCTGGGAGAACTATCAGAAGGAATTTGAAATTCTTTATGAAAGTCAATATCTAGAAGAAATCTTTATTTTTATATTATATTGTTTTTAAAAATAAGATTGTAAACCACAGAACACACACTCTTTGAAATATTTGCGATTCATGGGGTCGCAAAGAGTCGGACATGTCTGAGCAACTGAACTGAACTAAACCAAGTACAATTTGAGTATCTGAACTCATTTGTCCTTCAGCCCTGGAAATTGTTCTAGAAAATATATTTCTATTTACTTAAGAGCTCCCTGTTATTTTATTCTTGATCTTTCTGCCATTTGCTGGCACACAAGCATAGGTTACCATTCGCTTTAACAAGTTTTATTTTATTTTAGAGAGGAACAATGTTAATAAAATGCCTTAAGTTTGAACTCCCTACTTTCACACTTTCATGGTAATTATCCATTCAGGAAGACACCTCAAGAAAGAAGCGTCTTTCTGAAATCAATACAAAAGGAAAAACAAACAGTTGTATAATAGCATTTCTGCCAGTCCTGTCAACAGATATGCTTAAATCATAAATGTCAATTTCTTTTAGAGGGATTATGGCATCATCCTTATAAATAGAAGCTGGAATCATATAAATAGCTGTCTGCACATGCTTGTTGGCCTTCCCAGTCTCCATCTTTCCCAAAAAGACCTAAACCTGAAAACACGAAATATCCCAAGAAAGAAACTTTGAAAAATACAAAAATGTGATCCAAATCAAAATGGTTTAAGACTCGATACTCGATGAGCATCAACAAATCTGAGAAATAATGAGACCAATTTTTGATCTCATTAGATTACCTCACTGAGAATGCTATACTGCCACTATTACTACTAATGCTGCAAATTATTATTATTATTGCATTGTTGCTGCTGCTGCTATTGTTTTTATTAGGTTTCAGAGCAAATCCCTTTTAAC
The DNA here is from genome assembly GCA_006410935.1 of Redunca redunca. Classification (NCBI taxonomy): domain Eukaryota; kingdom Metazoa; phylum Chordata; class Mammalia; order Artiodactyla; family Bovidae; genus Redunca; species Redunca redunca. Next base: position 300,394 of record SJYQ01095377.1, read on the forward strand.
CTAAAAAGTCAGGGTTGGAAGATAGTCACTGGGGAAACAGATGAAAAATTATTTTTCATTAATCATTTTAAATACATGACTCATTTAATTCTTATATCTAACTTGAGGTAGAAATTACTCTCATTTCATAGATGAGGAACAGAGATCTTAAATGACAATGCCACGTTCACAGAATTGGAGTATGAAGAGGTAAGAATTTGAACTCAGGAATATTTGACTTCAAAACTTTGTCATGTTTCCCCTATATCATAATTCTTCTCATGCAAATCTCAAATTCACTGAATGAAGTAGATTTTATTTTCTATATTGCCTCAATTTTCAATGTCTTGTTTAATGTGCAATGACCATTTTTATTATTTTTATTTATTATTTNCGAAAAGATCCTCTGGAAGAGGGCTTGGCATGGCAACCCACTCCAGTATTTTTGCCTGGAGAATCTCATGGACAGAAGAAGACTGAGGGCCTACAGTCCATAGGGTTGCAAAGAGTAGGACCTAAGATTGAAGTGACTTAGCATGCATGTAAGTACTTTAATATTGTCAAGTAGTGAGGGTATGTAGAAATGAATGAATCACAATTTCCCCTCGAGGAGTCCACAGTAACATGGAAAAACACAAACATAGCAAATAATGGAAATATCTGAACATAGAAATGGTGTGGATAAAGAGATATAGGAGAAAAGAGAATGAAAAAGAGCCCAGTATGACTTTCAGGAAGATTTTGCAAGTGGGACATTTGAGCTGGGATATAAAGGATAGGATTTTAAAGTGGAGGGCATAGGAAACAGATGTGCACAACCAGTTATGGTTTAAGGGTGTTTCTGCCTCTCTGTGGCTGAAAGACCATAAGAAATCTGCTCAGCTTCCATCAGTCTCAGTTTCATTATCTCTAAAATGAAAAACATAATGGTTCCTACCACATAGGGCTACTGTGCAAAGTAAATTAAATAATTCATGTAAAAGTATTTTTCAGACTACCTAACCCAGAAAGAACACTCATTAAATATTAGCTAATATTACTTTACGATACACTATAGCTATGCTTTCATTATTTAATAAGCACACTGTCTAGTATGTTAAATGGAAATTCTGGTTAAATATTCTATTTAATAGTTATGTTTCATTTGTGAACATACAATTTTCTAAAAATTAAGATATTGAAGATGACTTCAGCTTCAGAGAAGATTGAGTAAATCTTTTCCATGTCCCTAAACCCAAGTGCAACTAAAAACTTTGGATTACATAAAGTAAACATAAGAATACTGAAAGACAGATAAAAGAAAGCAACCAGCTGGAGACTCTAGGACCCAATAAATTACACAAGAGTGAGATTTCCTTTAGTTTGCTGTTTGCTTTATATATCCTAGACTTCGAGCTGGAGAAGACAGAAAACTGGAAACACCAATGGGTAGAGACAGAGAAAGTCCCAGAAGGAGGCTGCTCTCACTGAGACTTGGAAGGGGGCAGCCTCGTGAGATGGAAAGCCTTTAAGATACTCATTGCTTTTATCCAGTCAAATATCACAGAAAAAAAAATGATGCCTCCTCTACCTAAGACAGCAAATGCCAAGTGAGGATCCTGGACTTTCAACCTTCAAAAAGCCCTAATCACTATCCTTCTGAGGTGCATCTGCCCTTATAGCCCTCATCCACCACCCCTGACATTTGTACAAGAGAAGGACAAGTACAAGCCTAGAACATCCAGCCCCACTAGGCAGTAATGATGCCTCCAGTCCTGCAATGTCGGTTGAGACTCATAATGAGATTGGACTTACATACCTACCGAGCAGTAATGAGGCCTTCCTGTTACTCTCCATTGGGGTGTTATTGGCTGAGGAACAGTGAAACGTCAGGATTTTGATGACTGCCCAATGATAATGAAACCACCTTCCTCCCACATCCCATTCCTCTACTGGCAGCAGAAGCCAAGTAGAGACAGTGAGGTGGCACTCTTACACTTCCTAGAAATGGAGATATTAGTGGTGTTTAGTTGAATGGGAACTGGAGCTTCCACCCTTGCCCAGCAGTAACACAAAGCTCCCACCTCAAGTGTCAGTTGAGACATGGTAGGCGGCCCATTCTGCAACCCCCACCTCCTTCTCTTGTTAGAGCAGTGTCAGAGGAATCCAGCTAAAATGGAAGGTTTAAATAAGATTCAGAGTCTTATAAAACCCAGAATATCCAGTTTCAATTTAAAAATGTACTCATCAAAAAGATCTCAAAATGAATGAAAAAGATGTCAACACTAGGATGACAAAGATATTAGAATATCTGAGAATATTTTTAAATAAGCGTTATAAAAATACATCAAGAAACAATACACTTGAAGGAAATGAAGAAATAGAAAATATTAGTATAGAATTAGAAAATCATAGTGGAGAAGTAGAATATATGAAAAAGAATCAGACGGAGATTTTAGTGAAAAATACACTAATCAGAACAAAAGCTCAGTGGATGGGCTTGGCAGCAGGTTATAGAGGACAGAGGGAAGAGACAGTAGACTTGGACACAGAACTATAGACAGTACTCAAAGTAAACAGCAGGGAGAGAAATGAACAAAATATCAGGGACATGTGAGACTATTAAGAAAAAAAAACTATGACATTCAAATCATTGGAATCTAAGAAGGAGAGGGGAAAGAGTCCAGTGCTGAAAAATCACTGGACAAAGCAATGGGTGTGGTGGATTTGGTAAAATTATAACCCTATCACTGAACAAATACCAAGCAGGCTGCACACGTGTGTGCTGTCGTGTCTGACTCTTTGTGACTCCACAGACAAGCGCCCACCAGGCTTCTCTGTCCATGGGATTTTCCAGGCAAGAATATTGGAGTGGTTGCCATTTCCTCCTCCAGGGAATCTTCCCAACCCAGGGGGTCAAACCCATATCTCCTGTGCCTCCAGCATTGGTAGGCGGGTTCTTCACCACTGAGCCACCTGAGAAGCCCCCAAGCACAAAAATCCCAAAGAAATCTATACCAAAACACATGATATGTAAAATAGAAATTGAAACCATGTGCAGGAAGGCACAAAGACTAGAAGAGAGAAATAAGAGAGAGAAAGAGAACAAAGGGGGAAACAAAAAAAGAAAAAACAGGCAGAAGTACTAACATCAATAATTAAATTATATGGGGATGATCTAAACACATAATTAAAGCACAGAAATGGCCAGAGTATGAAAAAACATGATCTACTAGAAACGTACTGAAAATGAAATAAAATAGTCAAGTTGTAAGTAAAAGGATTGGAAACAATACACAAAGAGTAACCAAAAAAGAAAGAAAGAAAGAAAGAAAAACAGTAGTTTTGTGTCTATATTAATATCAAGTAAAATTGACTTCATATCAAAGAAAATTACCAGAGACACAGAGAAACATTATATATTGATGAATCAATCCATTAAAAAGACATGGCAATTCTAAGTGCTTATGTACCAAATGACAGAGTTGCAAATTATTTGATGCCGGAACTGGTAGAACTGAAAGGAGAAATAGATAGACCTGAAATTAAAGTTGGAAAGTTCAACATCTCTCTTTAAACAATAGAGAGAACTAGACAGAAATCATAAAGGATCTAGAAGAAATCAGCAATACCATCAACCATCAATGTCCAATCAACTATAACACTTCACAAAAAAACAGCAGAATATATTTTTAAAGGGTCTATGAACATATACCAAGATAAGATCATATCTCAAGCCAAGAAATAAACCTAAACAAATTAAAAAAAAAGAAATCATACAAAATTTATTCTCTGATTACAATGGAATCAAACTAAAAAGCAGTAACAGATACCAGGAAAATTTCCAAACCCGTGGAAACTAACAACTCATCTGTAAATAATTCATAGGTCACAGAGAAAATCTCATTGGAAACACAAAATACATTGAATTGAATGAAAATAAAAGTATGCTATATCAAAATTTGTGGGATAGTGTGAAAGCAGTGCTGAAAGATACATTTATAGCACTAACTATATATTTGAGTAGAGAAAATGTTTCTCATCATTAATCCAAGTTTTTAACCTCAAGATTCTGGAAAATTAGGAGTAAAATAAATCCAAATCAACTGGAATGGAAGAGTGAAAAAGCAGTTGAATATGACACAAAAAAATTAAAAAAAAAAAANTAATGTAAAGTAAACCAAAGTAAAAAAAAAAATTAAAAAAAAAAAAAGAAAAGAAAATCATGAAAAAAAGAGTTAGTTCTTTGAAAGGATCCATAAAGTTGACATACCTACAAGAGTGACAAAAAAGAGAAAACAGAAGTCTGTCATATTAGGAAGGAAATAGGAGATATTGCTATAGACCCTGCAGATATCTAAAGGATCAATGCTTAATATTATGGAAAATTCTACATAAATTTGAAAAGTCAGATGAATTGAGTCCATTCCTTGAAGAATGTATTACCACAGCTACCCAGCGTGAGGAGCCATCCCAGGTTGAAGGTCAGGAAGGGCAGTGGTAAGGAGATACCCTTCATCCAAGGTAAGAGCACCAGCTGCGCTTTACTGGAGCAGCCGTGAAGAGATACCCCATGCCGAAGGTAAGAGAAACCCAAGTAAGATGGTTCAGTTCAGTTCAGTTCAGTTGCTCCGTCGTGTCCAACTCTTTGTGACCCCATGAATTGCAGCACGCCAGGCCTCCCTATCCATCACAAACTCCCAGAGTTCACTCAGACTCTCATCCATCGAGTCAGTGATGCCATCCAGCCATCTCATCCTCCGTCGTCCCCTTCTCCTCCTGCCCCCAATCCCTCCCAGCAACAAAGACTTTCCCAATGAGTCAACTCTTCACATGAGGCGGCCAAAGTACTGGTGTTTCAGCTTTAGCATCATTCCTTCCAAAGAAATCCCAGGGTTGATCTCTTTCAGAATGGACTGGTTGGATCTCCTTGTGGACCAAGGGACTCTCAAGAGTCTTCTCCAACACCACAGTACAAAAGCATCAATTCTTCGGTGCTCAGCCTTCTTCACAGTCCAACTCTCGGATGGTAGGTGTTGCAAAAGGGCATCAGAGGGCAGACACACTGAAACCATACTCACAGAAAACTAGTTAATCTAATCACACTAGGACCACAGCCTTGTCTAACTCAATGAAACTAAGCCATGTCTGCAGGGAAACCCAAGATGGGCAGGTCTTGGTGGAGAGGTCTGACAGAATGTGGCCCACTGGAGAAGGGAATGGCAAACAACTTCAGTATTCTTGCCTTGAGAACCCCATGAACAGTATGAAAAGGCAAAATGATAGGATACTGAAAGAGGAACTCCCCAGGTCAGTAGGTGCCCAATATGCTTCTGGAGATCAGTGGAGAAATAACACCAGAAAGAATGAAGGGATGGAGCCAAAGAAAAAACAATACCCAGCTGTGAATGTGACTGGTGATAGAAGCAAGGTTCGATGCTGTAAAGAGCAATATTGCATAGGAACCTGGAATGTCAGGTCCATGAATCAAGGCAAATTGGAAGTGATCAAACAAGTGATGGCAAGAGTGAATGTTGACATTCTAGGAATCAGCAAACTAAAATGGACTGGAATGGGTGAATTTAACTCAGATGATCATTGTATCTATGACTGCAGGCAGGAATCCCTCAGAAGAAATGGAGTAGCCATCATGGTAAACAAAAGAGTCCAAAATGCAAAACTTGGATGCAGTCTCAAAAACGACAGAATGATCTCTGTTTGTCTCCAAGGCAAACCATTCAATATCACAGTTGTCCAAGTCTATGCCCCAACCAGTAATGCTGAAGAAGCTGAAGTTGAACGGTTCTATGAAGACCTACAAGACCTTTTAGAACTAACACCCAAAAAAGATGTCCTTTTCATTATAGGGGACTGGAATGCTAAAGTGGGAAGTCAAGAAACACCTGGAGTAACAGGCAAATTTGGCCTTGGAATGTGGAATGAAGCAGGGCAAAGACTAACAGAGTTTTGCCAAGAAAATGCACTGGTCATAGCAAACACCCTCTTCCAACAACACAAGAGAAGACTCTACACATGGACATCACCAGATGGTCAACACCGAATTCAGATTGATTATATTCAGCCAAAGATGGAGAAGCTCTATACATTCAACAAAAACAAGACCAGGAGCTGACTGTGGCTCAGATCATGAACTCCTTATTACCAAATTCAGACTTAAATTGAAGAAAGTAGGGAAAACCGCTAGACCATTCAGGTACGACCTAAATCAAATCCCTTATGATTATACAGTGGAAGTCAGAAATAGATTTAAGAGCCTAGACCTGATAGATAGAGTGCCTGATGAACTATGGAATAAGGTTCATGACATTGTACAGGAGACAGGGATCAAGACCATCCCCATGGAAAAGAAATGCAAAAAAGCAAAATGGCTGTCTGGGGAGGACTTACAAATAGCTGTGAAAAGAAGAGAGGTGAAAAGCAAAGGAGAAAAGGAAAGATATAAGCATCTGAATGCAGAGTTCCAAAGAATAGCAAGAAGAGATAAGAAAGCCTTCAGCGATCAATGCAAAGAAATAGAGGAAGAGAATACAATGGGAAAGACTAGAGATCTCTTCAAGAAAATGAGCGATACCAAGGGAACATTTCATGCAAAGACGGGCTTGATAAAGGACAGAAATGGTTTGGACCTAAGAGAAGCAGAAGATATTAAGAAGAGATGGCAAGAATACACAGAAGAACTGTACAAAAAAAGATCTTCACGACCCAGCTAATAACAATGGTGTGATCACTCATCTAGAGCCAGACATCCTGGAATGTGAAGTCAAGTGGGCCTTAGAAAGCATCACTATGAACAAAGCTAGTGGAGGTGATGGAATTCCAGTTGAGCTGTTTCAAATCCTGAAAAATGATGCTGTGAAAGTGCTGGACTCAATATGCCAGCAAATTTGGAAAACTCAGCAGTGGCCACAGGACTGGAGAAGGTCAGTTTTCATTCCAATTCCAAAGAAAGGCAATGCCAAAGAATGCTCAAACTACCACACAGTTGTTCTCATCTCACATGCTAGTAAAGTAATGCTCAAAATTCTCCAAGCCAGGCTTCAGCAATACGTGAACTGTGAACTTCCTGAAGTTCAAGCTGGTTTTAGAAAAGGCAGAGGAAGCAGAGATCAATTGTCAACATCTGCTGGATCATGGAAAAAGCAAGAGAGTTCCAGAAAAACATCTATTTCTGCTTTCTTGACTATGCCAAAGCCTTTGACTGTGTGGATCACAAGAAACTGTGGAAAATTCTGAAAGAGATGGGAATACCAGACCACCTGACCTGCCTCTTGAGAAATCTGTATGCAGGTCAGGAAGCAACAGTTAGAATTGGACATGGAACAACAGACTGGTTCCAAATAGGAAAAGGAGTGCATCGAGGCTGTATATTGTCACCCTGCTTATTTAACTTCTATGTAGAGTACATCATGAGAAACGCTGGACTGGAAGAAACACAAGCTGGAATCAAGATTGCCAGGAGAAATATCAATAACCTCAGATATGCAGATGACACCACCCTTATGGCAGAAAGTGAAGAGGAACTAAAAAGCCTCTTGAAAGTAAAAGAGGAGAGTGGAAAAGTTGGCTTAAAGCTCAACTTTAAGAAAACGAAGATCATGGCATCCGGTCCCATCACTTCATGGGAAATGGAAAAACAGTGGAAACATTGTCAGACTTTATTCTCTGGAGCTTCAAAATCACTGCAGATGGTGACTGCAGCCATGAAAGTAAAAGACGCTCAGTCCTTGGAAGGAAAGTTATGATCAACCTAGACAGCATATTCAAAAGCAGAGACATTACTTTGCCGATTAAGGTCCGTCTAGTACTCTTGCCTGGAAAATCCTATGGATGGAGGAGCCTGGTAGTCTGCAGTCCATGGGGTCACTAAGAGTCGGATACGACTGAGTGACTTCACTTTCACTTTTCATTTTCATGCATTGGGGAAGGAAATGGCAACCCACTCCAGTGTTCTTGCCTGGATAATACCAGGGACGGGGGAGCCTTGTGTGCTGCCATCTATGGGGTCACACAGAGTCGGACAGGACTGAAGTGAGTTAGCAGCAGCAGCAGCAGCAGCAGCAGCATTCAAGGCTATGGTTTTTCCAGTGGTCATGTATGGATGTGAGAGCCGGACTGTGAAGAAGGCTGAATGCTGAAGAATTGATGCTTTTGAACTGTTGTGTTGGAGAAGACTCTTGAGAGTCCCTCGGACTGCAAGGAGATCCAGCCAGTCCATTCTGAAGGAGATCAGCCCTGGGATTTCTTTGGAAGGAATGATGCTAAAGCTGAAACTCCAGTACTTTGCCCACCTCATGCGAAGAGTTGACTCATTGGAAAAGTCTTTGATGCTGGGAGGGATTGGGGGCAGGAGGAGAAGGACACGACAGAGGATGAGATGGCTGGATGGCATCACTGACTCGATGGATGTGAATCTGAGTGGACTCTGGGAGTTGGTGATGGACAGGGAGGCCTGGCGTGCTGCAATTCATGGGGTCACAAAGAGTCAGACACGACTGAGTGACTGAACTGAACTGAACTGACCCAGCATGAAGCAGATCATTTTAATAGCTCTGTAATTATTAATTAAGTTAAAATGATAACTTAAATAGTCCCTAAAAGGAAATATACAGGCTCAAATGGTTACAGTAGAGAATTCTAAATATTGTAAAAAGAGTTAATATCAATAATACAATCTCTTTCAGAAGATAGAACTGGGCACTTCCAATTTAATTTTATGAAGCTAGTAATATCCTGATATCAAAAGCAACAAAACAACAAAACACACCATAAAAAAAGAAAACTACAGGCCAATATCTTTCTTCAATATAGATGCAAATATTCTTAACAAATATCAGCAAATAAAAAAGTGGGATTTATCCCCACCAAGTGCGATTTTTTCTAAGCGTGAAAGTCTACTTCAGTATTTGAAAATCAATCAGTAAAATCCCAGTTCAGGCTTCTGTAAGAAAAATACCACAGGCTAGGTGGCTTAGACAACAAACACTTATTTCTCACAGTTTTTGGAGGCTGGCAATCTGAGATCAGGGTGCCAGTGTGGTAAAGTTCTGGTGAGAGCCCTCTTCTAGCCTGCAGACCAACATCTCTCCTTGTATCCTCACATGGCAGAGAGGGTCAGGCAGCTTTCTGGGGGTCTCTTTTATAAGAGAACTAATCTCATAGAGGAGGGCTCCAGCCATATGACCTGATCATTTCTCAAAGGCTCCACCTCCTATCACAATAGAGGTTAAGATTTCTACATATGAATTTGGAGAAGACACAAATATTCAAGTCATTGCACCACCATATTAACAAACTAAATTGGAAAAATCATATAATCACACAAATCAAAGTAGAAGAAGCATTTGAAAAAATAACAGACATTCAAGATAGAAACCTTCAGAAACGTCGGATTAGAGAACTTTCTAAATTGATAAAGTATATCTACAAAGCACCTCCTGCAAACAGTGTTATTAATGGTGGAATAAACTGTCCTTGTTTATGATAGTCTTTGTAGAACATATCAAAGAATCTACAAAATAAACCTAAAATGAAAAGATGATTAAAGCTACATCACAGGATAAAAGATAAACATACAGAATCAACT
>SJYQ01095377.1:309987-338265 GCA_006410935.1 Redunca redunca
TAGTTCTGTGAACTACCACAAAATATGTCGGCATAACAATTAAACTACAGTACTATTTATAATCCTTCAATAAGATATGAAATATTTAGGTATATATCTAGCAAAGTTTCTACAGGATTTATATGATAAAAAGTACAATGTACTGATAAAAGAAATCATAGACGATCTAAATAAATGGAGAGACAGTTCACGTTTGTGTACTGGAAGATTCGACAAAGTCTCAAAAAATGATTTTTCCAATTTAGTTTGTTAATATAGTGGTGCAATGACTTGAATATTTGTATCTTCTCCAAATTCATATGTAAAAATCCTAACTTCTATTGTGATAGGAGGTGGAGCCTTTGAGAAATAATCAATTTCTTACCAAATTGATATATACAAGTTTAAAATGATTCATATAAAAACACAAGCAAGATTTTTGTGGATTTATATAACATTTTTCAAAAATTTATATGGAAATGCAAAGGAACTAAAACAATTAAAACTATTTGGGGGATACAATGAGGAATAAAGTAGGAGAAATTCATTTATCTGACTTTAAGACGTATATAGTAATAGTAGCAAGATTATGTGGTGTTGGCAGAGGGATGGACAAATAGATCGAAGGAACAGAATAGAGAACCCAGGACTGGTCCTGGACACATACGCCCAACTAATGTTTGTCAAAAAGGAAAGTAGCCTTATGAAAACTGATGCCATATTTTATTGGACACCCATAAGCCCCAAACTGTCTGAACCTACATATCAGATCTTTTACAAAAGTAACAACTCAAAATGGATTTTGGATTTAATTGTGAAACAGAAAACTATAAAATGTTGAGAAAAACTATAGGAAAAAAATCTTTAGGATCTAGAGCTAGCAAAAAGTGCTCAGACTTGATACCGATAGCACAGTCCAAGAAGTGAAACAGTGATACATTGGCCTTTATTAAGTTAACTTTGTTATGTGAAACACCCTGTTAAGAGAATGAAAGACAAACCAAAGACCAAGAGAAAATATTTGCAAACCACAAATACAGCAAAAAACTAGTATCTACAATATATAAAGCATTCTCCAAACAACATTTAAAAAATCCATTTAGAAAAATAAGCTAAAGATACGAACAGTGACTGAAGTGAGTACACAGATGCCAAATAAACACATAAGGAGATGTTAAACATCATTTGCTAGAAGGAAAATGAAAATTAAAACCATGGGATACCATTGCATATCTATCATAGCGACTAAATTTAAAAGGTGTGAGAGAACAATTGCTGGGGATGACATAAAGACATTGAATCACTCATCCGTTGCTGTTGCTGGTAGGAATGTAAGCAGTACAGCCACCCTGAAGAATTATCTGGCAATTTCTTCCCCTTTTTTAAAAATGTGTGATGCTGGTAGAGAAAATAGACGGCAAGTCCAGTGACAGTTAAATTATACACCTTGGGATAAAATACCTAAGTGCTAGATACTTATGCTACCATCTTCATATGCACTATCTCATTTAACCCTAACAGTGTCAGGAAGAGGAGGACACTATTAATATCCCTATACTAAAAATGTACCTTTTTTACAAATAAGCAGCTGAAGCTCAGAGAAGTAAACTTACTAAACCAAGGTCACACAGTTTGCAACTGACAGGGCTGGAAGCTTGCTGTGAAAACGTCAATTCAAGACTCCATCCGTCCAATTCATTATAGCAGGCAATTACTTTAACAACAACCAAAAAAAAAAAAAAAACAACAAGCTACTCTATCATTCAGCAGTATCACTCTTGGACATTTACTTCAGGGAAATGAAAGTTTGTGTTCACACAAAAATCTTTACATGAAGCTTTAAAACACCTTTATTATTAATAGCTAAAAACTATAAGTAATCTGATTATTTTGCAGATGACACTTTTGGGTCAACAGAAAGGAGAAAAAGAAAACAAAAAAACTATTAACACACACAAGCTTGATGAATTTTAAATTATGCTGCGTGAAAAGTCCGTCCTAAAAGGTTATATATTGCAAGAACACATTTTACAAACATTCTTAAAATGGCCAAATTATAAAAATGGAGAACAGATAAGTGTTGACCAGGCTTTAAGGAGGGAATGAGGGAATAGTCAGTGAGGGTGGCTATAAAAGAACATCATGGGAGATCCCTGTGGTGATGGAAATATTTTCTGTCTTGACTGTATCAATGTCAGTGTGCTCACGGTGACACGGTATGATACTTTCACAAGATTCTGTCTTCAGTTCAGTCCAGTTCAGTCACTCAGACGTGCCTGACTCTTTGCGACCCCATGAATCGCAGCACACCAGGCCTCCTTGTCCATCACCAACTCCCGGAGTCCACTCAGATTCATGTCCATCGAGTCAGTGATGCTATCCAGCCATCTCATCCTCTGTCGTCCCCTTCTCATCCTGCCCCCCATCCCTCCCAGCATCAGGGTCTTTTCCAATGAGTCAACTCTTTGCATGAGGTGGCCAAAGTACTGGAGTTTCAGCTTTAGCATCAGTCCTTCCAATGAACACCCAGGACTGATCTCTTTTAGAATGGACTGGTTGGATCTCCTTGCAGCCCAAGGGACTCTCAAGAGTCTTCTCCAACACCACAGTTCAAAAGCATCAATTCTTCAGTGCTCAGCTTTCTTCACAGTCCAACTCTCGCATCCATACATGACCACTGGAAAAACCATAGCCTTGACTAGACGGACCTTTGTTGGCAAAGTAATGCCTCTGCTTTTGAATATGCTATCTATGTTGGTCCTAACTTTTCTTCCAAGGAGTAAGCATCTTTTAATTTCATGACTGAAATCACCATCTGCAGTGATTTTGGAGCCCAGAAAAATAAAGTCTCACACTGTTTCCACTGTTTCCCCATCTATTTGCCATGAAGTGATGGGACCAGATGCCATGATCTTAGTTTTCTGAAGGCTGAGCTTTAAGCCAACTTTTTCACTCTCCTCTTTCACTATCATCAAGAGCTCTTTAGTTCTTCACTTTCTACCATAAGGGTGGTATCATCTGCATATCTGAGGTTATTGATATTTCTCCTGGCAATCTTGATTCCAGCTTAAAGGGTAAATGAGATCTCTGTGTATTATTTCTTACAACTGCATGTGTATCTACAGTTATCTCAAAATAAAGTTTAATGTAAATATACATATATATAATGCTATGAAGTTGATTGGGCTACCCTGGTGGCTCAGATGGTAAAGAACCCACTTGCAGTGCAGGAGACCTGGGTTCAATCCCTGGGTTGGGAAGATCCCCTGGAGAATGGAATGGCAACCCACTCTAGTATTCGGGCCTGGAGAATTCCATGGACAGAGGAGCTTGGCAGGGTACAGTCCATGGGGTCGCAAAGAGTCGGAAATGACTGAGAGACTTTCACACACACACATGAAGTGGATTAACTTTGTCTGCATGATTTTCATTTTCTTGATGCTTTTCTCCCATTTTAATTTTTCCCTTCTTGTCCCATACATCTCCCTGTTCTTCTTAGATGTTTCTGACCACTTATGGTACTCTACAGGTTTTGTGTGTTTTTCAGTCTTTACTATCTAGGTTTTCAACCCATGTTCTGTCTGGCTGCATCTACAGTCAACCAGCTACATTCCTCTTCTAAGTTCACTGATCACATGACCAGAGTCTTGGCCCTTTGTCCTGCCACTTCTGGACTCCGATGAAATGGTACACTGCTTGATGCCACCCTGAAATGTGCAGGAGTTGCCTCTCATAGGCAGCAGGGCCGAACAGGAGAGACCTAGGCAGATAATTTGTTTTAGTCCTCCTAGGAGATTGTTCAAATCTACATGTGGTTTATAAAACAGTGACTGTTGTTGTAGGATATTTTCTTGTTTTGTTTACTCTCCTTCCCTGCCTCATTTTCTTACCTTCTTCATTCTTGCTGCACTGAGATTGAACACTGCTGCTGCTACTAAGTTGCTTCAGTCATGTCTGACTCTGCGTGACCCTGTAGATGGCAGCCCACCAGGCTCCCCTGTCCCTGGGATTATCAAGGCAAGAACACTGGAGTGGGTTGCCATTTCCTTCTCCAATGCATGAATGCATGCTAAGTCACTTCAGTCATTTCAGATCCCATGCAACCCCATGGACAGCAGCCCACCAGGCTCCTCTGTCCATGGGATTCTTTAGGCAAGAATACTGGAGTGGGTTGCCATTGCCTTCTCCAGAGATTGAACACTGCTGTTGCTGCTAAGTCGCTTCAGTCATGTCTGACTCTTTGCGACCCCATAGACGGCAGCCCACCAGGCTCCCCTGTCCCTGGGATTCTCCAGGCAAGAACACCACTACTCCCCTTAAAAAAAAAAAAAAAAGTATTGGCAGTTAACTTCTATCTGCCTTTGTTCTTCAGAACAACAATTTCTATAGTTTCCACTCCTAGATACCCAGTATCTTCTCTGAACTTCTTGACTAAAGCAGTCAGGCAATGATTTAAATGTGTTTAATTCTTTGGGCTTTTCTTGCCATTCTTTATGCCAACAACCAGCTAATTTGGAAACAGCATAGCATAGTGGTTTAAAGAACAATTTTTGAAGTCAGACAAGCACTTCTTGCCGTGACATTTACATTCGTTTGCATTTTAAACAAACTATTCAAAATTTAGAAACATCTGTTTCATGAATAAATTGGTGATAATATCAATAGCAAATAATTTTTGTGAGGATGAAATAAATGATATTTAGGAGTACTGAACAGACCAACTAACCTGTAATTAATATTATTGAATGCTCCAGTCTTTCTTTTCGTCTTCTCAACCGAGATTCTAACCAATCACAGTGGTTTAACTTCATTATTTGGGTTACTCTTGCTTCTCCAAAAATTTTCCCTACCTACACTTTTATTTATATATATATATATATATATATATATATTCTTTAATTTTAGGTTCCCTTCCCAAATCACCATGTTGGCAGCAGACTGCAAAGGAGCAGTACTTCAGTACCTGATAGCCAAGTGTTTATACTGCTAATTATGAAAACATAGGCCAGTAACTTCACCTCTATTAGCTTTACTCTTCCTGTGTGTAAAAGAGAATAATGGGATATTATGTGGATTAATTAAGACAAGACTGATCCTAATAAATACCCATAAGATTCATAACATTCTAAAAACCCTCTTTCATTTTTTTTAAAATATTGTATCTTGCCACAATGGGATAGATCTGTACAGGTAATATTTCAACATATGAATTTAGTTTAGTACTTCAATAACTGATAGTCATGGATTTATAGCTTAGAAATACATGTTTATGGTATTTTTTTAATTCCATGATGCTAGAATGAGGTACAAGTATTTTTTATATATTATTAACTAGATGTATGCAAAGGAGGGCTTCCCTGGTGGCTTAGATGGTAAATATCTGCCTGCAATGTGGGCAACCAGGGTTCAGTCCCTGCGGTGGGAAGATCCCTGGAGAAGGGAATGTCTACCAACTCCAACATTCTTGCCTTGAAAATCCCATGGACAGAGGAACCTGGCAAGCTATAGTCCATGGTGTCCCAAAGACACAGACATGACTTAGACTCTAACACTTTCACTTTCAAGCAAAAGAAATCAGGATATATGATATTTTATGTTTTTATGTTTATTTCCACCACAGCAGTTTTCAAAATTCGTTGTCATAATCTTTTATATTAATGAATAACGATATTGTACAAAAGGATATCATTGTCTAAAACAAATTACATGACCTCTTTGCTGTGTTGGAAGAAAGAAGTAAAATAAATAGTTGCATAGCTACTGAATGTAGCAAGGATTGCCCTTAGTGTAAAACAGTGATAAAGGTAGAGGAAAAAAACTGAATAAAATTAATAAACAAAAAAGATAAATAAAAAGAAACCACTTAAAGAAGCATTCTCTAACTGTTGTTCCTCACCAGGCTGAAATGTGATATTAACCATAACTACCAATCATACAGCTTCATTCAAGTACATTAGCCACAGAGGAGTGTAATAAATTTAGTACTAACTTGTTTTTCATATTGAGTTACTTACTAATGTTAGTAGCAGTGGAATTACCGTGATCAAATGAACACATTTATGTGCACGTGTGTAATTCAAGTGAGACATTAAATCACAGAAATATAAACAACAGTGTGTGCTATTTGTCAGAAACGTCCTGGAAAAATTGTCAACCAGGACTTTATTACTGCTCTGAGAAAAACTGTGCTCTGCCAGAGTCGGCAGCTGGTTCCCTCCAGAATTTCATGGAGAGACCTCCGCGTGACTCCGTCCTAAGACACCAGGAACCATCACCTCATTTCCGGGATACCACTTCCGGCTGTGCTTCTGGCAAAGAGGCTAAATTTTTTCATTAGTTAGCTGTCTAATTAAAATCCTCTTTGCCTTCTTATTTTTCACATCTGGACTTTATTTAAAAATTAAATAACTGGAAAGAAATATCCATAATATACATATTTAGGCTGTGTCTATAACCATGAGCTAATTTGATCTTCTACACAAGGTTAACAGTCTAAAAACTGATAAGAAATGTTAGTAAGGAGCACAATTACTGTAATCAAAGAAATTTGTTCATCCAGAGTAGTACTGTTGAATAAAAGTATAATATGAATCATGTAATTCAAAATTTTCTAGTAGTCGTATTTCAAAAACGTTTAAAAAAGAAGTGTATTTTAGAGTTTTAGAACATCTCAACGAAGACTAGTCTCATTTTAAAAGCTTAACTGACATGTGTGCCTAATGGCTACCATATTTACAAGTACAGACCTCTGGCTAGAGTATAGATATATTATAAGCTTAAGTGGCAAAGAATTCTGAGAAAGACTGTGGGATAGTTCTGAATAACTGCAAACAAATACATCTTAACCAATAATTTTTAAAATGTTTGAAACAATGATCATTCAAAATTTCACTATTCCAGAGGCAGAGACTGAGTACAAAGTATGTGGATGGAAAGAAGGTTATAGTATAGGAGATTACTTGCCTTAAGTTTTAAAGTTAATGATTTATCAAGATGACAGAGAAAGAGACAATCAGGCTGAGCTGTGGGAAATAATTCATGTCACTGAATTTGCAACTCAGTGATATCAGGGTTAAAATTAGAACTGAATTGAATTAAATTTTCCTGGTTAGCTCTCATACACCATACATATGGGAATATAAAGATAAATGAGGAAGACAAACTTCTTGTTCTTGAAGGACTCACAATAAAGTGGATAGAAAATATCTCTTTGAAAAGGATAATTTAAAACAAACAAACAAAAAAGCAAAATCCAGCTAAGTTCAGAAAAATTTAATTCATGAAATTGCTAGTTTTAAAAATAAGTAAGGTGACACTAGGAAAATTTTATTTTCCTATTTTTTCAGGCTTAAAAAAATGTTTTTATACTGAGACAAAAACATTTTATTTGTAGACATCTGTTTTAATAAATAACTTGGTATGTAGCAAAGATGTTCTTGTCATATATAGACTTATTTTTAAATTCACATATTTGTAAGATGATTTACTTCATAAATTATGCAGAAACCTGTTTATCCGCAATTAATATAGCAGCAACAACTAGTCATATTTTTAAAGAAGGACTCCCAAAATATCAAAATTGTAAACTAGTGGTTACTACACTGCATTTTTTTTTTTTTTTTGCCAAGCATCAGTAAGAGGAAACTGCTTCAATTTTTAAAATTTATTTTTTAATTGAAGGATAATTGCTTTACAAAATTTTGTTTTCTGTCAAACCTCAACATGAATCAGCCATAGGTATACATATATCCCCTCCCTTCGGAACCTCCCTCCCATCTCCCTTCCCATCTCACCCCTCTAGGTTGATACAGAGTCCCTGTTTGAGTTTCCTGATACATACAGCAAATTTCCTTTGGCTATCTATTTTATATATGGTAATGTAAGTTTCCATGTTACTCTTTCCATACATCTCACCCTCTCCTCCCCTCTCCCCTTGTCCATAAGTCTATTCTCTATGTCTGTTTCTCCACGGCTGGCCTGTAAATAAATTCTTTAGAACCATTTTTCTAGATTTCATATATGTGCATTAGAACATGGTATTTATCTATCTCTTTCTGACTCACTTCACTCTGTATAATAGGTCCTAGGTTCATCCATCATTAAAGGTTTAAGTCAATAGATACTGAATTCAATACTTTATAAATGACACTGGAACTAATGACAAGTTTTTAAAAGCCTTTTTGAGGGCTTCTTGAAAGCAAAAAGCTGAAAATCACATAGCATGATAAATTCATATCATTCCTGGTAAGGTAAAAATGGTTAAAATAGTATGTGGAAAACAATATGGCAACAAATTGAAGTGTATTTTTATTAGTAAATAGTGTTTGAATAGGTAGAGGATCACTGCTGTTGACTTTGTTATCAACAAAAAAGCAAAGAAACTACTTGACTAGAAACATTTCTAAATGTTGCTTATATCAGTCAGGCTTCAGCCAGAGAATCAGAAAACTGTATCAGTTGCCAATACATACACACACACACACACACACACATGCATATATATATATACACACACACACATATATATATATATATATGAAGTGAAGTGAAAGTAGCTCAGTTGTCTGACTCTTTGCGACCCCATGGACTATACAGTCCATGGAGTTCTCCAGGCCAGAATACTGGAGTGGGTAGCCATTCCCTTCTCCAAGGGATCTTCCCAACTCAGGGATCAAACCCAGGTCTCACACATTGCAGGCGGCTTCTTTACCAGCTGAGCCACAAGGGAAGCCCAAATATGATATATATATACACATATATACACATATATACACATACATACACACAGTGCTTGCGCCCAGCTGTTAAGTCATGTCTAGCTCTTTGCGACCCCATGGAATGGAGCTCACCAGTTTCCCTCGTCCATGGGATTCTCCAGTCAAGAATACTGGAGTGGGTTGCAGTGCCCACCTCCAGGGGATCATCCCTGACCCAGGGATCAAACCCACGTCTCTTATGTCTCTTGCACTGGCAGGTGGGTTCTTTACCAGTAGTGCCACCTGGAAAGCCCCATGTATATATTCAAATATATTATCTATCTATCTATCTATCTATCTATATCTATCTATCTATCTATCTATACACACACACACACACACAGTAAATAAACTCCTTGAACTACACAGAACTGCCTTCTACATTCTGCATCCTCTGGTCATCTTTGTATGAGAGTACAGACAAGGAGGCTCTTTTCCCCCTCTGCTGGAAACTTGTACAATGGCTGATTCAAATGTTTCACCATTCTGCACATGTCCACAAATGACTGCAAAAACCTCATTGTTATTGATTTGGAGGTTATCAATAAATTTTAGCAAGTAGGCAAATTCACAAATACAGAATTCACAGATTTTTAGGGTTGACTCTATACATGTTCAGTAAACCTAAGTCAGTAAAATATACTTTGAAAGATGTAACACACACAAATGTCAAAATTTATCAGAGATATCAGATTGTGGATAAATGTTAACTATTTTATCCTTCATTTTCTAAAATGGAAACACACTAGTTTCAAACTAATGTTTTAACAAATAATGAATTCTGTGTTCTTTGGTGAAGAGAATAACTTAAATGTCATTACAGGCAGCTAACATTTTAAGGTTTTTTAAAATATAAATGAAAATTGGTATTGAACTACCCATTTTAGAGTATTCACAGTTAATCACATAGTGTTGATAATCAAAAATTGTTAACTTCATGTTACACAGAAGGAACTCAAAAAGTAAATGAAGAAAGATACTGTAAGTATTTCAATGAATATTTTTACTTTTGGCATATAGAATTCTTTATACATTCCTGATATGTTGTTTCAATGGTTTATTTTATGTTTGTGTGAATGTGTGTGTCTGTATGTATGTGTCTATGTGTGTATCTTCCACTAACAAAGACAACATTTAGAAGGGAAAGAGGGAAATGAATAAGAAAAGAAGCAAAAATTCCACAAGTGGCATTTCACTAAAACATTTAATTTTTATTCTAATGTTCTAAGCAATATATGGAAATGACAGCTTTTTTAAAAAGCAATTTCCTTTTTGGCTGGATGAAAGCAAAAATTCCTATATGTTCAAATGTATTTCAAACTTCAAAGGACAGAACAGCCTTGGCGTTGGCGTGGTTCTCTCAAGCAGTTGGATCAATTGACTACATAATGAGTCCTTGGCTGTCCCTAACCAAAACTTTACTGGACAGGTTCATTTACAATCCTCAAACAGAATGACCTTCCATCTGGCTTAATGGCCCCTGGATTGTTGCAAATGCGACCTGACATTTCCTTATGGGTGAGTTATTAAATTATATCACAGAGCACAATAACATAATTTGGTTTCAGAACCTAAGTGAAAGTGATAGTCCAGCAGATTAAGATGTAAAATTCCTTTGCAAAATTAAGTTATTTATAATCTGATGCATACCCCCTTGTTTTATCTGCCATATAATGTAATTACTTTCCACAGTACAGTAGCTGCGTATACTGACAATGCTGACAGAACAGAAACAGCATTTGAAAAGCGGAAGAGAACTTCAGCAAGCAGGTAACTGACTTTTCAAGCTATCTTTTTAAAGTGAAAGCACTTGCAAGTTTCGCTTTTTTTTTCCCCCTAATGGAATTGATCCATTAAGCAGTGCTTCTCTCTTTCACTTAATAGTATTAGACATACTTAACTCTATGAGCTACAATTCCTTAATATAGCCTGAAATACCTGCTTTGAGATGACTAATACGAATATATTTAAATTTGGGGTTTTCATATATTTAGCTATTTCTAGCAGCTATGATTGGGTGAAAAGTAAAGCAGTGTCTCATCCATTGCTCTATCAGACACTTGAATTATTACCTCTAATTCTCTAATAGTCTGGATTAAATTCAAAGACCAGTAAAGCTCAAAGAATGACTTACTTTTATACTTATTCATAGATAATAAAAATTTCCCTTGGATATTTTTTTGCCACTAGAAAAAGAAAGATTTGAACGTAAGATTTGCCTGTTGGTACAACTAGAATTTCCATTCTAACAAAGAGATTCTTCTGGTACATTTTACAGTCAAGAATTCCATCTTGCATGGTGTCCAATATTTGTCCTAGAATTTCCTAACTTTTTAAAGCACTTTCCTTTATTCTGTTCACTCATGGTGCTGCTTATTTGCCATCAACCAAGCTTTAGTTGAACATTCATTCAGCAACTTGTTTTGAGGGTTTACTAGTCAGTCACTCTGCTGGGTTTCATAAAAATGAAGATACCACTGGAAACCACAGTAATGTTAGCTAAAATGCAGCTAACTTACGAGACTTACAAGACCTACTAGACACATATATATTCCAAGTGCCTAAAATACATCTGAAACCTATTAGGAGCCCGAACATTGTGGACGGTGCTCACTGAGCTTCACATGTCCGTTCTCATCTAAACATGCCCTTGCCAGATACTGTTATTTCTCCTTGTTCCACATGAGGAAAATGAATAGGTTTAATCATTTCTGCAAGTTCATGGAACTAATAATGGCCAACCATATCTTGAAGCCAGAGAGAGTGGTTCCAAAGCCTACTCTTTGAGCAGTTACACTGTTGTTGTCCCTGCCCTTCCTTAGGAAGTTCAGTCACATGCAGGAGCTTATCCACAATAAAGGCATCTGGAATTAACCTACTTGGTGAGCTTTTCACATTCATGACAGCACTTTTTGTACTCTGCCCTCATCATTCAGATCCATGATATAAATTACACTATATTATATAGTGTTATATATATATCTATATATATATAGATAGATAGATAGATATGAGAATTTCAACTTTTTAATAAAAACCAATTTGGATCAATGAGAGCTAGCAGCTTCACTTGAAGGAATATCATTCCCACATCACTGGTTTTATCAACAGTTAATTTGTCTCACATTCTGTCATCCAAGTTNNNNTACATCACTTAGAGCTTTAAATCCAAGATTGAAGCTAATTTCCTGCATTAAACCTTCCCTCATTTAACAGTATTTACCAGTTCATGCATCTCTTAATCTAATTGGGCTGTGTCTATATAAATCTGAATAATCTTATGCCAGGATGAAAGCATCAAAAGGATATAAAGTCACAGAAAGGCTATCAAGTGAATATTTCCTTCTAAGTTGTTGAAGAACACCATTTCTATTGATTACTTATCATTTTTTATTCTTCAAAACACTATACATAAGTTTCTCACCCTTATATGCTGTTGTTTCATTTCTGAGGGGATAAGAATTTGAACTCAATTGCCCTAAACTCTTAGATGTTATCACATACTCTCAGTAAGTGAAAAAAGCAAGCCTTCTCTATACTGTTAACATTTTCACATGGTTCCTTCCTGAGAGTTAGAAAAACCTATAGGGTGCTTTATAAATGGCATAGTCGTCATGTCATTTAAAGCTTACCAGTTGTTTTCCATACTAAAACTAGTATCTTATTTGTAATTATTTAAGAATACTACAAGGCCAGTGCTATAACCTGTATTTTGCAGTTTAAGAAATTATCAGAAATTTCAAAAAAATGTGCCTGGGTTCAGCTATTTAGTGGAGTATATGAATTTCCACTTTGCCTCCCTTTTAAGATAAAGGATTTAGCCAAGAGCACCACTCAGTTACAGTGCACTGAGTCTTCTACCTATTTCCCAATCCTACCATAAACCCACATATCATGTGTACTCAAGCCAAATGACAGTGTCCAACTCCAGGCTTCTTTTCCTGCCCCGGGGACTGTTCATTGTCTCTCCTCTTATTGAGGGTCACTGCTCCCACCCTTCCTTCCTTCGTATACCTCCACAGATTGAAGTCCTCCTGGCCCTGAAGGATCAAGTTCAAATACTAACTACTCTTTGGTATCTTGCTTTACCAGTTGAAGGTGAATTTTCCATGTGCTACAGACTCACGACCACAGTTTGCCCCTAACAGAAGTGACCTCAAACTGCCTCTTGGTGTAGTTTTCCTTTTTGCCAATTTTGTTTGCCTGCAAAGTTCTAAGTCTCTCCAAGGTTAAGAGAGATATATATGCCCTGCCCCTCTCACCATATACTTACCCTAACATAAATACATACCCAAGGGGGGAAAACTGGCTCTCCAGAAAGAAAAACAAGAAAATCAGTAATGTGCTGTGCTTGCCTGTTCTCAGTTCAGTTCAGTTCAGTCACTCAGTCGTGTCCGACTCTTTGCAACCCCGTGAATCACAGCATGCCAGGCCTCCCTGTCCATCACCATCTCCTGGAGTTCACTCAGACTCACGTCCATCGAGTCTGTGATGCCATCCAGCCATCTCATCCTCGGTCGTCCCCTTCTCCTCCTGCCCCCAATCTCTCCCAGCAGCAGAGTCTTTTCCAATGAGTCAACTCTTCGCATGAGGTGGCCAAAGTACTGGAGTTTCAGCTTTAGCATCATTCCTTCCAAAGAAATCCCAGGGCTGATCTCCTTCAGAATGGACTGGTTGGATCTCCTTGCAGTCCAAGGGACTCTCAAGAGTCTTCTCAACACCACAGTTCAAAGGCATCAATTCTTCAGTGCTCAGCCTTCTTCACAGTCCAACTCTCACATCCATATGTGACCACAGGAAAAACCAGAGCCTTGACTAGACGGACGGGATGTAAATGCTCCTCCATGCTCAATGTCAAGCTGCCAGTGGTTTAACAAGCAGCTACAAAACGTCTTAATGTTGAAAAATTGACTCCTGATAGCTTTATGAGCCGGCTCATATACATACAGTTACACTTAGTAGCATAGTTCCATGTACACAGTCAATAACCAGTGGTAAGCAATAAAAGAAGCCAGCAAGAAGGAGTGTAGTATAGAAAGACAGGAAGGCAGGAAGCCTGAGTGTGAAAATCCCAGTGTTTCAAATTTCCTATAATACGAATAGAGCAGAACCAGAATAATATTACAGTCTTGTTTCCCGTTATTCTTGATGAAGGGTCCCCTTGTTTTTCTCAGGGTCTCTCTCTCTCTTATATACAAACCATTCTTTGCCAGCTATTTTTCCTCTTTCCTCAGGCCCTCCCATCCAATAGCTAAAAATTATCACAGCAGGAGGAGGGAACCCAAGGTAGTGGACTTTGAGAAAGAGAGCATTCGCATCTGCCACAATTCACACAGCCCCTTCAACAGTCCATTCTACAGTGTTTTCATTAATCCAGGCTGGGAAGCTCAAGTCTAGGAGTTCAAGCATTTTACATCTCCAGGAGACTACCCACCTTGTTGCTTTCCGCTGGTGGCTACCCTGACCTGGATGTCTCTGCAGCTAATGGTCCTTCAGAGAATTCTTGAAATGGAATTACTAAAATCTCATTTGGCTTTGTGTAAATTCTTGACATTGGGCAGAGAGAGGTTACTCAGGAACACAGCATTCAATTCCATTTGGATCAGCCTGATAGCTGGAAGGCAGGTGTAACATTTGTTTCATCTTTCAGTTACTTTATGTCACACCCATGATGAAAATGCCCCAGGAATAAACCAAGAATTAGCACATTAATTATAAATAAAGCATTATAGAACAACAGCAATTAACAGTTCAAACTAGTTTTTTAGTGCTATTAATCATGCTGAGCCACAAATAAAAAAGTAACAGGAATGAGAGGAGACAGTATAACCAATAAAATGTCTGTCTGTCTGTCTGTCTGTCTGGATGTCTTCTATCTCCCTACCTACAATCTCAGTAATATAACTGAGGGTTATTTTTTCAATCCTGATTCTGCAACTTTCTACCTCTGAAACTATGCAATTTAATTTAAATTCTCCAATTTCCTATATTCTCTACAAGGATGATGTCTAATGTACAATAGCAGTGGTGCTAACTTCTGTCTGTATGTTGTTCTCTATCTTTGTTTCAGTTCCCATTTCCTCTGACTTGTAATAAAAATGGCATACTTTGAAAATCACACATAATGATCTACTTCCGTTCAGACGGAAATAGCCTAAACCTGCAGCCTAAGATATTTAGGCTAGGTAAGTGGGTGAATTTTACAACAGTAAACATTTTAAAATAAAGCAAGGATTACTCTCTTTATAGAAGGGAACATAGAGAATTATCAAATCTCTCTAGAATTCTTAGAAATAATTCTCTCTGTATTAATGTATTTATTGGTTCCTTTCTCTACAGCCATTCTAAACATTAGTTTTGTTTTTTTTTCTACCCTTCTCCAAGGCTTTCTACAAAGATATTTCCTCCACAATTAGATAATATCAGCTCAGTTCAGTTCAGTCACTCAGTCATGTCTGACTTTGCGACCCCATGAATCACAGCACAATGATATCAGCTCCTCAGAGTAACCAGTTCTTACCAGTTTCCTAGTGTTGGTGTTGAGGTTCATATTATTTTGTGTTAATGCTCACCACAGTGTGCTATTATAATATGTTCTTGTTTCTCCTTTTTATTCTTTTTGGTAGCTATTACACACTAGAATATTAACCTCTGCCTGGGCAATTCAAGTGTATAATGATCATCTTTATATCCCCAGAACTTATTATCATTCCTGGTAATAATAACTGCTAATTGACTGAATGGATGAAGGAGAGAATCTAATAAATGATCATTTTTGATGAAAACAGAAAGTTCATTGTTCTTATGGAAGTAAAGAGTATACCGTTTTGCATATAGATCATACTGATACACCCAAAGCAAATTAATGTACCAAGTAAGAAAGGTCTCAACTCTCCTAGGTCTCTCAAAATTTCAAATATTCAAGCAAATATAATTTCTAGATCATTGCCTAAAATTCATTCTACATATAATTTAGAGAAATTCAGGGTGCTCTGTTACTGCTGCTGCTGCTGCTGTCTCTTCAGTCGTGTTCGGCTCTGTGCAACCCAGTAGACGGCAGCCCACCAGGCTCCCCCGTCCCTGGGATTCTCCAGGCAAGAGCACTGGAGTGGGTTGCCATTTCCTTCTCCAATGCATGAAAGTGAAAAGTGAAAGTGAAGTCGCTCAGTCATGTCTGACTCTCAGCCACCCCATGGACTGCAGCCCACCAGGCTCCTCCATCCATGGGATTTTCCAGGCAAGAGTACTGGAGTGGGGTGCCATTGCCTTCTCTGGGTGCTCTATTAAGGTCTCACAATTAATGTTTCCTTGAGAGGTATATAAGGGTGTTTTTATGGCCCTAATATAATGTATAATGCCTATATATTTCTTCATACCTCAAATGATAGTAAAAATAATTAATTTGATTTATGTGAAATTTTGGAAAAGTTAATTATATACATTAAGTCAACTTGTGTTTCACTTAAATCTAGTGTTCTTTTTCTTGACATTAAATAGCCTCCCTGCTTTGAGGGTAGGGAAAGATTAAATAACAACAAAAAACCCTTCCACTTTCACATTTTCAAATGAAAAAGATCTCTCAGTCACTTGTAACACATCTTAATTGCTTCATTATATTTTTATAGAGCACCTGAATTGCTTGGAAGCAGCTTAATTAAAATGGCGCTTGTTTTATAGTTAACGGAAATGCAAAAAACACATATCCTGCTGCACAATCAATCATATTTTTTCTTGGCTGCAGTCTTACAGACAGTGTAGACTGGGCAGATTAATAAGGCACTGAAACGTTTCAGCACCATCAGAATTTAGATGTGTGCATCTTCTTGGACCTCAGCTTCTCATAAACCTTAATGTGATCTTCCCTTGAATCTACTACATCATTTAATGAATCGCAGACCATATTATATTTTGTGGTCTGACTGTATATTCACCAATTCTGTATGTTATGAAAGAAAAGGACTTTTCGGTAAAGCAGCAGTTGCCATTAGGCATAATTCTACATTGAATTTGTAGTTAGTTTACCTATTATTTTCAGTAGAAGTAACTGGGAAACTAAGAGACATTTTTGGATCCTAATTCACTGGCAGGCATGTTGTACGGTCTCAATTAAATCACTAAATTTATCTATGCTTATTTCCCTTTTCTAAATAAAATGGACTTCTTCCCTGGAGATATGTAAAATAAGCTTTTTTGCGTGATTGTGATTTATGACTCTTAGAGGGAGAAAGGATAGAGTGTAGAACTTGAGAAGGTCTGTACAGGAAAAAAGGTGCCTGCAGTACCAGAGGGCAGCATCTGCATGGCAATTGCCAGAAATTTCTGAAATGACTAAGTAGCTCCCCATAGGACTCTTGCAACAGTACTGGTCTGACCTGCCACTGATATTTTTCTTCCTTACAATCACAATCCCATTAGAATTTCCAAGCTCTTAAAGGTCTATGCCAAAATCTGCCTTGTTTCTCCTATGGGAATGAAAAATTGGGGTACTTTTTAGAAATTCTTCTTACTTTGAATTTTGTTCCAAACCTAAAACATAGCATTCAGTTATTCACTGGACACTCATTCAATCAGTCAGTTCAGTCACTCAGTCCTGTCTGACTTTTTGCAACTCCATGGACTTCAACATGCCAGACATGCCTGTCTATCACCAACTCCTGGTGTTTACTCAAATTCATGTCCATTGAGTCGGTGATGCCTTCCAACCATCTCATCCTCTGTCGTTCCCTTCTCCTGCAACCCTCAGCCTTTCTCAGCATCAGGGTCTTTTCCAGTGAGTCAGTTCTCTGGATCAAGTAGCAAAAGTATTGGAGTTTCAGCTTCAGCACCACTCTTTCCAATGAATATTTAGGACTTATTTTCTTTAGGATGAACTGGTTGGATCTCCTTGCTGTCCAAGGGACTCTTAAGAGTCTTCTCCAAAACCACAGTTAAAAAGCATCAATTCTTTAGTGCTTAGCTTTCTTTATAGTCCTCTCACAACCATACATGACGTCTGGAAAAACAATAGATTCGACTAGATGGAACTTTGTTGGCAAAGTAATGTCTCTGGTTTTTAATATGCTGTCTAGGTTGGTCATAACTTTTCTTCCAAGGAGCAAGCATCTTTTAATTTCATGGCTGAAGTCACCATCTGCAGTGATTTTGTAGCCCCACAAAAATAAAGTCTTTCACTGTTTCCATTGTTTCCCAATCTATTTGCCATGAAGTGATGGGGCCAGATGCTATGATCTTAGTTTTCTGAATGTTGACTTTTAAGCCAACTGTTTCACTCTGCTCTTTCACTTTCATGAAGAGAGATTTTAGTTCTTTGCTTTCTGCCATAAGGGTCGTGTCATCTGTATATCTGAGGTTATTGATCTTTCTCCTGGCAATCTTGATTACAGCTTGTGTCTCATCCAGCCCAGCATTCCTCATGATGCACTCTGCATATAAGTTAAATAAGCAGGGTGACACTATACAGCTTTGACATACTCCTTTCCTGATTTGAACCAGTCTGTAGAAAGCAGGTCAGGTGGTCTGGTATTCCCATCTCTTGAATAATTTTCCATAGTTTGTTTTAATCCACACAGTTAAAGGTTTTGGCATAGTCAATAAAGCAGATGTTTTTCTGTAAGTCTCTTGCTTTTCTGATGATCCAGCAGATGTTGGCAATTTGATCTCTGGTTCCTCTACCTTTTCTAAATCTAGCTTGAACATCTGGAAGTTCACGGTTCACGTACTATTGAAGCCTGGTTTGGAGAATGTTGAGCATTACTTTACTAGCGTTTGAGATGAGTGCAATTGTGTGGTAGTTTGACCATTCTTTGGCATTGCCTTTATTTGGAATTGGAATGAAGACTGACTTTTTCCAGTCCTGTGGCCACTGCTGAGTTTTCCAAATTTACTGGCATATTGAGTGCAGTACTTTCACAGCATCATCTTTTAGGATTTGAAATAGCTCAACTGTAATTCCATCACCTCCACTAGCTTTGTTCGTAGTGATACTCCAAAGGCCCACTTGACTTCACATCGCAGGATGTCTGGCTCTAGGTGAGTGATCACAGCATCATGATTATCTGGGTCATGAAGACCTTTTCTGTATAGTTCTCTGTATTCTTGCCACCTCTTCTTAATATCTTCTGCTTCTGTTAGGTCCATACCATTATGGACCTGTCCTTTATTGTGCTAGTACCTCAGTTGGTAAAGAATCTACCTGCGATGCGGGAGACCCTGTTTCAATTCCTGGGTCAGGAAGATCTTCTGGAGAAAGGATAGGCTACCCACTCCAGTATTTTTGGGCTTCCCTTGTGCCTCAGTTTGTAAAAAATCCACCTACAATGAGGGAGACCTGGGTTCGATCCCTGGGTTGGGAAGATCCCTTGGAGAATGGAAAGATTACCCACTCCAGTATTCTGGCCTGGAGAATTCCATGGACTGTATAGTCCATGGGTTTGCAATGAGTCAGATACAACTGAGCGAGTCATTCAATATCTGCTTACTAAACATTTACTATATTTCTGGCACAATTGATATCAAATTTTATTGTTTTTGACATCAGGGACTAAATATAAAATATAGATATGAAATACAGGATATAGATAATGTGATCATTGGAGAAAGAACCTTTGAACATTAAAATATGAATATTTTCAAGGGAAAATTCATAAACAAAATTTTTGACTATGTAGTATTGTGTTACATTTTATGCTATGAATACAGTGATCAGCTGTGATTTACTAAAATACCACTGCACAAGGAAGTTCTTAGAGTTATATAAATGTCAGAGCCAGATTAGTAACAACAAACTTTTCCTGTAATTAATGCTGAACTTTAAAATACAGTGCTTAAAACTGATAGTACCCATCCCCTCCTCTAAATAAAGACCCCCCACACACACACAATTTAGTTAACATAAAATAGAATGAAAAGAAATAGAATAAGCTTAAGATACAAAAACACATGTTCCATTGACCAGAATAATCCACCATAATGGAAAAACTACCTCTAATTAGATTAATAACAGTTCTGGTTTGCTGGGTTGAATGGTAGCTGCCAAAAATATATTCTCCTATCCCTGGAACTTGCAAATGTGACCTCATTTCAAAAAAGTTTTTTGCAGATTTAATTAAGTTAAAGATCTCTAGATGAGATGATGAATTATCTGGGTGAACTCTAAATTAAATAACAAAGTGCCCTTATAAGAGATACACAGAGCAGAAACTCACAGGGAGAAATAAGAGAAGGCCATGTGGAGAAGGAAGAACAGGGGTTGGAGTGATGCAGTCAGAAGCCAAGGAATGTCTGGAGCTCCCTGAGGCTGGAAAAGTCAAAGAAGAATCTCCCCTAGAGAATGTGGCATTGCGGATACCCCGACTCTAGACGTCTATCCTCCAGAACTCTATGAGAATAAATTTATCTTGTCTCCAAACTACCAAGTATGTGATAACTTGTTATGACAGTCCTAGGAGAAGGAAATGGAGACCCCCTCCAGTATCCTTGCCTAGAGAATCCTGTGGACAGAGGAGCCTGGTGGGCTGCCGTCTATGGGGTCACACAGAGTTGGACGCGACTGAAACAACTTAGCATGCATGCATGCATGCATTGGAGAAGTAAATGGCAACCCACTTCAGTATTCTTGCCTGGAGAATCCCAGGGATGGGGGAGCCTGGTGGGCTGCTGTCTATGGGGTTGCACAGAGTCAGACACTCCTGAAGCAACTTAGCAGCAGCAGCAGCAGGAAGCTAATACACATGACAAACATTTTGTCTTTTCACTACACAGTGAAGTGAGCCTGTATGAACCCATCATGTTGTAAATTGATTGGTGTGACAATGAATTTGCTTAGAAATTTTTAAGAGTATGCCAAGAAATCTCAACCTCATACATGATGGGATCATTTTCTTCAGTTTATTTGCTTTTGAATTTCCTTGATTTTATAATATATGAGCCTCAGTGTCCTCCAGCTAAAGTGAAAATTTAAATGTTAATTGCTCAGTTGTGCAGAGTTGTTTGACTCTCTGCGATCCCATGGACAGTAGCCCACCAGTTTCCTCTGTCCATGGGATTTCCCAGGCAAGAATACTGGACTGGATTGCCATTTCCTTCTCCAGGAGATCTTCCCAACCCAGGGATCTAACCCGTTTCTCCTGCTTGGCAGACAGATTCTCTACCACTGAGCCATTGGAAAACCTGTCTTATCCATTATCATATGCTATTTTGTTTTTCTGTTAAATTTTTTGAGAGTACTAAATATAATGCCTAAAATTTCTTCATTTTTCCATAGCAAACCTTTTTACTCAAAGATATATTCTTTATCTGGCTTTTCAATTTCTGTGGCTACCACCTTATTTTATATTTCAGAATCATTTATTAATTTCCACTAATGTTTTATTCTGTTCATTGTCTTTGAATAAGGGGCAAAAAGCTACCTATGCTTCCTATTTGGCTCTAAATGGCTTGTGTGAATTTTTCATGGGTCCCTCATTTTATTTCCAAAAACCATAGTCAACTTTCTAAATATATCATGCAGTACAACAATCATTCAATCTTCTCAATAACCGTGTAAACTGAGTACTGCAAGTGTTATTATTCTCCATTTTTCTTGATGAGGAAACTGATGTACACAGCATCAAGAGATTTATTTAAAGCTTCACACCTTGAGACTACATCAAAGGGAGGATCGGACCTCAGGCAGTTTGTCATAATGCATGTTTTTTGGTGTGTTTTTTTTTTTTCACACATCTTCATTTCCTTGGAAGACCTCATAATGAAGAGGTACATTACCAATTACATTTTTAAAAGTCTAGTGAACAGAAAAACAAAGTGGTGAACAATCCCAGCAGAAAAACCTGTCCCTTCTGTCTTGCAGAATTCCTATAGTCCTATCTGGTAACAGCTTCTAGGATATCAAAGCCCATCTCCCATAACCTCCTAGGCACACCATTTATATAGTGGCTCCCTCTGTCTTAACCTTCCCATTCCAGAACCAGGCCTAGTTTGCTTTTCATAACCAAAATGTTCAGCAGAACAATTTTCTAAAAAAGAGGAAAATATCTATCTTTCCTGTTCCAACCCCAGTTGTCCCATGAAGATCAAATCTTTCTCACTCAATAATCAAAGATTCCAGTCCCAACTGCAGCCATCAAGAATGTGAGGAGTGACTGCACCAGCTTTTTAGTCATTTTTTCTTCCTGTCCTGGCTACAGCTATTTCTATCTTACAATATTCATTTCTATGAGAGTCTGCAGCAGGGGTAGTGAGATGTGTATGTTTAAATTATCTCATACCCTGAATTCTCAAGTCAAGCTTTTTGAACTAAATTTCGCCAAGTGCTGGCAGCTCATCTTTGAAATCTGACACTGCAAGATATCCGTCGCTTTGAACTTCATTAACAAAACTTTATCAATCACTTAGTCTCTCATTTTCCAAACCTAAGGGATCATTTAGCTCTCATAGATGTCTATAAACTTGAATGAATATTTGCATAACTAGTTATGTAAATACCGATTTCTCAATATTTACAAGGATTCTTAGAAAGGGAATTTCTAGCTCTTATTGATATTTATACTCTCTCTACCCTGTTTTGCTTCAGTGAATAGATAGATGGAGAAATAAAACTTAAAATGATCTTGTCATTTTGGCCTCATTTGCTCAAGAAGCTTTGTGCTTGAAATGCTTTCCCTCTCAATAACCTTCTTGAATAACTGCCCATCTTTCAAGGTTAATACAAAGATTTTCTTCATTATCAGTAATTTCCTATCTTGACTGAACATAAGAGTTACAAGGTTAAACCATGGCGGGGGGTGGAACTCAAGTCCTCTAATCAGAACACCCAAAGGCAGGTATTTTTAATAAACACTCCAAATGAGTCATGATCAAACACTTTTGGGAAAAGTTAAATCGCATGAAATCTATAAACACCAGTGAGAAACATTCTCTCCAATAGTTTTATACCTTGTTCAGAATACATTTAACATTCTACTTTAAAATCTACTTTTATATGTATAATCTAATTCTGCAATAAACTGCTCCCCTTTCAGAGTTAGAAACTTGTTTGAGTCAAATTTTGAATTCACTGTAGGTGAGCGTAGTGCTTTGCAAAAAATAAATATCTGTTGAGTTGAATTATTGCATGGACTCTCTGCAAAGTCATCTCTCCAAACTCAACTCAAAGAGATGAAAGAGTTACAGTTTTCTCAAAAGACAGATTTTAAATGTGTAGGGTAAATTCATATTTTTATTATTTCTAATATATAAAAACAACATAATGCTTAATATAAATTGAATCCCAATGATATTTTGTTATAAACATTTTAAAGCCTGATATACTAAGTAAACTTTTCTAGTGTTAAAGCATTATTTAAAAGTTTTTCTTGATTTTTGATAATAGTCAAAAGGCACCCAATTATAAATTTATCTCTTCTAATATATTAATTAAATAACAGATACCTGAGAATAGATTTTTGAAAAACTTAAAATGAATGAATAATCAAAGAGACTGAACAACAAGCACAAGTTGAGATTAAAAAAAAAAAAAGGATCTTCTAAGGCACGGAACTTGACACATAGCAAATGAAACATACTGTTGACTAAATGCAAAACATAACACATCAGTCAGGATGCCCAGACAACCAGAACCACAGCAGCACACTGGAAGTGCAAAGGAATGAGATCTTCAAACAATCAGTCTTCTCAACAGTTTTACTGAAAATTAGGGGTCTATTTTGACAATTCAGAAAAGAAAACAAAGAGAAACATGTATGTTCACATTTCAGACTGCATGTAAGGGATTCCTCTGATGATAAGTTGAGGCTGTATTATTAAAATGACAAGAGTGATTCATGTCACTGAAATCATACTTTTTAAAGTTTCTTTAAATTTTAATTTTAGGTAGGTTTTAAAATTCATTTCTGTGTCTTTGTTTTTATGTAAATGTCAAACATACAGAAAAGCAGTTTAACATAGTAGTTAAAACCCTAAATTCTGGGGACCTTCCACAAGTCGCCTAGTCTGTTTATCCCTCTGTAAAAAAAGGATGATATTAATGCCTAAATCATGGGGTCATTATGAGATAAGTGGGTTAAATGAATTATAGTGATTACTTCTGTAAAGAACTCAAGTGATACCAATTGGTAGTAGCAGCTACAAGAAAATAAAAACTATATATACTATCATGTAAGAAACGAATCACCAGTCTATGTCTGATGCAGGATGCAGGATGCTTGGGGCTGGTGCACGGGGATGACCCAGAGAGATGTTACGGAGTGGGAGGTGGGAGGGGGGTTCATGTTTGGGAACTCATGTACACCCATGGTGGATTCATGTCAATGTATGGCAAAACCAATACAGTATTGTAAAGTAAAATAAAGTTAAAATAAAAATTAAAAAAAAAGTAATATGTTAAGATGACTTAAGACCCCATAGACAGCAGCCTACCAGGCTCCCCCATCCCTGGGATTCTCTAGGCAAGAATACTGGAGTGGGTTGCCATTTCCTTCTCTGTTATGTACACATAACAGAGAGCCTCAACTATCTAGCTTAAACAACGTCAATTTCTTGTTACTGTATCAGCCAACTTAACCACTCCCCAAAGATGCTTTTTCTAACCATAGGAACCTGTGAATATGGCAAAGGGAATATTGCAGATGGAATAATTATAGTTTCTCATCGGCTGTCCTTGAGATGAAGAGATAGTCTGAAGTATCCAGATAGGCTTATTTTTAATACAAACACCCTTTTAAGTGAAAGAATGAATCAGGGGAGTCACAGTTAAAGAAAAGTGAAAAAAGCAATAGAAGTTAGAAAGATATGATTGCTGACTTTGAAGATGAAAAACAGCCAGCAGTCAGAAAATATGGTCACCCTCAAGACACTGGAAAAAGTAAGTAAATAGATTCTGCCCTAGAAATTTGAGAAAGTAACGGGGCCTGGCCAACTGCTTGATTTTAGTCCATTGAGAAAGATTTTGGATGCCTGAGCTCCAAAATTGCAGGATAATAAACTTTGTTGTATTAAATGTGTGATCATTTGTTACAACCACCATAGGAAACTCTTCAGTTAAGATCATTTCAGTCATTCAGTCGTGTCCCACTCTTTTTAACTCCAAGGACCGCAGTATGCCAGGCTTCCCTGTCCCTCACCAACTCCTGGAATTTACTCAAACTCATGTAAATCGAGTCAGTGATTCAATCCAACCATGTCATCCTCTGTTATCACCTTCTCCTCCAGCCTTCAATCTTTCCCACCATCAGGGTCTTTTCCAGTGACTCAGTTCTTCGAATCAGGTGGCCAAAGTATTGGAGTTTCAGCATCAGTCCTTCCAATGAATATTCAGGACTGATTTCCTTTTGGAGGGACTGGTTAGATCTCCTTGCAGTCCAAGGGACCCTCAAGAGTCTTCTCTAACACCACAGTTCAAAAGCATCAGTTCTTCAGTGCTCAGCTTTCTTTATACTCCATTCTCACATCCATACATGACTACTGGAAAAACCATTGCTTTGACTAGATGGACCTTTGTTGGCAAAGTAATATCTCTGCTTCTTAATAAGCTGTCTAGGTTGGTCGTAATTTTTCTTCCAAGGGGCAAGCATCTTTTAATTTCATGGCTGCAGTCACCATCTGCAGTAATTTTGGAGCCCACCAAAATAAAATCTCTCACTGTTTCCACAGTTTTCCCATCTATTTGCCATGAAGTGATGGGACCAAGTGCCAGGATCTTAGTTTTCTGAATCTTGAGTTTTATGCCAACTTTTTCACTCTCCTCTTTCACTTTCATCAAGAGGCTCTTTAGTTCTTTTTTGCTTTCTGCCATAAGGGTTGTATAACCTGTGTTTCTGAGGTTATTGATATTTCTCCTGGCAATCTTGATCCCAGCTTTTGCTTCACCCAGCCCAGCATTTCTCATGATGTACTCTGCATATAAGTTAAATAAGCAGGGTGATAGTACACAGCCTTGACGTACTCCTTTCCCAATTTGGAACCAGTCTGTTGTTCCATGAACAGTTCTAACTCTTGCTTCTTGACCTGCATACAGATTTCTCAGGAGGCAGGTCAGGTGGTTTGGTATTCCCATCTCTTGAAGAATTTTCCACAGCTTGTTGTGATCCACACAATCAAAAGTTTTGACATAATGAATAAAGCAGAAGTCACTTGTTTTTCTGGAACTCTCTTGCTTTTTGATGATCCAGCAGATGTTGGGAATTTGATCTCTGCTTCCTCTGCCTTTTCTACATCCAGCTTGAACATTTGGAAGTTCACGGTTCATGTACTATTGAAGCCTGGCTTGGAGAATGTTGAGCATTACTTTGCTAGCATGTGAGATGAATACAATTGTGCAGTAGTTTAAGCATTCTTTGGCATTGCTTTCTTTGGGATCGGAATGAAGACTGACTTTTTCCAGTCCTGTGGCCACTGCTGAGTTTTCCAAATTTGCTAGCATATTGAGTGCAGCACCTTCACAGCATCATCCTTTAGGATTTGAAATTGCTCAAGTGGAATTCCATCACCTCCACTAGCTTTGTTCATGTTTATTCTTCCTTAGGCCCACCTGACTTCACATCTCAGGATGTCTGGCTCTAGGTTAGTGATCATAGCATCATGACTATCTGGGTGATGAAGATCTTTTCTGTATAGTTCTTCTAGGCATTCTTGCCACTTCTTCTTAATATCTTCTGCTTCTGTTAGGTCCATACCATTTCTATCCTTCATTGAGCCCATCTTTGCATGAAAAGTTCCCTGGCTATCTCTAATTTTCTTGAAGAGATCTCTAGTCTTTGCCTTTCTATTGTTTTCCTCTATTTATTTGCATCGATCACTGAGGAAGGCTTTCTTATCTCTGTTTGCTATTCTTTGGAACTCTGCATTCAAATGGCTGTATCTTTCCTTTCCTCCTTTGCCTTTCACTTGTCTTCTTTTCATAGCTGTCTGTAAGGCCTTGTCAGACAACCATTTTGCCTTTTTGCATTTCTTTTCCTTGGGGATGGTCTGGATCCCTGCATCCGTACAACATCACAAACCTGCGTCCATAGTTCTTGAGGCATTCTGTCTATCAGATATAATCCCTTGAATCTATTTCTCACTTCCACTGTATAGTCATAAGGGATTTGATTTAGGTCGTACCTGAATTGTCTGGTAGTTTTCTCTACTTTCTTCAATTTAAGTCTGAATTTGGCAATAAGAAGCCACAGTGATCTGAGCCACATTCAGCTCTGGGTCTTATTTTTGCTGACTGTATAGAACTTCTCCATTTGGCTGCAAAGAATATAATCAGTCTGATTTTGGTATTGACCATCTGGTGATGTACATGTGTAGAGTCTTCTCTTGTGTTGTTGGAAGAGAGTGTTTGCTATGACCAGTGCGTTCTCTTGGCAAAACTCTGCTAGCCTTTGCCCTGCTTCATTTTGTACTCCAAGGCCAAATTTAGCTGTTACTCCAGGTATTTCTTGAGTTCCTACTGCTGCTTTCCAGTCCCCCATAATGAAAAGGACATCTTTTTTGGGTGTTAGTTCTAGAAGGTCTTGTAGGTCTTCATAGAACCATTCAACTTCAGCTTCTTCAGCATTACTGGTCAGGGAATAGACTTGGATTATAGTGATAATGAATGGTTTGCCTTGTAAGTGAACAGAAATCATTGTGTCATATTTGAGATTGCATCCAAGTACTGCATTTTGGACTCTTTTGTTGGCTATGAGGGCTACTCCATTTCTTCTAAGGGATTCTTGCCCACAGTAGTAGATATAATGGTCATTTGAGTTAAATTCACCCATTCTTATATCACTCAATATAAGATTCCATTATAATGAGTATCCATTGCAGCTCACATCATCATCAGGAACTCAAATTTCTTCCATCTTTTGCTTGGCTATTATCAAGCAAAAGGTGTATCAAGATGTATAACTAGCACCTCTATAAATATAAATGCCTCTATAAATATAAATATAAATGACCAATATAAAATGCCTTTGCCAGCTTCCAACTCCCTTACAACTTTGCAGACCTACACAGTGCTGATCTAAGGACAAATAGATTATGTGTCTCCATTTTATTTCTGTTTGAGGCTGGTCAGTCTATTTTTGGTATCTTTGTCGTAAAGGTTTTATATTCTAATTTTATAAATATACCATTCTTTCTCCCTGTGATTTGTACTTTATCTTGGGCTTATTTGCAAATTTCTACCACAGAGATAATTTCTCTAAAAGGTGTAAATTTTCTTCCTTGGGTCGTACTTTGAAATCAGCTTGAATTTAACTAACATAAGGTGTGAGGAATAGATCTAATTTTTTCATAGATATCTGAGTTTTTTAATGTTACTTGTTACAAAGCAACTCCTTTCCTCAATGACTTGTCATATGCAACCTTTGACTTAAAGTTCTGTTTATCATTTTGTATATAGATTTAGGGCTCTCAAGTGTGCTGCCAGATCAAATAGTTTATTTTTGCATATTCTACATTTTCATTGCTATCACTTTAAAAAAATTATTTATATATAGTAAGGCAGTTTATCTTTCCATCTTCTTTTTAAGAATTTCAACATAACTCCTTCCAAGTGCATTTGAGAGTTAATTTG
>SJYQ01095377.1:338419-384183 GCA_006410935.1 Redunca redunca
CTTATCTTGGTAATGATTTAAGGGAAATTCTATAATATCCCTACTAAGTACAACATTTCTTTCCCTTTCTTTTTTCCTGGTTATCCATTTTCTTTTTAAGAAGTTTATATTTCCAGGATTTTTATGCTCTTATTTGTGGTTTCAAATCATGCTTGACCAAAATAAATTGTTTTCTACTATATTTTTACTTGAAACTCATTTGGAACAACTTTATCTGTGGGAATCTCATCAGAAAGTTCCTGTATTTGTTTTTTCCAAGTAACCCAGCTAGATACCACTTTTATATTAATTTCCCAGGTCAAAAAGTTAATCTAAATGCAATTGTCAAACTCATATGTGGGCACTCAAACTCATATGAGGTGTAAGAATTCTCAAGGAAACAAAATTTTCTTTAATTTTTCACCCAGAGCTTAAGCTGAGGCTTAGAAATTTCTCTATAGTCTTCATCTGTAGGACATATTTTATCTTGTCTATTCTTTACTTTAAGAGTCCCTGATTTATTTATATACCTCATTGTAACTCCCTGACTTTTGTAGACCTAATGCTTTTACCCCTGTCCTTTTTTTTGGCTAAAGTTCATAACTATAGGTTATTGAGACTGAAACATATACCTGAGGAGGTGCAAAGTACATTATTATTGCTATATGATGTCTATTTTCTCTTCCTTCTGTGGATTTTCCCTAATTCCTATGTATTTCAATTAATGTTTGTTGCATTTTAAAAGCGTATTCAGTGTTTTGAAAAAGGCAATTTTGAGGACTTCCCTTATGGTCCAGTGATTAAGATTTTGCTTTTTGATGCCAGGGGTGCAGCTTTTAGCTTTCTTGGTTGGGGAGCTAAAATCCCACAGGCCTCATGGCCAAAAACAAAACAAAAACACATAAAACAGAAGTAATATGATAACAAGCTCAATAAAGTCTTTAAAAATGGTCTACATCAGGGAAAAAAGGCAATTTTTCAACATATCTACTACTTATGAAGCTCAACATACTTCATAAATGAAAGCCTCATCTCTATCACTTGTTGATAAGCTTAATAGTTTTATATTTATTTAATTATTGATTAATTAATAAAAAGCAAGTTTATTCCTCTTGATGAAATAAATCGTTCATTGCTTGATAAATCTACATGTTCCTGAGTTGTTTTGTCGAGAGAGATACTGGGGCCAAATAACTGAGGTGTCTTCTAAAAGAACATATGCAGTTCAGCATCTAAATATATAGAACTTCAAATTTCAGGGAAAGAAGATGCCAGAGATCCATTCAGCTTCTTTCAAGAACACATTTGTGACATCTTTAGTTATGTAACTGTAAGGTCACTAATTGGGCTTCCCTGCTGGCTCAGATGGTATAGAATCTGCCTGCAATGTGGGAACCTGAGTTTGATTTGTAAGTTGGGAAGATCCCCTGGAGAAAGGAATGGCTACCCACTCCAGTGTTCTTGCCTGGAGGATTCCATGGACAGAAGAGCCTGGCAGACTACAATCCATAGGATCACAGAATTGGACATGACTGACTAACTATTTCGCTTTTCAAGGCCAGTAATTACCCTGGGGTCAGGGCACATCAAAATCTTTTCTGTATATTAAAGAAGGTTATGCTTCCCAATATCAAATATTTTTCTGATCAGCCCACTGGGAGATAAAAAGATAAGAGAATTTGCAAAACCTGAGTATAACTCTAAAGTAATGGTGTTATTCTCTCTTAAAAGTACTACCCCAGCGCCTTTGTGGGAATCTGGACCAGTAATGGAATCAACTCAGCAGTCAACAAGTATAGTCTTACTGTATGTGTTTTCAAGAGGGGCATTTGTGTGGCAGAATCAAAGTAACAATAGTACAAAATGCAGTTTCTATTTTTGAACTGTTATTAGAATTGATGTGTTTTCTTTTTTTCTTCAAAAATGAGGCATCTGAAAGCATGAATACCTCTGCAATGTTTAAGTCTGTAGGATTCTAGGACAATATTTGGTGAAAAAAAATGGAAACTAGAGAGACATTTAAGAGACCATTGAGTGTTTAAACAACTGATTCAAGTTTCAAAATGAGATGAGACCTCATTTATATGTCAAGCAGTGAAGTGGGACATACTGGTTAAAATGTATCATCTCATGAGTAAGTCAGAGAAGAAAAAATTCTTTTCAATATATATCAGGGAAAATAATAGCAATGAATGAAATAGTAACTACTACAGACTCATATTTGAATAGCACTTTTTGAATGATTAAAATTCTCAGACTCTCCTAATTTAACTCTCAAGGGTTTTGTGTATTATGTTGAAAAAGTACCATTACATTCAATTCTCTGATACATCTTACCCAAAGGCACATGTTGGTAGATTTCTGTCAAATAACTCTACTTAAGCCTAGTAATAAGTACTGGAAAAAGTCACTTTACAGTGGTCCAGAATTGAAGAGGGAGCAGTCATTTCTAATCCATCACAAAAGGACATTGGAAAATGTCTCCTGTAAAGTTAGCAAAACTGAGAGTGTAAAGGAGAGATGAGTAAAGGAAAAATAATAAAGCAGGTAACCACTATAGATGAAACTTTTAGCTCTATAAATAATTTTGTTGAATAACTAAGTTCCTGTGGAAATCTTCCAATGAGTATTTAACTGACAGTTCTTCTGAAGTATGACCTAGCATTGCTCCACGTCTAGTAAACAGTTTATGGATTATTTAAAATAAAGATATAATATTTCTTAACCAAATTCTAATTGCTGTGTCCATAATATGTTAGGCTTGTATGTGCTTAACATTGTACTTATTTTTTTTTATTTTAACATCCATACAAGTGATATATTATTCAACAGTATATGTAAATCAAATCATATCATTCAAATTTAAGGCTCTTACTAGTATTTTACATCCTTAAACTCTAACAGATTGATATTTATATATTGAAATAATTTTAATCTCAAATTTCTGTATTCTAAACACATTTTGCAAATATATGTTGTCTCGTGACTGTTAGGCTTTGAGGGCAATACAGTTTGGAATACAAACTGACCCTCTACTTTCTGTTAATTATTTCTGTACTAAATTTTATTTATCTATTAGTGTTATTCTTTTTAAGTTTGCCTTTGTTAATCTCTACTTTTAGTTTTCCTATTCATTTTGTTTTATATGCAAATCTTGTGACTAGAGACAGTTTTAATAGCAAACTATAAAATGTCAATTTCAGGAACCTTCCAAAGCTGTGTGATAGATTGTATTTATAACGGTACACTCATTTTCTTAAAGTCAGCCACAAACTTTTATAAGTATTAGGTCCCTCAATCCTGAATTTTACTGCTTGCTAGTAACACATAGCTAGATTTTTAAAACCCAATCTGAAATTCTTTAACAGGTATTTAGCATGTTCATTGTAGCTGAGATATTGTCTTAACCTGGTCATATTCTTTTATAATATTTACTGTATCCTTTTAATATGGCCTCATCCTTTCCTTGAAACTTTTTCTTACTTTCTGTTTGTTTAGTTGCTAAGTCATGTCAGACTCTTGCCACCACATGGATTGTAGCCCACCAGGCTCCTCTGTCCATGGAATATCCCAGACAAGAAGACTGGAGTGGCTTGCCATTTCCTTCTCCAACTTTCTGCTTTATCCATTTTTAAATCAATTGTCTTATTATCATATGGTCAGAGTTCCTTATATATTGTGCATATAAGTTCTAAGTTAGGTCCATGTTTGCAAACACTTTCATTCCATCTCTGTCTTAACTTTTTATTTGCTTCATTATGTCTTATGAAGAACAAACACCTTTAATCTTGATGAAATGAAATTCAACAAACTTTTCTTTTATGATTTATGGTTTTTGTCTTATTTTGAAAAAATCTTTGCCTAACCCAATTACAAAGATTTTCTCTAGTTTTATTCAAAAAGTCTTATAGCTTTAGTTCTTTTTGGGGTCAATAATCCATTTCATGTCAATTTTTATATATATTATGAGACAAAGGGAAAGACTCATTTATTTTTGCAGACTTCAGCAAGTAAAAAGGCCTCAAAATACAAGAATCGGATAAACTCCTATAGAATAGGAGTAGACTCCAGAGGGATACTGCCTTAGTTGTAGAGCTAAGAGTTCCAAGAAGTCCATTTTAAACCTACTCTTAACAACAACAACAAAAACACTCAAAACAAACTTCAAAGTGATCAAATTGATCCCAAGTAACTGTCAAGTGGGAAAACTAACTGTTCTGAGCCCTCTGTAAGCTTTGGAAATTCTTTGCCATCTTTGCCCTGGCCTCAAGTACCTCCTTGTTATATATGCAAAAATTAATAGTCAAGCAAATGCTGGAAGAGACATCTCTTTGGATCTCAAGAACTGAAGATACAATTTCTCCCTGTGAAAGTACCTTTTCTCTGGTATTCTACTTTGCAAATTCTAGCTTTCTGGACTCCTCATACTCTGAGATATCTCTTCAATCAAGAGACCTCTGGAATCTGTGTCTCCTTACCCTACAGATGCCTGAAAACTGCCTCTAGGAAGTAAACAAGTAGAGTTCATCTTGCTTATATGCAATTACTTAGAGATACACTTCCTGCTCTGTCTGTACAATACCTGAAAGCTGATAGTTCTTACATATTGTCTGGTTTTCTTTTTAATAAAAAAAAGTGTGTTTTGGTGGGAGGAGGGGTTAGTAAATCTTGTCCCTGTTGTTCCACAATGGCCAAAGCCCAAATATGTCTTGAGCAATGTACAAGGGTGACCATTGTTCAGAGTAAAACTCATTGAAATGTTTATATTTTAAATGCATCAGTGATCAGGAAATATATCTCTCTTTAAAGAGCCTTACTTTTTACTTACATTTCAGAAAAATCTTGCAGTTCTTTCTAGTTGTTTCCAAATGACTCCTTTATTGACTTGGTTAACTTTCAACTTGGAAAGCTTGAGATGCCTGATATAAGAGGTAAATTCACAATTAAAATTCATTACAAGTGTGTGAATGTCACTGTACCTGGCACATAAGCAGTTGTTGAATGAAGAAGAAGATTAATTAGAAAGTGGAAGTACTGAGAGAATTCAGGAAGAAAAGAAGTTAGAATGTCTTACAGTAAATAAGAAAATTTGGGGGATAAGCTTCAAAATAATGGGAAAAAGGAAATTTAAAGTAGTTGCCATCCTACTGATTCTCATTCTAGATTCTTTTCCTTACACCACCCAATTTTTTTTATTAATAAATCTTTTAATGGGCCATTAAGTTTTTTTAAGAATGATTATAATTTTATATTGTCCATAGAATAACAATTATTGCCTGACACAACTGAAATATTTCAATACAAACAAAGGAATTCAAACTAAGAATAAATAAAGACCATAATAATAAAAACATCTAAAATATCATCTGTTCTAGCTTAAGTATTTAGGGAACTTATTTTTTTGACACAGTTACTTATGGAAACTTAGGAAGATTACAATAAGCATCACATATATAAAAAATGGTAGTATGAGATATAACAAACAAATTAGGTAGAGACCTGGATGGACCTAGAGACTATCATACAGAGTGAAGTAAATCAGAAAGAGAAAAACAAATATACTATATTAATTTTATACATGGAATCTGAAAAAACTGGTATAGACAATATTATTTACAATGCAGAAACAGAGACACAGACATAGAAAACAAGCATACCAACACCAAGGGGGAAATGGGTGGGGTAGAATAAATTGGGAGCCTGGGATTGACATATACGCACTATTGATACTATGTATAAAATAACTAATGAGACCCTGCTGTATATCACAGGGATCTCTATCCAATGCTTTGTGGTAAACTGGATGTGTTTAAAAGAAGAGGCATTGCTCTGCTGACAAAGGTCCTAATAGTCATGGCTATGGTCTTCCAATGGTCGTGTACAGTTGTCAGAGCTGGATCATAAAGGTCAAGTGCCAAAGAATTGATGCCTTTGAACCGTGGTGCTGGAGAAGACTCCTGAGAGTTCCTTGAACAACAAGGGATCAAAACAGTCAATCTTAAGGGAAATCAACTGTGAATACTCATTGGAAGGACTGATGCTGAAGCCTCATATTTTGGTCACCTGATATGAACAGCCAACTCTAGAAAAGTCCCTGATGCTGGGAAAGATTAAGGGCAGAAGGAGAAGAGGGCATCAGAGGATGAGATGGCTACATGCCATCACTGATGCAATGGACGTGAGTTTGAGCAAACTCCGGAAGATAGTGAAGGACAAGGAAGCCTGGCATACATACTGCAGTCCATGGGATCTCAAAGAGTCAGACACAACTGGGTGACAACAGCAGCAACAACAAATGGGAAGGAAATCCAAAAAAAGGGGGATGCATGTATATATAGAGAGGAAGCACTTTGCAGTACAGGAGAAGCTAGCACAATACTGTAAAGCAACTGTACTCCAATGAAAATAAAATAATAAAAAAAAGAAAACAACACCATAGTGATGAATGCAAACTAAATCATCCATCAGCAGTTATGAACACATTTGCTCTATATGAGGGAGCCATTCATAGGTAGCCAACTTTTTAAAATCATACTCTGAGATTTCATGTATATTTTGAAAAAATCTCTTTGAAATCTAACTGAATCTCCTCCACATATTCAAGTTTGTTTAAGACTA
The DNA here is from genome assembly GCA_006410935.1 of Redunca redunca. Classification (NCBI taxonomy): domain Eukaryota; kingdom Metazoa; phylum Chordata; class Mammalia; order Artiodactyla; family Bovidae; genus Redunca; species Redunca redunca. The sequence continues at coordinate 345,017 of SJYQ01095377.1, forward strand.
ATAGAGGTGATGTGTTGACAAAGGGCCATATAGTCATGACTATGGTTTTATGAGGAAATAAGTTAATATGATTTCTTATTTACTTAGATATTTTGATCCAGCTTGATTGATTTAAATGTTTCAAAAACTGAAAGTATGAATGAAGTTGACTGCTAAGGAACAGGCTTCCAAAACCACAATATATTCTCTAAAACCACAATATACCATCTCATCCTCTGATGCCCTGTTTTCCTTCTGCCCTTAACCTTTCCCAGCATCAGGGACTTTTCTAATGAGTTGGCTGTTCCCATCAGGTGACCAAAATCCTGGAGCTTCAGCTTCAGCATCAGTCCTTCCAATGAGTATTCACAGTTGATTTCCCTTAAGATTGACTGTTTTAATCTCCTTGCTGTCCAAAGGACTCTCAGGAGTCTTCTCCAACACCATAGATCAAAGGCATCAATTCTTTGGTGCTTGGCCTTCTTTACGGGTCCAGCTCTCACAACTGTACATGACCACTGGGAAGAGCATAGCCATGACTATACAGACCTTTGTCGGCGGAGTAATGTCTCTGCTTTTCAACACATTTAGGTCACCACAAAGCGTTGGATAGAGAGAATATACTGAGCCAAGATGACACATGGCTCATGAAAATATCTTGTTGATTGTAGCCACAATGCAAATCACCCTATATGGTGATGTTTTCCTCTCATTTTTAAGAGAAACACTGGATCAAATTGCCAACATCTGCTGAATCATAGAAAAAGCAAGGGAATTTTAAAACATCTACTTCTGCTTCCCTGATTATACTAAAGCCTTTGACTTTGTGGATCACAACAAACTGGAAAATTCTTAAAGAGATCAGGATACCAGACCACCTTACCTGTCTCTTAAGAAATCTGTATGCAGGTCAAGAAGCAACTGTTAAAATTGGATGTGGGACAACAGGTTGGTTCAAAATTGGGAAAGGAGTACGTCAAGGCTGTATATTCTCACTCTGCTTATTTAACTTATATGCAGAGTACATCATGAGAAATACTGGGTGAATCATAAGCTGGAATCAAGATTGCCAGGAGAAATATCAACAACCTCAGATATGCATGATACCATTCTATGGCAGAAAATGAAGAGCCATCAAATCTCTTGATGAAGGTGAAAGAGGAGAGTGAAAAAACTGGCTTAACAATTAAGCATTCAAAAAACTAAGATTATGGTATCTAGTCCCATCATTTCATGGCAAATAGATGGGGAAACAATGGAAACAGTGACAGATTGTAATTCCTTGGGTTCCAAAACCACTGTGGATGATGACTGAAGCCATAAAATTAAAAGACACTTGCTCCTTGAAAGAAAAGCTATGACAAATCTAGACATTATATTAAAAAGCAGAGATATCACTTTGCCAACAGAGGTTTATATAGTCAAAGCTATGGTTTTTCCAGTAATTATGTACGGATGTGACAGTTGGACCATGAAGAAGGTTAAGCCCCAAAGAACTGATGCTTTCAAATTGTGGTGCTGGAGAAGAATCTTGAGATTCCTTTGGACAGCAAGGAGATCAAAGCAGTCAAGTCTAAAGGAAGCGAACCCTGAATATTCATTGCAAGGACTGATGGTGTAATTGAAATTCCAGTACTCTGGCCACCTGATGTGAAGAGCTGACTCATTGGAAAAGAATCTGATACTAGGAAAGACCAAGGGCAGGAGAAGCAGGTGACAGAGAATGAAATGGTTGGATGGCATCACAGACTCAATGGACATGAGTTTGAGCAAACTCCCAGAGCTAGTGAAGGACAGGGAAGCCTGGCGTACTGCAGTCCATGAGGTCACAAAGAGTTGGACATTACATAATGACTGAATAATAACAACTTGTACTTGTGTATGTGTGTATGTGTTATGCAATATTTTACAAGACTACTGACATGATAATGATAAAATAAATTTAAGAATAACACATGTGTGTTAAATACAGTGTTTTTTCTTTTAGACCATAGAAAAAGACAATAAGTAGGCATAGGGCTATGTCTCTTATAGTAATATGGCTATGTCTCTCATAGGTTCTAATGAGTTCTTCATATTTTCTCACTCACTTTAGCATTCTGGATTTGTGACACATGTAACCAGAGATATATATTGATTCTATTTGTTGTGACTTTGTTTTCCTTTATGTAAAGTCAACTGGGCCATAGCAACATCTAACAAGTATACTCCAGTTGTATATACATTTATACCAGGCCTCCTTTCAATTAGAAACTGAGATAATTTACAAAGATATATGTGTACAATATTAAAAAAAAAATTAAACAGGGACTTCCTCGGTGGTTCATTGTTTAAGAATCTGCCTTCAAATTCAGTATACATAGGTTTGATCCTTAGTCTGGGAAGATTCCACATGTCATGGAGCAACGAAGTCCGTGTGTCACATGGGCTACTGAGTCTGTGTCCTAGATCTATGGGCCACAAGATGAGAAGCCACCACAATGAAAAACCCACACACCACAACTAGAGAGTAGCCCCCACTTGCTGCAACTCAAGAAAGCCTGCACAGCAATAAAGAACAGCAGAGCCAAAAATAAAAAATAATTAAACAGGTAAGTAGAAGAACACGTAGAAATAAATATCCAATGAAAATAATACAAACTCATGAGGAAAAGTAGCATCTTAACCACATGTCACATGTTTCCTATACACTTTGAAAATTATCAGAGTAAATAAACTAAAACAAGTATGACTTAGTAAAATATATTTTTATTATTACTATTCAGTTCAGTTCAGTGGCTCAGTTGTGTCTGACTCTTTGCAACACCATGGACTGCAGCACTCCAGGCTTCCCTGTCCACCACCAACTACCAGAGCTTACTCAAACTCACATCCATATCATCAGTGATGCCATCCAACCATCTCATCCTCTGTCATGCCTTTCTCCTCCCACCCTCAATCTTTCCCAGCATCAGGGTCTTTTCCAGTGACACAGTTCATTGCATCAGGTGGCCAAATTATTGGAGTTTCAGCTTCAGATTCAGTCCTGCCAATGAATATTCAGGACTGATCTCCAGAATGGACTGGTTGGATCTCCTTGCAGTCCAAGGGACTCTCAAGAGTCTTCTCCAACACCACCGTTCAAAAGCATTGATTCTTCAGTGCTCAGCTTTATGTATAGTCCAACTCTCACACCCATACATAACTACTGGAAAAACCATAGATTTGACTAGATGTACCTTTGTTGGTAAAGTAATGTCTCTGCTTTTTAATATGCTTTCTAGGTTGAACATAGCTTTTCTTCCAAGGAGCAAGTGTCTTTTAATTTCATGGCTGCAGTCACCATCTGCAGCGATTTTGGAGCCCAAAATTAAAGCCTGTCACTGTTTCCATTGTTTCCCCAACTATTTGTCATGAAGTGATGGGACCAGATGCCATGATCTTAGTTTTCTGGATGTTGAGTTTTATGCCAACTTTTCACTCTCCTCTTTCACTTTCATCAAGAGACTCTTTAGTTCTTCACTTTCTGCCATAAGGATAGTGTCATCTGCATATCTGAGGTCATTAATATTTCTCCTGACAATCTTGACTCCAGCTTTTGCTTCATCCAGCCCCTCATGTACTGTGCATATAAGTTAAATAAGCAAGGTGACAATATACAGCTTTGGCATACTCTTTTCCTGATTTGGAACCAGTCTGTTGTTCCATGCCCAGTTCTAACTGTTGCTTCTTGACCTGCAAACAGATGTCTCATGAGGCAGGTCACGTGGTCTGGTATTCCCATCTCTTAGAATTTTCCACAGTTTGTTGTGATCCACATAGTCAAAGGCTTTGGCATAGTTAATATAACAAAAGTAGATGTTTTTCTGGAACTCTCTTGCTTTTTCAATGATCCAGCTGATGTTGGCAATTTGATCTCTGGTTCCTCTGCCTTTTCTAAGTCCAGCTTGAATATATGGATGTTCATGGTTCACATACTGTTGAAGCCTGGCTTGGAGAATTTTGAGCATTGCTTTACTAGCGTGTGAGATGAGTGCAATTGTGCGGTAGTTTGAGCATTCTTTGGCATTGCTTTTCTTTGGGATTGGAATGATGACTGACCTTTTCCAGTCCTGTAGTTATTAGTTTTATACAATTCATATAAATTTATATTTTAAAAATTTCCTACTAAAAATCTTCATGGCATAAGAAACCTTTTATGTCATAGTGTCCACCTTCTTTTTAAGTAACATTTTTACTATTCTTTCATGTGCAGTATAGTATGGTTACCCAGAATGTCTCTTGATTTCCCTCCATGTCATGTTCTTGCACTTCTGTCTCTGTATCTCTGCTTGGAAAGCCCACCACAAACTCTTCTCTTTTTTTTTGGGTGATATTCCATGCAACATTTAAAATCAACCTTAGTGTTTGCTCCCTCTGAAGACTTTCCTCAGACCACAGAACAGGTTAGTGTGATCAACCCTATCTCCTGTAGATCATCAGCATTTTAAACAAATCCCTAAGATAGTTCCTTCCAAAACCCTTGTAATAATTTTTGGATGCTTATTAGCTTTAACAGACTGAGATACAGAGAATATATCTGGTTAATTTCTATAATCTCAACTAGGAACACCTTATAAATGAATATTCTGTGAGTAACAGATACAGAGTAAATTGTGGGCTCCTTTATATTAGCTTAATGATGGAGCTCACAGTAGAAGTGGGTGAGAATCAATGAGGAGAAAAGTCAAATAGGAGAGAGACAGATTCATGTGAGGAATGATTGCTAAAACACCTCAATGAAAATCATGATTTTAGAAAAATAACCTTATAAAAATATTTCCTTAATCTGAATTAATCTCATAATTAGTAGATTCATTTAAAAAAATCCATAGGAACATGGTAACATTTTTGGAAATGTTATTATTACCTGTCTAATACATATAGATTTCACCTGATGTGAGTTACCTTTTTAAAGGAAGTCAATTCCCTTAGTTTGCACATTGAAGGCATTTTTATTTTATTACATATGGCCTTTCTTTGTGGTTGAGACAAGCTAACACAGTCCAATTTTCTTCCAATTATACAGTACAGAGAATTTCTCCTAGGAGCTGCTTTTGAAGATTAAAGCATATAAATAATTTTATTAATGTAATTTTATTTTATTATATAATAGCAAAATTCAGCAAACCTAAATGCTTCATGAATATCAGCATTATCTGAATAAAATTTAATTTACCAATGGTACAATGTGAAAATGCCCTGGTTAGCTGTTACAAAATGAGTATGAAGGAGTATCCTAACAGTTACTGCTTGCTATGAGTCATCAAAGTTTCAGCAGGAATTGAAAAACTAGAAACACTGGGCTCAGAGGCACCCTTCAATTGTGTCCATTTTGTGTTTTACAAACTGGTTATCTGAAACTATATTTAGCCTTACTACAACTCTGTAACCTAAATAAATTGCCACTTTATTTTGCATAAGTGAGAGAAAGAGACTCAGAGATTTGAAAGTAACTTTCCAGGGTCATGAAACAGAGAAGGGCAGAGCTGGATCTTGAACTTAGATTTTGTGACTCTTGGCTCAGTACTGTTTCTCTTCTTGAATAATTCTATTTCAGCCCTGGAATGGTTTATTAGAAGCTGTGCTGTCAGATTCAGAACTGTGAAATAAAAGGGAGTACCAAAGACACAGAGGGAGCTAGAAGAAAATTTTAAAAAATCACTCAGATTGTATTCATACACTGATTCTTACTGGACATCTATTTTGAGCCTTTCACTCTTAATTATAGAAACTTTAGCATTTAACATATGTATTATTTAAAAGATCTCATTTTCAAAAAAAAACTATGACACATACAAAGAAGTAGGAAAGTCTGGCTCATGTACAGGGGGAAAAGAAATAGTCCATAAAAACTTTCTGAGGTGGCCCTGACATTAGATCTACTAACAAAGACTTTATCAACTTTTGTAAATATATTCAAAGAACAAAAGAAATATCTATATCATAAAAGGAAACATGAGAGTGATATCTCACTAAACAGAGATTATCAGTAAAGAGACACTATTTTAGAAAATAAGCAGTGGGAAAAAGTATACTTATTGAATTGAAAATTCATTAGATAGGCTCAAAAGCAAATTTGAGCTGGCAGAAGAATCAGAGAACCTGAAGATAGTTTAATTGATATTACATAGCCTGAGGAACAGAAAGAAAAAAGGAGAAGAAAAGAGCAGAACCTCAAGGACCTATGGGACACCATTAAGCAATCAGATATGCTTATAATAGAGCAAAGAAGGGTGACAGAGAATAGAAGTGGGAGGCAAAAAAGAGCATTTGAAGTATAAGAAAAACATTGAAAAAGCTCAACAAACAGTGAAATTAAAAATTTAGAAATATATACCTAGATACTGCAAAATAAAGCCTGAAAAGACAAAGAGAATCTTCAAAGCAGCAAAAGAGAGGACTCAACAAATGCTGTGAGCCACAATAAGATTAACAGCTGATGCATCATCAGAGCCATGGGACTAGAAGGCAATGGTATTACATATTCAAAGTGCTGCTGCTGCTAAGTTGCTTCAGTCGTGTCCGACTCTGTGTGACCCCATAGATGGAAGCCCACCAGATTCCCCCGTCCCTGGCATTCTCTAGGCAAGAACACTGGAGTGGGTTGCCATTTCCTTCTCCAGTGCATGAAAGTGAAAAGTGAAAGGGAAGTCGCTCAGTCGTGTCCGACTCTTCACGACCCCATGGACTGCAGCCTACCAGGCTGATTTTCCAGCAAGAGTACTACAGTGGGGTGCCATTGCCTTCTCTGATATCAATCAATAATTTTATAATCAGCCAAACCACCGTTCAAAAATTAAGACAAAATCAAGACACACTCAAATAAACAAAGATTAAGTGAATCTGTCTTCAGCAGACCTATCCTACATGAAGGTCAGGAAGGGCGGTGGTGAGGAGATACCTCTCCTCCAAGGTAAGGAATAGCAGCTGTGCTTTGCTCGAGCAGCCATGAAGAGATACCCCACGCCCAAGGTAAGAGAAACCCAAGTAAGATGGTAAGTGTTGCAAGAAGGCATCAGAGGGCAGACACACTGAAACCATACTCACAGAAAACTAGTCAATCTAATCACACTAGGACCACAGCCTTGTCTCACTCAAAAAACCAACCCATGCCTGCGGGGCAACCCAACACGGGCGGCTCATGGTGGCGAGGCCTGAGAGAATGTGGTCCACTGTGAAGGGAATGGCAAGCCACTTCAGTATTCTTGCCTTGAGAACACCATGAACAGTAGGAAAAGGCAAAATGATAGGATACCAAAAGAGGAACTCCCCAGGTCATTAGGTACCCAATATGCTACTGGAGGTCAGGGAAGAAATAACTCAAGAAAGAATGAAGGGATGGAGCCAAAGCAAAAACAATACCCAGCTGTGAATGTGACCAGTGATAGAAGCAAGGTCCGATGCTGTAAAGAGCAATATTGCATAGGAACCTGGAATGTCAGGTCCATGAATCAAGGCAAATTGGAAGTGGTCAAACAAGAGATGGCAAGGGTGAACGTCGACATTCTAGGAATCAGCAAACTAAAATGGACTGGAATGAGTGAATTTAACTCAGATGACCATTACATCTACTACTGCGGGCAGGAATCCCTCAGAAGAAATGGAGTAGCCATCATGGTCAACAGAAGAGTTCGAAATGCAGTACTTGGATGCAGTTCAAAAATGACAGAATGATCTCTTTTCGTCTCCAAGGCAAACCATTCAATATCACAGTTATTCAAGTTTATGCCCCAACCAGTAACACTGAGGAAACTGAATTTGAACTGTTTTATGAAGACCTACAAGATCTTTTAGAACTAACACCCAAAACAGATGTCCTTTTCATTATAGGGGACTGGAATGCAAAGGTAGGAAGTCAAGAAACACCTGGAGTTACAGGCAAATTTGGCCTTGGAATGCGAAATGAAGCAGGGCAAAGACTAATAGAGTTTTGCCAAGAAAACACACTGGTCATAGCAAATACCCTCTTCCAACAACACAAGAGAAGACTCTACACATGGACATCACCAGATGGTCAACACTGAAATCAGATTGATTATATTCTTTGCAGCCAAAGATGGAGAAGCTCTATACAGTGAGCAAAAACAAGACCGGGAGCTGACGGTGGCTCAGATCATGAACTCATTGCCAAATTCAGACTTAAATTGAAGAAAGTAGGGAAAACCGCTAGACCATTCAGGTATGACCTAAATCAAATCCCTTATGATTATACAGTGGAAGTGAGAAATAGATTTAAGGGTCTAGATCTGATAGATAGAGTGCTTGATGAACTATGGAATAAGGTTCGTGACATTGTATAGGGGACAGGGATCAAGACCATCCCCATGGAAAAGAAATGTAAAAAAGCAAAATGGCTGTCTGGGGAGGCCTTGCAAATAACTGTGAAAAGAAGAGAGGTGAAAAGCAAAGGAGAAAAGGACAGATATAAGCATCTGAATGCAGAGTTCCAAAGAATAGCAAGAAGAGATAAGAAAGCCTACTTCAGTGATCAATGCAAAGAAATAGAGGAAAACAACAGAATGGGAAAGACTAGAGATCTCTTCAAGAAATTTAGAGATACCAAGGGAACATTTCATGCAAAGACGGGCTCGATAAAGGACAGAAATGGTATGGACCTAACAGAAGCAGAAGATATTAAGAAGAGCTGGCAAGAACACACAGAAGACCTGTACAAAAAAGATCTTCATGACCCAGACAATCATGATGATGTGATCCCTAACCTAGAGCCAGACACCTTGGAATGTGAAGTCAAGTGGGCCTTAGAAAGCATCACTACGAACAAAGCTAGTGGAGGTGATGGAATTCCAGTTGAGCTGTTTCAAATCCTGAAAGATGATGCTGTGAAAGTGCTGCACTCAATATGCCAGCAAATTTGGAAAACTCAGCAGTGGCCCAGGACTGGAAAAAGTCAGTTTTCATTCCAATTCCAAAGAAAGGCAATGCCAAAGATTGCTCAAACTACCGCACAATTGCACTCATCTCACATGCTAGTAAAGTAATGCTCAAAATTCTGCAAGCCAGGCATCAGCAATACGTGAACCGTGAACTCCCTTATGTTCAAGCTGGTTTCAGAAAAGGCAGAGGAACCAGAGATCGAATTTCCAACATCCACTGGATCATGGAAAAAGCAAGAGAGTTCCAAAAAAACATTTATTTCTACTTTATTGACTATGCCAAAGCCTTTGACTGTGTGGATCACAAGAAACTGGAAAATTCTGAAAGAAATGGGAATAGCAGACCACCTAACCTGCCTCTTGAGAAATCTGTATGCAGGTCAGGAAGCAACAGTTAGAACTGGACATGGAACAACAGACTGGTTCCAAATAGGAAAAGGAGTACGTCAANCCAGTCCATTCTGAAGGAGATCAATCCTGGGATTTCTTTGGAAGGAATGATGCTAAAGCTGAAACTCCAGTACTTTGGCCACCTCATGGGAAGAGTTGATTCATTGGAAAAGCCTCTGATGCTGAGAGGGATTGGGGGCAGGAGGATAAGGGGTCGACCCAGGATGAGATGGCTGGATGGCATCATGGACACGATGGACGTGAGTCTGAATGACCTCTGGGAGTTGGTGATGGACAGGGAGGCCTGGCGTGCTGCGATTCATGGGGTCACAAAGAGTCGGACACGACTGAGTGACTGAACTGAACTGATCCTACATGAAATACTAAAATAAGTCCTTGGCTGCCATGAAAGACCACTAGACAATAATCTGATTCCTCCAAAGAAATAAAGAACATTAGTGAAGATAATATAAAGTTATACATAGGTAAATAAAAAGGACATTATATATGGGTTTTTTGTTTGTAATTTTTTTTCCCTGTGATTTTTATTTTAAATACCATCTTCAGAGCAATAGTCATAAAGCTGTGCTGATTGGCTTATGTACAAAAATATAATTCATATGATAATAATAGTCCACAGAATTAAGAAAGAAAAAGAGTTACATAGGATGGAAAGAAGGTACATGACATACAACATAAATAGTAAAAATTTCCCCAGGTTAAAAGATATATTCAAATTCAAAATTTGCTTTAGTATAATAGGCAGCAGTGATTCAAAATTAATATCTACAATTATGGTGTAATAAAGGTTGGATCAAAAATATTCTGTTCTCCCTATGTGTAGCACTGTACTTATTTTCTCTCTTTGACTCAGGCAGTCATGTCTCTTTGAATGACTCCAACTGTGACAAAAATGACTTGATTTCAGCTCAAGGCTATAATATTATAAACCAGAGTGTGGTTTGTACTCTATTTTGCCTTCACATTAATGGAAGCATGTGTAGAAACTGAATCTGCATCAGTGTTGTGTCTCTGGGTAGCCATGATATTCAGAGACCTTAGCTAATACACATTAGATCTAAGCTGGTGGAAAGAGACTTTCATTGAATTTAGCCATTGAATTTGGAGGGTAATTTGTTATTGCCACATAACTAGCCTATTATGACAAACAGTACAAGCAGAATTCATTGCAAAGCCTTTCTCTAGGATTAGTCACTCCATGATTATACCTGTGTTTGACAAAAGATTCAGATATTAATAACTTGAGAAAAAATAATTTTAATTATTCTATTTGATCTTTAATAGGTGGCCCATATGACATCCAAATTTATTATCAAATTTGTTACTCTTTCAAGAATCTTTTACTCTAACGGGACAATCTTTTTCTGCTATTTCCTTAAGCAAGGCTATGGTTTTTCCAGTGGTCAGGTATGGATGTGAGAGTTGGACTATAAAGAAAGCTGAGCACTGAAGAATTGATGCTTTTGAACTGTGGTGTTGGAGAAGACTCTTGAGAGTCCCCTGGACTACAAGGAGATCCAACCAGGCCATCCTAAAGGAGATCAGTCCTGGGTGCTCATTGGAAGGACTCATGTTGAAGCTGAAACTCCAATAACTTGGCCACTTCATGTGAAGAGTTGACTCATTGGAAAAGACCCTGAATCTGGGAGGGATTGGGGGCAGGAGGAGAAGGGGACGACAGAGGATGAGATGGCTGTATGGCATCACTGACTTGATGGACATGAGTTTGGGTAAACTCCGGGAGTTGGTGATGGACAGGGAGGCCTGGGGTGCTGTGATTCATGGGGTCACAAAGAGTCGGACATGACTGAGCAACTGAACTGAACTGAATTATAAAAATAATACCTATTTCACTCATTTTTGTGATTTATATAAAAACAGGTTCTAAATCCTATCTAAATTTGGTCTGTTGGCATCAAAACTGAGTTTGTTTGTTTAGTAAAATGGTTAAGCAGAATCACTTTAGGAAATTAGATTTGCCTCTTAAGCATTATTAGTACAATAAAAACAAGGTATTTTTATAGAGAAATCAGAATATTTTGGTGCATGTCTTCAACTCATTAAGATTTCTATTTTGGAAAATATTTACTATGCTGAGTTACAGCTATATTAAATATGGTGAATGAATATCTCCTAAGGGGACAAACTAAATTAAACTGGGAAGAAACCAAATCTAATTGTATTACATCTTTATAATCAAGCAGCAAGAATCCTTAGTCTCTCTCTCTTTTTTTTAACGGTAACATTTATACTTCATCATTCTGAATGATATTCTGTATTTTTTTATAAAAGTAAATAGTAAATAAAACATTGGAAAATAAAGTACTATGTTAAAAATTTACTAATTACTTATAATCATTTATTAATAACTTTCATGATTTTCTTGATAATTCAGTCCCTTTATGTTTCAACATTTATTCAACAAGTATTCATTAAGTAGCTAGCTATTGAGTACACAGAGAATACCATATGATCCCTGTTTTCAGGTCTTCCATCTACTCAGGAAGATTTATAAATTAAAGAAAATAAGTAGATGAGTAATAGACAAATGGATCAATAATAAATAGTAAAGCTGTATAGGAAGGACTTTTGAAAGAAAAAGCTGGTGAATTTTTCTTTTTCCCTGGGGAAAATCCAGAAAAATATAATTGGGGAACATTGAGTTTTTGAAATTGAGTAAAGAATGAGAAGACCAGTCTTAGCAAAATACTAGCTAATACTTATTAAACATCCAATATACATTTACATATGCAATAAAACTGAGGAGTAGAGAGGCAGGTAACACAAGGTTACACAGCTGGTGAGTAGAAGACTTAGAACTGGAATTCAGGTAATTTGACTTCAGAATCTGCATACATTCTAGATAGCACTGCAAATGTGGTAACATGAAATTTAATAGGCTGTCCTGGGTCATAAAATCTGAGATATTTGGGAGCTGATGGTGATGAGACTAGATGTTACTTATGGTTTATTATGAAAGCCCTAAAGTACTTTGGCCACCTCATGCGAAGAGCTGACTCATTGGAAAAGACTCTGCTGCTGGGAGGGATTGGGGGCAGGAGGAGAAGGGGACTACAGAGGACGAGATGGCTGGATGGCATCACTGACTCGATGGACGTGAGTCTGAGTGAACTCCGGGGGTTGGTGATGGACAGGGAGGCCTGGCGTGCTGCGATTCATGGGATCGCAGAGTTGGACACGACTGAGCGACTGAACTGAACTGAAAGTGTTTCACCAAGGAATTTAGATTTAATCCATTAAAGTATCAAAAGCTCCTAAACAGAGAAATATAAGCTCTGAGGAGGGTGGTTGTTTAACAAAAATAACAACAACCTCAGATTTAAAATTTAAAAATAAGAGACGAGGCACTTATTTAAGGGACCTCATAGATTCACTGCAGAAAGGAAGTGTGGGTGCACATCAGTCAGAGTCTGGAAGGAGCACAGACTGTCCTTCTTGTTAACTCAGTGTGACTTCTCTGGTAGCTCAGATGGTAAAGAATCTCCCTGCAATGCAGGAGATCCAGGTTTGATCCCTGGGTGGAGAAGATCCACTGGAGAAAGCAATGGCAACCCACTCCAGTATTCTTGTCTGAGAAATCCCATGGACAGAGGAGCCTGGTGGGCTACAGCCCATGGGGTCACAGAGAGTCATTCATGACTGAGGGACTATCACTTCACTTTCAGGGTGTCTGTGTGGGAAGGAGGGCCTGGAGTGCCCTAGTCTGCCGTCCTGCTGACATTGAGCAACTCACTTTTTAAGTCACAATTGGTTTCAGTGTAGTATTTATCTAAACACTGCAATATTACCTAGGATGAAGTCTATATCTCAAAATTCTTTAAGGGCTCCTCCTGCCTTTTGGATATAAACTATTTAAGTACAGATGATGGGGCTGTTCATGATCAAGCCTCCATATAGAATTCCAAGTTCATTTCTTTCCTGAACTTGAACTCTGCAATAGTCAAGATGGAATTTTTAACCAACATACTGTTTCAGTTCAGTTCAGTTCAGTTGCTCAGTCATGTCCAACTCTTTGCGACCCCATGAATCACAGCACACCAGGCCTCCCTGTCCATCACCATCTCCCGGAGTTCACTCAGACTCACATCCATCGAGTCAGTGATGCCATCCAGCCATCTCATCCTCAGTCGTCCCCTTCTCCTCCTGCCCCCAATTCCTCCCAGCATCAAAGTCTTTTCCAATGAGTCATCTCTTCGCATGAGGTAGCCAAAGTAATGGAGTTTCAGCTTTAGCATCATTCCTTCCAAAGAAATCCCAGGGCTGATCTCCTTCAGAATGGACTGGTTGGATCTCTTTGCAGTCCAAGGAACTCTCAAGAGTCTTCTCCAACACCACAGTTCAAAAGCATCAATTCTCTGGCACTCAGCCTTCTTCATAGTCCAACTCTCACATCCATACATGACCACTGGAAAAACCATAGCCTTGACTAAACAGACCATACTGTTTGTAGTTTCTCAAAGTTCTGGAGAAACCAGGATCGAAGTGCCAGCTAATCAGTTTCCAATGAGGACCCTCTTCTTGGGTTGCAGATGGCCATCTTCTCACTACCTCCTCATATGCTGTGTCTTTAGTGTGTGCACATGGAGAGAAAGAGAGAGATACCCTTCTTTCTTGTAAGACCACTAAGCCTATCATGACGGCCCCACTCTCAGGACCTAATCTTACCCAAGTGCCATCCCGAGGCCACATCTTCAAATGCCATCATATTGGGAGCAAAAGTTTCAATATATAAACTTTAGGTAGGAAGTCACAAACCAATCCATAACATACCTCTGTCCCAATTCTACTTTTCCTTTGCCTATCTAACCTCTTCTCAGTTATTTTTCCAATATATCATTGCCACCAATTCCTAATATTTCCTCTGAAACTCTAATTAAATTTAATTTGGATCTCTTAATTTTACTGTCTATACCTCATTGTATGTCATATTTCATCTCTTTGTCTCTTCTCACCTCATTCAATAACTTCTTCAGATTTCTATGCCAGTTTATTTTCTCGTGTGATAAATTGTCCATTAAATTTTCAGTTTTTAATGATTTTTTCTGTTTTTAAAAATTTGTTTTCACATTTTATCTATGTTTTTAAAGGACTTTGATTCATTGTTTATATATATATTTTTAACTGTCCTTTTCTATTTTCTTGAATATTTTACACATTGTCTTTGCCCTTGGGCTTTAGGAAATATCCGTTTATATCTGTCTGATGATTGTCTCTTACGGTAACTTGTTTTGTTATTTTAACTTTGGACTTTGAGCTAATATTTGTTTCATCTCAAGCAGAGAAAATGCTGAGGGTCTTTGATGATGGTGAGTTCCTCTAGTGAGGATTTGCATGGGCTCATGCCAAGTGTCCAAGGAGTTCCTATCTCAGGATATATTTAGTTAATTTTATTGACTTTAGGTTCTCTGAGATGCCTTTGTAATGTAAATTTAAGCCCAAAACATTGTTGGTAAAGAGACTGAGTTACAAACTCTCTCCAGTTATCATTATTATTATTCCTATCTAGTGCTGTGGCTAAAAAAAAGTTATTATGATTATGTTTCTGTATTGGAATAAATATTTTCCTGATTAACATTTTCTCTTAAGATTCAAAGCTAAATATGAGAATATGATCTGTACCTTTTATCTTGTACCTGCTTAAGACATTGTCACCTTTCATAATAGTGAAAAATGAAAGTTAGTCACTCAGTTGTGTCCAACTCTTTGTGACTCCATGGGCTCAAGCTTGCCAGTCTACTCTGTCCATGAAATTCTCCAGGCAAGAATGCTAGAGTGGGTTTCCATTTCCTCTTCTAAGGGACCTTCCTGACCCAGAGATTGAACCCCAGTCTCCTGTATTAGGCAGATTCTTTACCATCTGAGCTATCAGGAAAGTAGCTTTTAAAATGACTCTTGGCTTCCTGCTAGGTCAAGTACAAATTAGCACTTGCCATGGTGCTTGCCATCTACCTCTCTACAAGGATTAAATCATGTACTGATGCTACTGACTTTTAACACCCCCAGGAGGAGTTCAGGGTGGAGAGTGGAAATAAGGCACTCTGGGAAAACTGGTAGGACAGCTCTTCAGAGAGTTAGATATTCTCAGTCGCTGATTTTACGAGCCCAGTTCTTGAATCACCTCATATCTAGAAAAGCAGTACAATCCTTCATGGTGATGACTGTTTCTCATGACTAGCAGAAGTATCATGAGACCAGCAGAAACTTCCAAAAAAAGACAGAGAGAGAGAGAGAGAGAGAAAGTAATGCATGTACTCTCCCTTTACCAAAATCACATGCATACTGTCCTTCCCCACTGCCTCTTTGGAGCAATTTCTCAGCACTATCTGAGGTTCTGTCTTCTGAACTACAGTCCTCATTTTGCCCCCAAATAAAACTTAACACACAACTCTCACACATTTTTTTTAACTTGACAACTATTAGCAAACAACATTAGAGAGCCCAGAACTCCCTCCTGTTTACTACTCAAATTTTATTTCTTAATTTATGTCCCCAATAATTCCTTGTGTGTGTGTGTGTGTACCTTCTCGTACATTTTAAGAATGTAACCAGCCCTTCTTCACTCCAGTCCTCTCTTATGCTTAATTATTTTTTACAGTAAACTTACAAATCCCACTCCTGATTGGACTCAGACTGATTCACCATCTAATACCTTCTCATAAGATATTTTTGTCTCAATTTACTCATAACTTTGTATTTTAAGTTCATTTTGAAGTATGTCTTCTCCATACTATGCTAGCTACTTCATAGAAAGTGCCTAATAAATATGTACTGAGTGAAAGAAAGGCTGAAAGCACAGCCCAATATTTAAGTACATTATGTGCAACTGAAAGTTTCATTCTCTAAAATACCCAAGTTCATATACATATATATATATATATGGGGTGTGTATGTATATTCTCTTCATATATAAGTGGGTGTTTTCCTTATGTTTTAAAAAGTTTAATCCAAATTAACCAAAGGTATAAAAGGTAAAAATAAGAGTAAAAATTTTGAATGCAAAGATATAGAAACTTAACACATATATTCTGTCAATGGAACTAGTCTTACTAGCATATTCAAATTAGGACATTAAAAGAACATCCAAGTGGATAAAAAAAAAACTGTACTTATACAACATCTTGCTTCTCACTGAAACAAACTTTTAATATTGACATATTTCATAAAAATCCTCATTGTAAAGGAAGTAGTATAATATTCAGTTCAGTTCAGTTCAGTCACTCAGTCGTGTCCGACTCTTTGCGACCCCATGAATCCCAGCACGCCAGGCCTCCCTGTCCATCACCATCTCCCAGAGTTCACTCAGACTCACGTCCATCGAATCCGTGATGCCATCCAACCATCTCATCCTCGGTTGTCCCCTTCTCCTCCTGCCCCCAATCCCTCCCAGCATCAGAGTCTTTTCCAATGAATCAACTCTACGCATGAGGTGGCCAAAGTACTGGAGTTTCAGCTTCAGCATCATTCCTTCCAAAGAACACCCAGGAATGATCTCCTTCAGAATGGACTGGTTGGATCTCCTTGCAGTCCAAGGGACTCTCAAGAGTCTTCTCCAACACCACAGTTCAAAAGCATCAATTCTTCAGCGCTCAGCTTCCCAGTCCAACTCTCACGTCCATACATGACCACTGGAAAAACCATAGCCTTGACTAGATGGACCTTTGTTGGCAAAGTAATGTCTCTGCTTTTGAATATGCTATCTAGGTTGGTCATAACTTTCCTTCCAAGGAGTAAGCGTCTTTTAATTTCATGGTTCCAGTCACCATCTGAAGTGATTTTGGAGCCCAAAAATATAAAGTCTGACACTGTTTCCACTGTTTCCCCACCTATTTCCCATGAAGTGATGGGACCAGATGCCATGATCTTAGTTTTCTGAATGTTGAGCTTTAAGCCAACTTTTTCGCTCTCCACTGTCACTTTCATCAAGAGGCTTTTTAGCTTCTCTTCACTTTCTGCCATAAGGGTGGTGTCATCTGCATATCTGAGGTTATTGATATTTCTCCCAGCAATCTTGATTCCAGCTTGTGTTTCTTCCAGTCCAGCGTTTCTCATGATGTACTCTGCATATAAATTAAATAAGCAGGGTGACAATATACAGCCTTGACGTACTCCTTTTCCTATTTGGAACCAGTCTGTTGTTCCATGTCCAGTTCTAACTGTTGCTTCCTGACCTGCATACAGATTTCTCAAGAGGCAGGTTAGGTGGTCTGTTATTCCCATCTCCTTCAGAATTTTCCACAGTTTCTTGTGATCCACACAGTCAAAGGCTTTGGCATAGTCAAGAAAGCAGAAATAAATGTTTTTTTGGAACTCTCTTGCTTTTTCCATGATCCAACGGATGTTGGCAATTTGATTTCTGGTTCCTTTGCCTTTTCTAAAACCAGCTTGAACATCTGGGAGTTCATGGTTAGTTGTGTTATACCTAACTTCATCTAAATAGTTTCTGATTCAGCTCTGTGGCAAAGAAAAATGGCAATAGTAACAGAGGGAGGAAAGAAAATTTAAGATCATATGTAGGAGGATGATTATTTAGAGAAACAATTGCTGTATTTTTTCCTTAGTTTCCTGTGCCCATGTTCTTCTTAAAAAAAAAAAAATCCACCAATAGTGTCTTAAGGGGACAGAATAGAACACAAAGAAAAATGGACTATGTTTTTTGAAACATTTTTTTCAGGAATAAAATAACAGACTTGGAATAACATGTGATTACTCAAATCAGTATTCCTCATTAATACTATTATACTTCCAATCTGCAAAACTAGATAGAACCTTCCTGTACTGGCAAATGGGGGAAAAGAGAATTATACAATCTATCCCTCTGTATTTGTGGGTGTGAAACCCATGGATACAGAGAGTGTACTACATCATTTTATAAGAGGCTGAGCGTCTTCAGATTTTAGGAATGAGCAGGAACTAATCTCCTGCAGAAACTAGAGGGACAACTGTCCAGGGAAAGATGTAAGCTTATAGTCTAGTGGGTCTCTGATAAGAGCCTATGCCATGTTCTTATCCTACCAAATGCAAAAAGATAGGAATGCCAGGAAGCTCATAACCCAAGTTGAGATAGTCAGCATAGATGTGACAGAAATTTATAATAAAAAATGAGCTAATTAGAGTCAACTTTAAGTTCAAATCAAGAGTACAACCTTCAAAAATTCTTTAAAATGTGCTTAATTAAGTATGGTCAAGGAAATAATATTAAAGGCAAGAAAATCTGCCATTGAAACCCGAAACACCAGTTTCTTGTAACTAAGTCCGGAGAAAGAGGCATATATCAAAAAGAAGGGTGGGTGTCATTATTGGCATACAGAATTTACTGGGATTAAAAACATATAAAACCAACTAGCTTTCTTGAGAAATTTGTACTAGTCAAAGAGCTCAAGGGGATTAAATAGGATTGTGATTGTTCAATATAAAGTTAGGTTTTACCCAGATTCCCATTTCTATAGGCAGGCAACAGCTCTCTCCATATAATTTCATTCCAACAAAGATAATATACAGAAAAGGTCAGGCAGGAGGTGGAACTAGGAGAAAAGAGATGGATCAATGGAAAAACAACTATGGGGGAACATTGCTGGAGCTTCAATTACTACATAACGTTACCAACAAGACTTTGGAATCATTATGGACAAATGACTACTCTATGCCTCCTACTTTACTCTTTCTTAATGGAAGCATTTATAGCAATTATCTTGTCCTCGCCCTACTACTTTTTTTTTTAGATGAAAGTCAAATAACCTAACATCTATTTCATATTAATTATTAAAAATCCTAAATTTTGAGTCTTTTGAAAATCTTCCTAGTATAGGAATAAATATATTATATACGCTTTAAAGGGAGGAAAATGACACTTGTAACCAAAGGTTAATCTATGACAAATTATATTATTATTCCCAGTTATTTGTTACTTAATTGTAATAGGATTATATATCTCTCCCTAATATCATGTTGCTTCTATTGCTGTCTGTAAGCAGAGACATTACTTTGCCAACAAAGGTCCGTCTAGTCAAGGCTATGGTTTTTCCTGTGGTCATGTATGGATGTGAGAGTTGGACTGTGAAGAAGGCTGAGCGCCGAAGAATTGATGTATTTGAACTGTGGTGTTGGAAAAAACTCTTGAGAGTCCCTTGGACTACAAGGAGATCCAACCAGCCCATTCTAAAGATCATTCCTGGGTGTTCTTTGGAAGGAATGATGCTAAAACTGAAACTCCAGTACTTTGGCCACTTCATGAGAAGAGTTGACTCATTGGAAAAGACTCTGATGCTTAGAGGGATTGGGGGCAGGAGGAAAAGGGGATGACAGAGGATGAGATGGCTGGATGGCATCACCGACTCAATGGACGTTGAGTTTGAGTGAACTCTGGGTATCGGTAATGGACAGGAGGCCTGGTGTGCTGCAATTCATGGGGTCACAAAGAGTCAGACACGACTGAGAGATTGAACTGAACTGAACTGAAGAGGAATATTACTATTTTTTCCCTGTCTCATTGTCATAAGTTTCAGTCATGTGACTTGTTTTGACCAGTGAAATAGAAGAGGTGACAAAAGTTATTCTAATTAGAAACTTTTTTTTTTTAATAATTTTTATTTTTACTTTAGTTTACTTTACATTACTGTATTGGTTTTGCCAAACATTGACATTAATTCACCACGCATGTATATGCATTCCCAAACACGAATCCCCTCCCATCTCCCACCCCATACCATCCCTCTGGGTCCTCTCCTTGCACCCATCCCAAGTATCCTGCATCCTGCATCAGACATTGACTGGCGATTCATTTCTTACATGATAGTATACATGTTTCAATGCCATTCTCCCATCTCATCCCACCCTTTCCCTCCCTCCCTCCCCTAGAGTCCAACAGTTCACTCTATAGATCTGAGTCTTTTAAGATCTGTCTTGTGATCCTGCTAGCCTTCTGCATTTCACTGCATGTCTCCTAAAAGAGCATGTCCAGATTCAGCCGGATCCTAGAATACAAAAAGACTCCCTGAAAGATGGCTAACTGAACAAAATTGGCATCACTTTCCATCCAGAATATGAAAAAGTATTAGAGAGTCCAGGAGATGGTGATGGACAGGGAAGTCTGGCATGCTGCGATTCATGGGGTCGCAAAGAGTCGGACATGACTGAGCAACTGAACTGAACTGAACTGAATCTTTTACACTAGCAAATTGGAGAAATCTAACAATTTTAATCCCAATCACACATAGTGCTTTTTATGCCTGATATATTTCTTAATCTATGAATTTTTATTGAACTTTAAATACTTTCAGATTAGAAGCTTCCATGGGGGACCATAAGTGTTCAGTAGTATTTCTCATATTTTCCTGAATGGTACATGACAGTGTATCCAGATCAATAAATGTCTGCTAAGGCTCTGTGAAATTAAGAGTTTAGGACAAAACTAAGATATCGAGTACACAATCTTAGAGTTAATGATCTCCTATTTAACACTCAGAGGAAGAGTAAAGTATCAGAATGGGACTAATTTCCTAAAAGGATTGAGGAAAAGTAATCAAGGATAGTATTCTAGGAGGCAACAAAACCATTTTTAAAGTAAATTGCAAATTGTTAAGATGAGTTCTAAGTAAGAAAAGTCAATAGACATTGGTAACATGCTGAGATTCTGTATGAATGACATTGAGTCAGTAAGAATTTTGTGAATAAAGCCTGCTGATTTAGGTCAACATTGAGAAATTACTGGAAAAAAAAACAATAAAGATGATAATCTTTAAAATCTTTATTCTTTCACTGCATGAGAACTGATCATCATAGTTGCCCACTTACAAGGAAGAAAGGAACGCAAAGATTAGCACTTGAATTTTCATCACACCTTTCTGAAACTGGTAATAAGGAATGTGTAATGTTTAGTCATCATAGAAACTGACTTATATATGCATGACAATTTTCCCAAAGTTGATAATTTACTAAAAAGTGGCTATTCCCAAAACAAGTGAAGTAGTTTTTTCTTTTTTTTTAATGGAAACTTATTTTTGAAACACTGTGTATTGAGCAACAATGCATTTTAACCTAAATTTTCTAATTCAATATAACATTTGCTAAGAAAACAAACAGAAAAACAAGTGTTTAGATAAAAGAAATTGGGAAAGTATTGAATATGTTGATAATTTATCTTTTAATTCTATCTTTCTTCCTATTAGACCATGAGCCCTGTCAGGCCAGGTGTATTATGCCTTATTTATTTATTTATTTATTTTTTATGTCACAATATAGCACTATGCCTAGAACAGAGGGGGTTATATGAAGTACATATAAACATATAATATATATGCATATACATATAGCAAATGTTTCATGACTGAAATGATGGACTTAAGAGTAAACAAAGCTCAATAATCTTGCCTTGATCACCCTTCTGTAAGTATCATACACATATTAACCCAAGGAAACTGCTTCTTCATTCTCTCTTTAACTGTTATTGAAGCATTGAACTTTAGAGTGGTGAATATATTTTGAGGTATTTCTCTAATATATTTTGCTTCTATGAATAATTTTTTATGTGAGTTTAACTAGTATAATTATGACCACTCTTGAAATTCATATAGTAGAAAAGTAGGAAGAGTATAATTTAGTTCTTATGAAGTTATTTATTAAAAAATACTATACCAGGAACATAATACTAATGGGCCATGGCAGCTTGAATAATTCAACAGCATGACACTTTTTTAAGGTAGCACAAAAGTGGATTCTAATATCCTGTTTTTTGTTTATTTCCAAGCTAATATATTTATTGTCTCCAAAGAAGGGAGAAACATCTGTGGAAGTTGGAAATTTTTTACTTACAAAAAAAAAAAAAGATATATTTCTTTGTGTTCTGTAAAGTCCATAAAGGTCCATATGTTGAAAAGCAGGTCATAGGCAGAAGCAGAGTGAATATTATAATGGTAGGTGACTGAGATATCAGATATTGGAAGACAGAACCAGAAAACATTTCTATGAAGCTCTGATGCACTGTACAATGCCTGCTAGTGTCTAAGCCTGAGCTAGTATTTTCCTTTTAATGGATCTAGTATTACCTGTCCAATCTATTTCAAGTTAGAAATAGTTTTGCTAAAGAGAGATACTGTATAACAATGGAAAAACCAGGTTTGGGAATAAAGACTTGGAGGTAGGAAGAAGGAACGGAACTAAAATTTGTTCAATAGCTGACCACATGTCAAGCACCATGACAAATGTTATCTAATTCAACTTAATTCCTCCCAATGACCTAGAGACAAATGTAGTTGTAGTTCACCTTAAAAAAACAGGAAACAGGTTTGGAGAGATGATGGAAACGAGTAGACGTCACATAGCTTTCTGGCTGCTGTGCCAATAAATGCATGCCGGTCTTATGCCAGGTTCCAAACTCTTCCTGCTTCTGCAGCTAATGGGCTCCATGAACTTCTGTGAGTTACATTCCCAAGGTCTATAGTCTAGTTTTCTCTTCTGTCATATTTAGATAATACTATTTATTGTTATAGTATATTGTTCTAATAGTATAATGGCTACTGACCTGGGATTTCCTGGGTACCTCAATGGTAAAGAATCCACCTGCCAATGCAGGAGCCATAGGAGATGCAGGTTCAGTCCCTGGGTGGGGAAGATCCCCTGGAGGGGGAAATGGCACCCCACTCAAGTATTCCTGCCAGGTTAATCCCATGGACAGAGGAGCCTGGCAGGCTACAGTCCATGGGGTTGCAGAGTCAGACATGCCAGAACACACACACATGATGACAACTGACCCGAGAGCTTTTAAGAACTGTTTTGATAATACTGAGATAAAGTATTTTTAACACAGAGAAGCACTATGCAATGTAACTCATTTATAACTTTCAGTGAATTTACTCACAGGTGAAAGAGAGCCACCATACTAACACTCTTGGTGTCTCTCTGTTTCCTCATCTCTCATTTAGCACATGTGAAAACACAATCTGACTTGGCCATCATCCGCAGTAAAGCTAAAATGTGATTCTATATCATTCTAGACTGTAAGAAGGGGGGAGGTTATTTTTTTCTCCTTTTTCTGAAATTCATAATTGCCATTCCTGTTGACTCATCTTCCAGCTTCAACTAGCAATTTACATACATAAGCTCTTTGAAAATGTCCTATTTTGGATGTGACATGATTTTGTAACCTTATCAGTATCTTTTAAAGTAGTTTTATTTAGTCTTGTAACTCTTAGGTTTTACAAACAGGTTCAGCCCTGGCATTAGAAAACAGAAAACAAATGTTTGAGAACATATAAGTAACTGCACAATTGTATGTTTGTTTGTTTGTTTTCCAGGCACTAAACTTTAATGTGTGATAGCAACAAAATATACTTGCCATCTT
Organism: Redunca redunca; assembly: GCA_006410935.1. Taxonomy (NCBI): domain Eukaryota; kingdom Metazoa; phylum Chordata; class Mammalia; order Artiodactyla; family Bovidae; genus Redunca; species Redunca redunca. Next base: position 368,678 of record SJYQ01095377.1, read on the forward strand.
TGGAAACAGATGAAAGATTAAATATATGGTTATTAAAATATCCACTTATTGTTCTCTAGTACAATATATTTTCCTGAATTTGGGTTTATTATGTGATTAATGTGATAGTTAAGTACACTAAGTGGCAAAAATAAATGTAGAAGTTCAGTAGGCAACATTTTGTATACATGAAATCTCAAGGAAAGCTTGCCATGTAAAAATATACCCTTGCCCATAAATACATTTGGAAACTCTTACTAATCTCAGAATAAAATAACAAGTAGCATTGCTTTATTGTGTACTCACTGATACTAAGACAGGATATCTACTTATCTGGAGAGTTATTTTTCTTTTGGATACTTCAAAAATATTTCCTATTTCTTTTGGTTAAGTTGAAGTAAAGGAAATGTCCTAATCACTGTTGCATTCTTAGAGCTCTGATAAATACTTAGTAGTTCAGGTTGATGTGACTGGGCTGGCTGCACTCATTTTCCTCTGCTTTATTGTGATTGTAAGAGATATTTGGTTTTTGTCCATGATTTCTGACACAAAGCACCTAACTCTTGGAATTTCCTAAGTGCTAGGAACAATCAAGGTATTCACCTTATGTTAATAAGGTAAATTTCAGAAAACCCCGAAGGATGGGAGAGACAAACAAATGATTAGAAGATTGGAACTTTCCGTCCCACCCCTCCTGACCTCTAGGTATGGGTGAGGGGCTAGAGGTTGGATCACCGGCCAATGGCCAGTGATGTAATCAACTTTGCCTATGTAATAAAGTCTCTATAAAAACCCCAAAGGACTTTGTTCAGAGAGCTTCTGGATTGGTGAGCATGTAGAGATGTGGGGAGAATGGCATAGAGAAAATGAATGGAAGCTCTGTACCCTTTCCCACATCCCTGGCCCATGCATTTCTTCCAACAGGCTCGTCCTGAATGATATTCCTTTGTAACATCCAGTGATCCAGCAAGTATGCTGTTTCTCTGAGTTCTGTGAGCTGCTCTGGCAAATCAATTGAATCCAAGAAGAGGGTACTGAAAACCTCTGATTTTTAGCTGGGGATCATAAGCATAGGTGATAACCTGGACTTGTGCCTAGAGGAAGAAGGAGGGCAGTCTTGTAGGTCTGTGCCCTTAACTTACGTCATCTGATGCTATATCTGGGTAGACAGCGGCAGAATTGAGTTAAGTTGTAGGACATCCAGCAGGTGGTCAGAACTTTATTGTGGGTAGTCGGGGAAACCTCCCCTGCATTGGAACTGGTACCAGAACCCCTTTTTAGGTATATATCCTGAAGTGAGTTTCATGCATACATGTAATAAGTACCTAGTCCTGTTATAGCCAAATGCTCTGGGAAACAAACTCAGTCAGAAGGACAGCGTGGATAGTGGAGTGCAGTTTATTACACTGGCAGGTCCGAGGAAGAGTTTCCTCTTTAGCCAGGGACTTTTGTCCCTGGTTTTCACTTTTGTGAAAACCTTATATACCTTAAGTGTACATGCTCAAGCCCCCATCCCCAAATTCCTTAAACCTAGCCTGGAAAATGTTAAAGGGAGATACAATCAGGTTATAGCCATGATTCATAACCAGAAGGGTCAGCGGGTTATACTCTGTAGCCTACACCAATGGGTGCCGTAAAGATTACAAAGGTGATTGACTACTGCTGCGGCCACTGCTAAGTTGCTTCGGTCGTGTCCAACTCTGTGTGACCCCATAGACGGCAGCCCACCAGGCCCCTCCGTCCCTGGGATTCTCCAGGCAAGAACACTGGAGTGGGTTGCCATTTCCTTCTCCAATGCATGAAAGTGAAAAGTGAAAGTGAAGTCGCTCAGCCGTGTCTGACTCTTCACAACCCCATGGACTGCAGCCCACCAGGCTCCTCCGTCCATGGGAGTTTCCAGGCAAGAGTACTGGAGTAGGGTGCCAGTGCCTTCTCCAGTGATTGACTACATAGGGGATTATTACATTCTTTCTGGCAATGGGAAATCTTTATATGGAATCTGGGGATTAGCAGTCCGGTAGGCCTGTTCTGTCTTACATATGCTATCTGCATGGCTACCAGGCACACAGTCCAAAATTCACTGGGAATGTAAGATAGAGTTTCCTTGTTTTTCAAGATGGAGTCAACTTGGCCTGTTCCTTTCCTCCTTCAGTCCCAGAGAAATTAGTCACAGTCCCTTTCAAGATTCTCTTGATATTACAATTTCTGATGATGCATGAGTTTGAAGGCCCAAGTTAGGTGCTACTTAAATACCATTCATAGAATCATAGAATTTTAAGTCTCAGATTCTTAGGGAATTATATAAACATCATCTTGTCTATCAATGTGTCAAAGATNTTGTAGCAGTAGGAAATTTACATTTCAAACAGTAATTTTCTTGAAAACTACTCAGTGATTTTCTTGAAAACCTCTCATCCTGTCCTCCATAGTAGGACATCTCTGAGAACAAATAGGAGCAAATACCTGTATCCCTATAGGATTTATTTATTGATCATAGGTCTATGAGGCTAAATAGAGGAGGTTAAATATTTCTTCCAGGTAATATCTTTTAAATATAGATTTAAATGGAGTCTTAGAAAATTGCAAGATTTTGTTTAAAACAAATTCATCTGTGGGTAAGCTATGAAAAGGTATATTCGAGTAAACATAAAAGCATTGTCTCTAGCTAGGGGTCAAAGATCAAGCTGATTGGTGACAGAATTGGTTACAGAGTGGCATAGCTTTTGGAATGAGTAACTAAAGTTTGATACCACATTCAGTGAGAAAGCCTTGATAACTGTATAAATTGTACTTTTTTGCAAAACGCTACTCATGAGCTAGTCTCATAAACAAGGAACATGTTTAACATCTCAGATCTTTTTCTTTCCTCCCTATTTCAGTCCCAATTCCAAAATATCTTTTTTTTTTAATTATGATTATTATTATTTTTTAAGAAATGGCACTTATAGAACAACGGTTCCTGGCCAGTTAGGTTCATTCAGATGGACAGGTTTTCAGCACATTCACTTCACATTGTAACTTTTTTCTTCCTAAGTTTGCAATGAAGATGGCTACTGAAGAGCCTGTGAATAAGCCTGTAATGATGTGAGGGTCTAGGATGAGAATCTATAGACCCTTACCTCTATAGCTACAATCTTGACAGCCCTCTCTTGCAACACTTTCTTGCGTGTTCACTATCCTTCAAAATCCTTCATCCTCTAAGCCTATTAAATGCATGAATATACATACTCATTAGGTTGACTATAGATATAAAAATACAATTTCATAAATTTCATAAAAAGATCAATTTTCTTGGAATCCTCACTCATAAAGAATCAACATCAAAAGGCCTCTATATTATCTAATGTTGGTGACAGACGCTTAGTAAAGGTTTCATATGTCTCCACTTATCCTTGTTTATTATAAGTCTCTCATTCAGATTCCATAGTTGTATTCTTATTTAAACACAAACGCACAGGCATGCACATAACAATACAGCATAATGGCAATGAATGCTTGCCCAGTGTATGTGAACCACACAATTGTCATGGTTGCTTGGCAACCACTGACAGGTACTGTATACTGGAGAGCAAGGGATACAAAGCAATGAGTGAAAGACTTATCATCTGCTCTGATTTCAGATGGAAGGGAACTGTCTTAAAAGCAAAAATGTCTCCTTTGGGTTATGAAAGACAAACAGAAGGAAAAAAATTATTTGCCTATTTTTCTAAATTAAGCTAAATAAACAGATGTATTGTTATAGGATAGTAAGTTGTTTCCTGAAAAAATAACTGATTATTGGTCAATAGGAAAGACAGATGTACCCAACAAATTATCTGTTAAGTGGACTCTCATTGTGGGAAGGTGAACTTCTGATACTGCTTTGCATGCATATCTATTTTCCTTCTTATTCCCAGATCAAAGAAAATCTTATTAGACTTGAATTTTTAGCATGGATCTTTTAAATGGGCTTCCCTGGTGGCTCAGCAGTAAAGAATCTGCCTGTAGTGCAGGAGTCACAGGAGACACAGGTTCCATCCCTGGGTTGGGAGGATCCCCTGGAGGAGGGCATGGCAGCCCACCCCAGTATTCTTGCCTGGAGAATCCCATGGACAGAGGAGTCTGGCAGGCTACAGTTCATAGGGTCACAAAGAGTTGGACATGACTGAAGCAACTTTGCACACTGCACACACACATCCTTGTGGCTCAGCTGATAAAGAAATCGCCTGCAATGCGGGAGACCTGCATTTGATCCCTGGCTTGGAAAGATTCCCTGGAGAAGAGAAAGGCTACCCACTCCAGTACTCTGGTCTGGAAAAATCCATGAACTGTATAGTCCATGGGGTTGCAGAGTCAGACATGACTGAGCGACTTTCACTTTCACTTTTAAATGTCAGTCAAAGGAAAAACTTGCTTCTTTAAAACACTGCATTTTTCTGTCCCCAGTGTCTATCATATAGTTGGCTAATATTTTAAATATGAGCTTCCCCTGTAGTTCAGATAACAAAGAATCTGCCTGTAATGAAAGTGATCTGGGGTCGGTCCCTGGGTTGGGAAGATCCCCTGGAGAAGGGAATGGCAACCCACTCCAGTATTCTTGCCTAGAGAATTCCATGGATAGACCTTGGGGTTGCAAAGAGTCAGACACAACTAATCAACATTCACACAAATATGTTAAACCTAGATTCTAAAGGAAATGAGCATAGATTCAGTCATTACTCTTGGTAAAACATCTTAGTTTTGTCTTCCTTGAGTCACAAAATTTCACGTCTTACTGATGTGGCTATTTTTCATAATATGCACTGATACCTCGGCTTATACATTTTGTACCTTTTAGTTTCAGAATACGTGTTTCTTCCCAAATAGTCACCTTTTGTTCTTCAGGTAAGATAAGTCAAATATATCTTACTCAGACCTCTATAGAAAAATAATTTTGTTTTTTTCTAACATGCTACTGTCAAATGTTGGCTTTCCTGGTAGCTCAGCTGGTAAAGAATCTGCCTGCAATGCAGGAGACCTGGGTTCAATCCCTGGGTTGGGGTTTTTAGACAGGGATATTTGTAGACAGGATGGTCTTTGAGGAGCTGATGGGTAAGTATCAATAGAAACCTGAAATATGTGAAGGAGAGAATTGTGCCAGGAGTTGTGAGCATTCCAGAGAGAAGGAGCCACCAGGCATTGAGGTCCCAGTCCAGGGACCAACTTGGAGAGGTGGAACAGCAGCGGACGTCACTGTGGCTGGAATAAGTGTGTACAGGGAAAGAGGGAATGTGAAGTAGAAGTGTGAGGTGTAGGGATGTGTGGTGGGCCATAGAGCTGGGAAATGGAAGTGAGAGGCTCCTGTGTCTACAGGACTGAATCTTGTAGGTAGGGCTCACCAGCACCCAGAGGTTTTGGCCTTGCCATGGGCAGTTGAACTGCAAGCCTGACTTCTGGCAACCTGCCTTAGTGCTAGCCCTGCCACTCAAGTTTACTCCAGCTTCCCTACACATCATCTCATATAACCTTGAAAATCAGTGCTAACTTTTTTAGAAGCAGATGAAAAATGTTTTTGATGATGATACAGTGCTTTTGGCATAGAGTTATGCATGCTTCCCTGGTGGCTCAGATGGTGAAGAGTCTGCCTACATGCGGGACACTCGGGTTCAATCCCTGGATTAGAAAAATCCCTTGGAGGAGGAATTGGCAACCCACTCCAGGATTCTTGCCTGGGAAATCCCATGGACAGAGGAGCCTGGTGGACTACAGTCCATGGGGTCACACAGAGTTGGACACGACTGAGTGACTTAACACCACACTGATGAATGTTACCAGAGATATGAAACATGATATCTGAGTAAATTTCATACCTAATATCTTCAAACTGTACATATATATATATATAAATTAAAATGCTTATACATTTGAAATTTTTAGTCCCATTACTGATATTTTAAATTACCATCACCATAATTCTTTCAGTTGTAGGAAATACCATGGGTTACATTTTTTAAAATGATTAGGTAAAGCAGATTAAAAAAAAGCCAATAAAAGAGCAAATTCTACGTGTGCTTCCCTGTGTCTAAGAGAAGTAGAGATTAAACTGATGGAGAGAGGCAGTAATCTTTTCCTTATTCTCCAGTTCCTATTGGCTTTCCCATGATAAGTTATAGAAAACAGACAAAGATGCTTTCATTTAAGAAATATTAAGTGTTTCCTACCTCTTAGTACTAACTTACTTTTCTAAAGAAGAAAGCAGGGCCATAGGTAGGTTAAATGTTTTGACCATAAGAAAATGCTAGCCAGTGATAGTACACAGACAAAATGAAGTTTCTCAATCTGAAACCTAAACACTTAATCTCTGAATTCATTGCCTCTTGGGATCCTTTAGCTCACCTGAGTGTTCAGTTAAAGGGACCACAATATCTCTCTGTAATACCAGCCACTTGACCATAAGATAGGCTTTCTGGTGGCTCAGATGGTAAAGAATCTGCCTGCAATATAGGAGACACTAGTTTGATCCCTGGGTTGGGAAGATCCCCTGGAGAAGGGAATGGCTATGCACTCCAGTACTCTTGCCTGGGGAGTCCCATGGACAGAAGATCCTGCGGATTGCAGTCCATGGGGTTGCAAAGAGTCAGACACAGCTTCAACTAACACTTCTTCTTCTTCTTTTTTTTTTTTTTTTTTACCATCATATACTATAGGAAACTAAAATTACCAATTCCAATATTCATGGGACATTTCTGAGAATTAATCTGCATTTACAACCCACATTTGTGAGTTCACCTACAGTGTAATGAGCTGACCTTATCTCTTCAAACTTTCCACTTTTGCTGCTTTCTTTCTTGTTTTTTCATTTCTATGTTCCATTGGAAAGATTTGTCTTGACCATTTTGCATTGGACAACCTAACCTAGAAGAGTTTGAACCCTTAGTCATCCAATCACTATTCAGATTTTCTTGAGCATCTCACAAAAAAGCTATAATTTAAGCAGGTATAAATTTTAGAAATTTCAGTCCTTTTAAAAATGTTAAACTTCTCAGTAGTCCACTTTTAAAAAACCTTTATAGAATATACCAAATCATTAACATTGTTATGGAAGGATAGCAGGGGATGCTTTAAGAAATCAAGTTTACAGAAGCCCCCACTCCTTGTCTGCAGGGGATACTTTCCAAGGCCCCCAAGATGCTTGAAACTTTGGATAGTACCAAACTCTATATACACTATTTCTTTTTCCTATGCATACACACTTGATAAAGTTTAATTTATAAATCAGGCACAGTAATAAACTAATAATAATAAAATAGAACAATTAAAACAATATAATGTATTAAAAGTTATGTAAATGTCATCTACCTCTCACTGTCTTAAAATATCATATTGTACAAATTTAATGCCTTTTCCATCTTACAAAAGCACTTACCACACACAGTGGCCATAAGCAGCAAACTGGCAATTTTTTTCCTTCCTTACAATTTCTTGGGTAGAAGATTTATTATTGTAGATCTTAGCAACTTCAGCATTTGACTTCTTTATTAAGTCAGTATCTTTCACCTTTTCACCTAAAGGAAGGACTTAATGGTTTCTCTTTGGCATATCAGATTGCCAGCATCACTACTCTTGTCCTTTGGGGCCATTATTAAGTAAAATAAGGATGACTTGAACATAAGCATTGTGATACCATGGCCACTGATTTGATAACCTAGAGACTACTAAGTGACTAATGAGGAGGATTCACTGGACAAAGGGATGGTTCATGTACCTGATTGGATGCAGCAGGACAGTGCAAGACTGCATCACTGCTACTCAAAATGATCTGCAATTTAAAATATATGAATTATTTTTTTCTAGAATTTTCCATTAATATTTTCATACCACAGTTGACCATGGGTAACTGAAACTTTGGAAAGCAAAGCTGTGGATAAGTGCTGTTGGTTTACTGTATCTGATGTAGGTGGCTGAAAGTTCCTCAAGGGGAACTGAAGTTCTCAGTCCAATGTTTTCCCATTACACATTTATGTTATCAGACTTAAAGAGAGGAAACTGTTCCCAGAACAGTTTGAGTTATTTTATTTTGAAATTTTACTAATACTTTAATAAGGGAAAAAATGAATAGTTCATTTAACATTAAGAATTTTACCTTTTGGCTTTTAACTATAAGAATTTTATGTAATTTCCTGGAGAATGCTAGTTAAAAGAAAATCCTCTACCTGTAAAATTGTGAAGCAAGCTACTTAAAATAAAGGCAGAGAAATTAATAGAGATGATTAGTTTTTGCTTACATGAATCAGCAGTGATTGGTGGTGTTTTGTTATTTTTTTCCTCAAAAAAGTAAAGCAAGAATTTATGTACACAAAAGTATACTCTCAAAGGGAGACCAGACAAGCAAGCAAGTAGTTACCCTGAGTTTTCTTAGCAAGGTGGTTATGTAGGGCATACAGATGAAGGGGTGGAATACTCATTGAGGAATGCAGGGTTGATGGTTGTTGTATTCCCTAATTTTCATCCCAGCTTCACCTTTGATTGTTGTTTCCTGATATACAATATTAAAATTAAGAGAATTAATTTATGTTTAGATTATAAGCAATGATATATATATAAAGAATATTTTTAAGTGAATAAACATTAAGGAATTCATATTTTCAACCTCAAAACAATCTAGATCTTGTCATAAAATTTGATATATATTTGATAGCATAATCAGAAAAAAAGAATATATTGATCTGTCTATAAATGTGGCTTAAGAAAAGAAATAGGGCATTGATATAGGAGTTGGAATAGTTTCTTTCACTGATTCTCAAGTAAAGTAAGAACTATATACAATTAAAAGTAAAATATTGAGAGGTGGCAGAAAATTGTCCATAATTTAAATAAAAAATTGAAATTCTATTACAATGAAAACAAATATTAGTTATATTAATATATTACTCTTCCCTTAAGTGGTGCTTGAGTTCAGTTCAGTTCAGTCGCTCAGTCGTGTCCGACTCTTTGCAACCCCATGAACCACAGCATGCCAGGCCTCCCTGTCCATCACCAACTCCCGGAGTCCACCCAAACCCATGCCCATTGAGTTGGTGACGCCCTCCAACCATCTCATCCTCTGTTGTCCCCTTCTCCTCAATCTTTCCCAGAATCAGGGTCTTTTCAAATGAGTCAGCTCTTTGCATCAGGTGGCCAAAGTACTGGAGTTTCAGCTTTAGCATCAGTCCTTCCAATGAACACCCAGGACTGATCTCCTTCAGAATGGACTGGTTGGATCTCCTTGCAGTCCAAGGGACTCTCAAGAGTCTTCTCCAACACCACAGTTCAAACGCATCAATTGTTCAGCGCTCAGCTTTCTTTATAGTCCAACTCTCATATCCATACGTGACCACTGGAAAAACCATAGCCTTGACTAGCCGGACCTTTGTTGACAAAGTAATGTCTCTGCTTTTGAATATGCTATCTATGTTGGTCCTAACTTTTCTTTCAAGGAGTAAGCGTCTTTTAATTTCATGGCTGCAATCACCATCTTCAGTGATTTTGGAGCCCAGAAATATAAAGTCAGCCACTGTTTCCACTGTTTCTCCATCTATTTGCCATGAAGTGATGGGACTGGGTGCCATGATCTTAGTTTTCTGAATGTTGAGCTTTAACAGTAATCCCCTTCAAATACTCAGTAATAAAACTATAACAGTAAGTAAGGACTGATGTTCTCACAAAAGTTTTTGTCTGTAATAGGAATGCATTTCACAAATCAGTCTTCTGGATAATGTTCAGCATGCATGTTAGCAGTTATTTATACTTCACATATTAGAATTCCTTTGGAGAACCAACTCACATGAAGGCCACAGTACATTAATGCCTAGTGTACATACTTAGTTGCTTGGTTGTGTCTGACTCTTTGTGACCCCATGGACTGTAGTCCACCAGGCTCCTCTATCCATGGAATTCTCCAAGCAAGAATACTGGAGTGAGTAGCCATTCCTTTCTCCAGGGGATCTTCCCAACTCAGGGTTCAAACTAGTGTCTCCTATATTGCAGGCAGATTTTTTACCACCTGAACCACCAGGGAAGCCCAAATGATACCTATTAGCCTAAGAAATAGTTCAAACTTCTGGTTATCCATTGGCTGCCCTTGGTTGGCATTTCCGTACCTGAAGGCCTGCATCTCTCTACCTTCTAAATGGCCTCTTGATGACTGGGAACTCACTATCTATATAGAGACCACCCACATGACCAGTATTTACTAGCTAAGACCTGTGATTCCCCTGATTAATTTCTTGCAATTGATCTCCACTTACAATAGTCAATTCACCTGTAGAAACATGCTGCTTCTACACCTTAAACTGTGACTTCTACCATGATATAGAAACTTCTCGACTGTATAAGTACCATACCTCTCCCACTTAGTAGGACTTCTCCATGGTTCAGATCTACTCCATTGTTTTTTCCTAGTTAAGAATCTTTTATTTCTTTTATTACTTACATTGTTGTGCATCAAACAAAATTTATAACTGGTCTATGAGTTCAGAATCTTGGAATGTCTTTATACATCTCTATTAATGCCAATGTATTAAAATTGTCATTAAGTGTGCTAGGCACTTTTCATACACACACAGTTTTTTAAACCTTACAACTATTTGAGATTAGTGCAAATATTCATTTTTATCAAATGAGGACACCAAGGCACAGAGTTTATAGACATTCTATAAGCCAGCATAGTAAGAAATTGATGGTTAGGATTTAAATATAGGTATTTTGACTTCTGAGTCTAAACTCATATGCACTATATTTCAATTGCTTTTCAAAGTACCTTTTTAACAGGGTTACTNAATCTAGTAATTCAGAGAATGTGATAGTATAGTCTATCTAGAATTAATATAGCATTTGATGATATGCCATGGAACTATTTTTCATCTCTTTTTGAAATGGAGAAGTATGTGCTGAATACTTATTTAATCAAGTAGATTTGTACCTGGTTTTAGGATTAAAGGATCAATGCTAATCTGGAGGGAAATGTGCTGTTATGCCATAAAATTTATTTCAATCTCAACAGTTAAGCATATTTATTAACGACTTATGTTTACATATGCAAAACACAATGATCAGACTTACAGATGAGATGAAACTGGAAGAAAGAGTCAATGCTTTGAATTTCTGTACCAAAAGTATCTTGATAGACTTCAGCAAAGGGCTGAATATTAAAAGATAACATTAAACCAGGGGAAAAAATCTAAGATTTTGTACTTTCCTTAGATGTTCAAGGCAGCTAAGCATAAGTTTACATATTGGAGGTGTGGACAAGTAGCAGCATCCACGGAAATGGTTTAGAGACATTACATCAACAAATCAAGCCCATGTGAATCACCAATTTGCTATGTGAAAATGAAAGTCACTCAGTCATGTCTGACTCTTTGTGACCTCATGAACTGTAGCCTGCCAGGCTCCTATGTCCATGGAATTCCCCAAGCCAGAATACTGAAATGAATAGCTGTTCCCTTCTCCAGGGGATTATCCCAACCCAGGGATCAGATGCAGATCTCCCACACTGCAGGTGAATTCTTTACCACCTGAGCTATCAGATAATCTGAGCATGAGTATGGAGAAAATAGGACAGTACCTACAATGAAAGAAAGGCTAGTGCCACACTGCTCAGTTCTCATCAAACCGCAGGTTTGCTTTTTTTTTTTTTTAATTGTTTATCAGTATCTACACTTGAATGACAGTGTGAATACCATGGGCATATTTTTTTTGGGAAACCAAAATTTGGTGAAGGATGTCATATAACATGAGAGTGCTTGAAGAAGGTATAGATGCTTGCATGATAAAGAAATGGAAATATGATTGAACTTAAAATATTAAAATTCTTTTTTGAAAAAAGTATTTTACAAATATTCTAGTCTCCCAAGAGTTACCTTGGGGGGAAAAGTATGGAAGAAAAACCATAAGACAAGTTTATGAACAGAAAGAAGTATCTTGAAATATTCAGAGCTAAGAAACACCTCATGAACACCCAAGCATAGGACTAGCTCTACAGTTATAGAGGGATTTTAAGGGTAAACTGTGGTGTTGGATTTTATGCTAATGAAGATTCCTTTCACACTATGAAAAGTTGAAGTTATTTCCCGTGCCACCCTTTTGTTTGTCTGTTTCTAAAAATTGAGGTCAGAAAGGAAGGTTTCTCCTTGGAAGAAAAGCTATGACAAACTCAGATAGCATATAACAAAGCAGAGACCACTTTGCCCGCAAAAGTCTGTAAAGTCAAACCTATGGTTTTTCCAGTAGTCATGTATGGATATGAGAGTTAGACCCTAAAGAAGGCTGAGCACTAAAGAACTGATGCTTTCAGTGGTGCGGGAGAAGACTCTTGAGAGTGCCTTGGACAGAAACAAGATCAAACTGTTCAGTCCTAAAGGAAATCAACCCTGAATATTCATTGGAAGGACTAATGCTGAAGCTGAAGCTCCAATACTTTTGCCACTTGATAAGAAGAGCCAACTCACTGGAAAAAAAAACCCTGATGCTGGGAAAGATTGCAGACAGGAAGAGAAGGGGATCACAGAGGATGAAATGGTTAGATGGTATCTTTGACTCAATGGACATGATTCTGAGCAAACTCAGGGAGATAGTGAAGGACAGGGAAGGCTGGCGTGCTGCAGTTCATGGGGTCGCAAAGAGTTGGACACTACTGAGCGACTGAACAACAGGGAAGGTGCTAGAGAAAAAAGATGGCTGTTAGTAAATCTGCAGCAACTCAGCACCATGGACATCACATGCCTTTGAAGCAGACCTGGCTTCCCTGGGGAACAGCAGCCTCTGCCTGCATGAAACTTTTATATCCCAGTCTGTCTTCTGTTCTCTGCCTCCTATACACTTAAGTCTTAGTTCAATTTTTAAAGATTTTTTTTAATGTAGCTCTTTAACTTCTACGACAGAAACAGGGATTCCACTATTACTCTGTACATCATTACATTCCTTGACAAATATTGTCCCTATGCTAGAAAAATGTTTAAAGTAGTGTAGGAGGGATTGATCACTTCAGTGGTTCACACTGACTCTTTTAATATGACTCCAAAGATAACTTTTTTTTTCCTTTTCTTTTAAATGCAAAGTCTTCTCAGTTGCTGGAGCAGAGTGTTGCATGCTTACACTAATAATATCTTAGAGTAGATCTGCACTGACTTCCACTGTTTTGTCTTTCAAAGAATCTTATCTTTCTCTGAAAACTGGCTAAAAGATAGAGGTAAACAAAGAAAGGGCATTACCATCACGTAAGTGCTTACTTAAGTTCTAAACTATGAGTCCCTCTTTCCCACTGCATTTGGTCCTCATACCAGTTTGGGAGAGTAGGTGTAGCTAGCTAATTTCACAGATAAGGAAATGGAGAGAGGTTCAGCTATGAAGAGAGGCTGACTCCAAGGCACAGAGTACAGACTGGTGTTAGAAAGAGTTGGCATCCATAATTACACCCTCATATTTTCTCCCCACTGAGGAGGGTGGAAATACACAGACAAGAAATGAGTGAGCTCTCACAGTTCTAGTTCTTAATTGCACAAATCTACTCCCTGTAAAGATGTGCCATTTATAGGCACAAGAATACAAACAACCCCAAAACAATTAGCATTAGGCCGCAGGGACTCTGGGAAAGTAGCACCATAGGAAGAAAAGGAAGTCTTCAGGCTTTTGTCGGCACTCCATGTTAAGAACTGTGAAAATACAAGTTTTCAAAACTTCTGAAATAGTTATGTAACTTTTGATATCAATTTTACCATAATTCATGTTTTCCTGAAAAGAAGAAACCTAGTGAAACCACAGAAAACACACAGGCCAGGTTTTTAAACTCTGGCCACTAAAACCTTAGAACAGAATCTTATCTACTTACGACACGTTCTACTTTCTGTAGACTCCAAGTTGAAAAGAAATCAGAGTCCAACTAAATTTAATGCTTCAATCGTATATGAGCCTGAGAAAAATAAAAGAAAAAATACATTGTTTGAAAGATGGTATTAGGTTGGTGCAAAAGTAATTGCAGTTTTGAATTGCTGAAATTTGCCATTTAATATTAGAATACATTCTTAAATATATGTGGTTATGTTATATATCATTTTAATGTGCATTTCTCACTTTATGTTTTTCTGCTAATGACTTAGTACTTGCTATTTATCTTTATTTTACACTAGGGAAATGATATTAGATAAAAGCAAATTCGAGCGATTCTCTTATTCTAGTTCAAAGTGGGTCATAAAGCTGCAGAGACAACTTGCAACATCAACACATTCCACCCAGAAACTGCTAACAAACGTACATTTCAGTGGTGATTCAAGAACTTTTTCAAGAGATTAGACCTTTAAAGTTGAGAGTGCAGTGGCCGGCCACCAGAAGTTGACAATGATCAACTGAGAGCAATCATCGAAGTTGATCCTCCTGCAACTGCACGAGAAATTGCTGAAGAACTCATTGTCAACCATCCTATGGTCATTCAGCATTTGAAGCAAATTGGAAAGGTGAAAAAGCTAGATAAATGGGTTCCTCATGAATTGACTGCAAATCAAAAATATTGTCATTTTGAAGTTTCATCTTTTATTTTTATTGAGCTTCCCTGTAGGAGATATGCACTCAATGCCTGGGTCAGGAAGATCCCTGGAGGAGGGACTGGCAACCTACCCCAGTATTCTTGCCTGGAGAAGCCCATGGACAGAGGAGCCCAGTGGACTACAGTCCATGGGGTCGCAAAGAGTCAGACAGACTGAGAAATTAACACTTCTCTTACTCTAGGCAACAACAAGAAATCATTTCCTGATAACCAAATTGTGACACAGGATGAAAAGTGGATTTTATACAACAACAGCTGACAACCAGCTTAGTAGTTGGAAAAAAAAGAAGCTCCAAAGCACTTCCCAAAGCCAAACTTGCACCAAAAAAAGGTCATGGTCACCATTTGGTGGTCTACTGCCTGTCTGATCCACCACAGCTTTCTGAATCCCAGTAAAATCATTACATCTGAGACGTATGCTCAGCAAATTGATGAGATGCACCAAAAACTGTAACACCTGCAGCTGCATTGGTCAACATAGTGGGCCCAATTCTTTCCCACAACACCTAACCACACTTCACACAACCAACACTTCAAATCAAAAGTTGAACAAACTGGGCGACAAAGTTTTGCCTCATCCACCATTTTCACCTGATTCTCACCAACCAACTGCCCCTTAAGCATCTTGACAACTTTTTGCAGGGAAAACGCTTCCACAACAAGCAGGAGGCAGAAAATGATTTCCAAGAGTTCACTGAATCCCTAGGCACAGATTTCTACACTATGGGGATAAACAAACATTTCTTATTGACAAAAATGTATTGATTATTGGTTTTTTATTTTGATTAATAAAGATGTGTTTGAGCCTAGATATAATGATTCAAAATTCAGTCCTAAACCACAATTATATTTGCACCAACCTAATACATCTACATGAAAATGATAAAGAATTTTGAAATGGAAAAGATTTCCCACTTTGAAAATCAAGTTACTGTTTTATTTCTTTGGAAATAAAAATATCTACTTAAAGGAAAGCAGTAATATGTCCAAT
>SJYQ01095377.1:384192-420900 GCA_006410935.1 Redunca redunca
ATGGTGCATAAAATCCCTTTGGACTTTATTCTCTTTCTTTCTGAAGAACCATATATTTCTTTGCTACTCCAAGTTCCTTTTGAATAAGTTACAGCTTTATCAGAAAAAAGGACAAATTTCTATATTTTGTACAAGGCATAGCTTCATAGTCTATATATGTGCAAAAATACTGCCTATAATTGTAGAGTTTCTGCGTAAAAGAGAGGTCAGCCACAACCACCGACTTGGCCATTGACCATGTTGGGCAATTAACTGAGATCCTGTGTTCTTGCATGGAACAAGAGAGCTGGACTAGCTCTTTTGCAGACATTTATCAGGCCTGACATCTTATGTGACCTCATGTTTTCTCTGACAGTACTTTTGGTGCAACTATTCAGGATATATGATGCCAGAAAGCTCCCAAAACATAACCAAATGCCATCCTTTCTTTCCATTTTGTGAAACAGAATATGATACACTTTCCTTAGTTTACAAAAGTACTTGACTTTTATTTTATATAATAGAACTTAAAGCAACCCTTTCACATAAAAAGAACATAGTGAATATTTCTTGAACAAACAAATGAGTGAATGAATTCATAATAGTAGTTCATTTTGGACCATGAATCCCTGTCAACATTTCAACTACCAAACTACTGGTTTCTAAGCTCACACTTATATCACTTTGAAACTAACATTTTAAAAATGATATCCATCTAACAATGTTTCATGAGACTTCCCTTGAATCAGTACAATTTAGATGAACTAAGTTTCAATGAGTGTCCTTATATGCCTCTGCCTGGTTCTAGATGTGGGGACAAAGGAATTGGGAAGAAATAGTATCTGCCCTCAAAAATTTCACAATCAAGTCAGATGGGTAGAAGAAGGTCACTGATAACCAAGGTCTCAACAAAGAGGGAGACTATCTGCCACATGTTCAGTGCAAGAAGAATATGCATCCATTTTAAAGATTCAGAAAACTTTTTAAGAGCATTAAAGATATGTCTTAGGAGCAGGCAGAGTTTTGACAAAGACTGATGGAAAGATGTTTCTAATATTTTCCTATTCTAACTTGAAATGTGCTTGATCCACTCTGGACTGAGTCCATAAATTCCTTTACCTGATTACAAACAACAGGAGCCTGAGTGGCTTTTGTGATCTTTAGACTTTATTAAGTCATTTCACAACTTCATAGTATCCAACCCACCTGTCAGGCAGAGCAGATACTATCACACCCATTTTGGAGATAATTAATCTGAGTCAGAGATTTCCAAAGTCGCAGAAATAACAGATGATTTAATGGATAAATACACCTTTTACCTTGGGAAACCAATGCTATTAATGCTGCTATACTCCTAGGTTAAATCAGTTGTAGAAAACGGTCTCTCAAAGCAAGGCAAGCTTTTCATGGGAGTAAAGTGTGCCCTAAGTGATACAATTTAACCAAACATTTCTTAATTATCATCAACCACACTATAATACTATATTGTGGGTGATAATAGCACAGGCGTATGACTAGGAATTAGATCATATCAAAGGTGTATAGAAAAGCCAGGAGGGAGTGCTGGAATGTTTAGTGAGAATTTGCCCGAAGAGTAATACATGTATGTCAGGTTCTACAAGTATATGTCAACGCACTGAGAGGACATCACAGGCAGGGTACTGACACAAAATATTATTAGATACCTAGGGTAGGCAAATACATATTTAAATGAAGAGCTCTGTAGTACTTTCTTCAATAAAAAGCCTGTTCCTAGATGGGATGGGATTTTCCTGGGTTTCTGGACTAAAATCTATCTGTTCTGGGAAGACTGAACATTTATAAGGAAGAAGGGGCACAGTACGGGAAGCATAGTTGAGAGGAAATGAAGGCCAGGTAGCCGAGTTTAAATGTCAGGATCACTCTCCCCATGCATCCTTAGCTTTAAACGACTACAGTAGCTGCACACTCAGTGCTGACTTTGTTCAAACCTAGGAGACAGTTAAGGGAAGGAAAAATTGAAGACTTATTTTCTCTTTAGCCTGCACAATCAAATTTATCTAAATTAGCAATGAATTCAAGAGAATTTATGTAAAATTACTAGAGTCTGAGAGAGCCCTCACCATACTTCTCAAAAGTACACACATTGCATTTGAAATACTCAGATGTGTGACTTCTAATATCATTGATATTGTTGATACCTGGTAGGATTCTAACCATTAAGTCCAAGTATTCTCAGGAAAAATCTTAGCCCCCACATCCCAAATATGACTTTCTCACTTGTCTTTCCCTACAGAAACTATGTTTTGACTTCTTGCAGCCATATAAGCCCGTGTTTCTTTTCTGTCTGGAAAATAACACCGACAGCGTGACTCTGGTTGTCAGCCTGCTTTTCAACTGCTGATCTGATTCCACCTAATAAGTAGCAACCAATGGTGACTATCGCAATTCAGATTAAAAGGAGGACAGGGGCAGGATGTGCAGACAAAGCTCAGATGTGGGTTTGTTGATATTTGTAGCAGGAGGTTAATTAGCATTAACAGAAGTATCAGCAGTCGCTTGGACTCACTCATAAGGTACCGGCTGCTCTCAGCAGTAAAGTACAGAGGAAAACAAGTCAAAATAGCTTTCTTTTTTCCTCTTACAGAAAAACCATTTACAAAAACAAACATAAAGTAATTGGATTCTTTTTTGTTTGCTTTCTGTTTCTCCTTTCCAGCTAAGTGTTTGATTTAGCTGCTTCTTTTTCTCCTTCCAAGTCCTACATAGTTTGAGTAATAATAGCGTTACTTGTACTTTACTTCCCCATCCTTTGGTGGTTATTTTCTTTCTCAAGTAACAATTTTATGTTACTTTTATTTTATTTTATTTTCAGTGAATGATGAGTGTATATTTGTGGGTGGTTTATACCTTTGGGGTTATATAAGTAAACGCAGGGCACATATTTATCCCTCTGATCACTAAACCCATCTAAGACTCTTGAAGGCCCTACTTTTCCCTTTTCTATACAATGATCAGAATTAACTGTTATATCCAGTGTTTCAGCCTTAAAGCCCAGAAAAGGGATTTGTTTGTTTGACATTATATTTCTTTTCAATTTGCTCTCCAATATAAAAGAAACAATTTTTTTAAATGGCATTTTCCTGTACTTGTATGCAAGAGAGCTTAAGGTCATTTGAAAAGCTATTCCAGGTATTCCAAACATAAATGTCCACCATTTAGTAACTGTAGAATTATTTAATATACACATGTCAATCTATTATTAGTCATTCTTTGATATTTTATAGAAAGTTTACTATTTTAATGTATTGCTGCTGCTGCTGCTGCTAAGTCGCTTCAGTCGTGTCCGACTCTGTGCGACCCCATAGATGGCAGCCCACCAGGCTCCCCCGTCCCTGGGATTCTCCAGGCAAGAACACTGGAGTGGGTTGCCATTTCCTTCTCCAATGCATGAAAGTGAAAAGTGAAAGTGAAGTCACTCAGTCGTGTCTGACTCTTTGCGACCCCATGGACTGCAGCTTACCAGGCTCCTCTGTCCATGGGATTTGCCAGGCAGGATTAATAAATAATAACCATAATGTGAATTAAAATATTTCCTGCTTTGCAAGACTGATGTTAAGAATTTTGATGAGAACTTTTAATTTCTTTGGTCTTTTCTTGCTTTGCAAGACTGATGTTAAGAATTTTGATGAGAACCTTTAAGATTAATTTCCTTGCCCTCCTTTGGTAGAAGGAGCTGGAAATGGATTCAAAGGAAAATTAAGGATATATATATATATACACATATATATATTTAAAATTATGACCACAAAGCAAAGAAGGCTTAAAATTCTTTGAGGAAAATTTACTCAGTGGTGATAAGAGATATGAGACTGGGTGTGCTGCCATTGTTTTGTACAAAAACATAAAAGGAAGTTAACCGTAACATCATTTCAACTTAAGACTTGCCAAATCAGATGGAACATATCTACCTATATCCAAATCTACCTATTTAGACAGATAGATATAAAGACATGACTGTAGATTATTTTATTAATGGTACCATGTATGAATCATAGGGAAGTGTTTCTCATCAAGTATCATGGCTCACTGGATACACAAGATGGATTAGACAAATAGCTCAATTTACCCAACCCTATCATATAGTAGGGTTACTTGCTCTTTGGAAGAAAAGCTATGACAAACCTAGAAAGCATATTAAAAAGCAGAGACATTATTTTGCTGGCAAAGGTCTGTATAGTCAAAGCTATGATTTTTCCAGTAGTCGTGAATGGATGTGAGACTTGGACCATAAAGAAGGCTGAGCACTGAAGAATTGATGCTTTTGAACTGTGGTGTTGGCAAAGACTCTTGAGAGTCCTTTGGACTGCAAGGAGATCAAACCAGTCAATTCTTAAGGAAATCAGTTTTGAATGTTCATTGGAGGGACTGATGCTGAGGCAGAAGCTCTGATACTTTGGCCACCTGATGTGAAGCACCAACTCATTGAAAAAGACCCTGATCCTGGGAAAGACTGAAGGCAGGAGGAGAAGGGGACAACAGAGGATGATAGATATGGTTGGATGGCATCATTGACTTAAGGACATGAGTTTGAGCAAGCTCAAGGAGATGGTGAAGGACAGGAAAGCCTGGTGTGCTGCAGCCTATGGGGTAGCAAAGAGTCGGACATGACTGAGTGACTGAACAACACATCATACAGTAGAGGATACTGAGGTCCACAAATGCTGAGTGAAAACCCAAACAGTAGTTATTTGGTGACTGGACTGGGGATAAAATCTAAGTCTCTGGCCCTTAATCCAGTAGGCTTTCCTTAAATCTACAGTGCCATTCTTGGAAATCAGAGTAAAGAAAGCTTCAGTCTTGATTATCTTCTACTCTTTTTCTATAAAAATGCACCATAGGAATACAATATATAACTCATGGGCTGAGGAATTGGACATATGTTAAAAGTGAGGAGATTTTAAGATTCTATTCTGCTCAAATTTAATTTCAAAAGAGTATCCATATTTTGAATCCTCATGATTGAGGAAAAACAATGAAGGAAGGAGAATTCTCATTTATAAGTATATTCTGTTATTTTAGTGAGGAGATGGCTGCTATGTCTTCTTCAGTTTGATGACAGCTGATTATCCAAATCATTAGGACAAAAGGAGATTGGATGTGGATGTATGGATAAGAGGTACATGTCTACATTTTATTTGTCTTGTCAG
Organism: Redunca redunca; assembly: GCA_006410935.1. Classification (NCBI taxonomy): domain Eukaryota; kingdom Metazoa; phylum Chordata; class Mammalia; order Artiodactyla; family Bovidae; genus Redunca; species Redunca redunca. Next base: position 389,361 of record SJYQ01095377.1, read on the forward strand.
TGGACTAGTTTTGTGTGCTTGGCTCCTCAGCTGTGTCTGACTCTTTGTGACCCCATGGACTGTAGCCCGCCAGATTTCTCTGTCCATGGAATTTTCCACTCAAGAATACTGGAGTAGGTTTCCATCCAGGGGATCTTCCTGTTGCAGGGATTGAATTCACATCTCTTGTGTTTCCTGCATTGGCGGGTGGATTCTTTACCACTGCACCACCTGGGAAGCCCTTGTCACCGGAGACCTGGCAACATTTGGATGTTTGGGATATTTTTTCCTATTTTTTAATGATATGAGTAGGCTTTGGCAAGTGGTCATCCTAAAAGGGAATTTAGACTGCTCAGTAATTGAACACTGAATTATCACAGGAAGAAAGAGGATATTCTAGGCTGATAAAGGCAAAGTGCAGGTGTGCACATGTATGTGCAAGACAGAAAGAAAGGCATCAGCTTAGGTAACAAGTGCAGGAGTTTAGAAAAGTCTTGGTGGAAGTAAAGAATCAGACTTTCTGGAGTCTGTTGATTTTTCAGTGATAATTTTAAGAATTAACATTTTTGAGCACTTTCCTGCCAATTTTTGCCAGTATCCTAAGGTTTTTACATAAGCCATCTCAATTACATTCTTTTAACAAATTATAATTAGAATAGTATCTATCATCATTTTCCAGAGGATAAAGAATAAGCTATGGCAAAATAATTTTCCCAAGGTCACTTAACTAAAAAGTGACTGACAAAGGCTGGATTTGAACTCAGGAATTTCTAGATCAAGAACTCAAAGTTCTAAGACATTACAGTACAATGACTCCAGTGATCATTTGCCCCATATACAAGACTAAAAGTTATATGATTTATAGGTGATTTGGGCTGGCACAAAGAACTGAGAGCCTGCTGAAAGACAATAAAGCAGAAAAGCAAATGAAATTCTCCTACAGCGCTGCTATTTAAATATACATTATGGAGAATAACTTAACTTAAAAAAAAAATAAAGACAAGTGTCTTTCTCAAATTTCCTTAAATGCCTAGCAAGCTGATGCTAGGAAATGTGCCATTTCCCCATTCTTTAAGTATATTCTTTCTCATCATAATGCCATCCTCCAAATAGTTAGCACATGGTAAATGAGGGGGAAAATCTATATGAAAAAATGCGAGAAGAATATTGAAGTAGTGATGAAGAGCAGATGGATATTTTGTAAGTAAAACAGTTTTAAAATAAATGAGGGTTCACAAGAGGTTTGTGAGAACCAGTTAATAGCCTTCAAATAGTGAGACACATATGTAAAAGTCTATCAGGTTCAGATGTTATTTGTGAGTCACCAGCAGAAGGGCAGAATATTTTTGCACAATGGTAAATTTAAGTACCTATTTTTAATCCTCATGTCACAACACTTGTTAGATATAATTTACCCTTATTTCCCAGCCCAGGGTTCTGACTGACAGTAACTTTTCTGCTAGATAAGAAGCACCCATCAATGTCACAACACAGGGATTATAGTAACCTATAATCTTTGACTCTGGGTCACTGTGGGTTCTCACAATCACTATTCACCTCCAATCAAAGAAACTGGACCAGCAGATCCAGATGAAGAAACTGGAGCAGAGGAAAAGTGAACCTCACCTAACATAGGAAGATCTTAGGTATGTTTTGTGTAGAGAAACAGGAAGTACCTGAATGAAACTGCTGCTGAACAACAAACTAGAAAGAACATGGGGATCCAGGTTCAGTTTTTTTGGATTGTTTACTTGCTTGGTTGACTTTTTAAAATACTGTGACTCTAGTCAATAGCAAAATGTAGCCTGGTGAATATAAAGATGCCAACATTATTTTCTTCAAAATTTCCCTCATAGAAAGGAACAACTTTGAGCAAAAATCTCCTTTTGGTGGACAGAGATCAAAACAGGAGAATCTAGTGCAACTCTCTCCATTTCAAAAGAATCATTAGTGTAAATGGCAGTCCTTAATTCTATTTGCTCCCTATTAAAATGTGAAATAAAAATAATTTATTGATGGCTCCTCAGAAAAAAGGACATCTAGATTTGGAAGCATCTAGGTTACCAAAAATAATATCTAATTATTGAATAGTTACCTTGTGTTAGGTATTATATTGAGTTCCATGTACAGTATTTCATTTAATCTTCATAGTGTTACATTAGAAAGTATCATTCTATCCATGTGACCGACACAAAAACTGAGGAGCAGAGATGTTGAAGAATTTACTCTATCAAAACAAGAAGTAAATGGACTGCAAACTGAATCTAGGCAGTCATGAAATTCCATTGAAGAGTAAGGATTATGATAAAAGATACAATTTACTTTATGAGTTTAATATGCTATTGATATTAATATTTAATGTGACATTGTTAAGAAGAACAAAGTAGCATTTGGGATATGTAATCAAATATAACTCTATGTCAAACTTGAATATCTGATTTCAAAATACTGTCCCTTCTGCCTTGCAGCACTTGCAGGAGGTGCTAATTCAGGAGGTAATGAGCTCTCTTCTCTTTCCTATTACAGTGAAGCCACCTATGCATGCGTACCTGTAGACTCATCTCTGGGACAAGGTGGCACATGGGAAGAAGTTAGGGAAGGCAGAACTACTGAGAACTCATAGTATGTCATAACCATGCTCTCTTGGTAATAGTGTGTCACTGGCTTTTTCTTCCCTGGTAAGAGTCAGAGCACTGAGACTTTGGAGCATTCATCTTGCTGGTAGACAGGGGAGATGTAAATGCCAGGAAGGAGTGAAAGGGTAGTATTTTCCTTCTCTGATAAAGGTCCACATAAATGAAAATGTACCCAGGAACCTTTTTATTCTGTCTCCTAAATTTTAATCTCAAAATAGTGTTTCTTCATATATTTGTCCTTTGTTTCATTAATTTCCTTTGGCAGGCATGTTTCTTTGTCTTACCTCAGGGTGTTCAGATCCCTGGGTTGGGAAGATGCCTTGGACAAAAGAAAGGCTACACACTCCAGTATTCTTGCCTGGAGATGTCATGGACAGAGGAGCCTGATGGGCTACAGTCCAAGGAGTCGCAAAAGAGTCAGACATGACTGAGAGATCAACGCTTTCATTTCCACAGGGTGTTCAAATGCAAATTGTTTTTGTATCCAGAGTTTGGTTTGCAATACTTCAGGTAGTAATTTCTTAAGTTTTAACAAAGATCATTTTTTAGAATTTTCTTTCAAAGAACAGTATTAGAAAAAATATCTCTTTAATCTAAATATTCAATACAAAGGGAAGGTAGTAAATTTACTTAGCCAATGACAGTTGTTGAGTGCCTTGTATATTTCCAACAATGTCCAAGGAATTGTAAATTTTCAGAAGAAGTAATGGGTTTTATCCCATTTCTACAGGACTTTCATTCTCCTATTCCTCTATTTGACCATCAAAATAAAGTTAAGAGTCTGTACATATTGCTGCAAAGATTATGAGGGTTTGATGAATGTTCATTCATCCATTCTGCAAGCATATGTTTTCAATTATGTATTAGGCATATGGTAAGTCCAAGATATTCAATCTTCAGTAGGACATGGTGTAGGAATAGTAGCAGAAAATCAGTTGACTTATGAGGACATAAAATGGAAGTGATTTACTGGGTGGCTGTGACTTGAATTTGAATCTTTGGCCTATCATGTTTTACAGCAAACTAACCAAACTGATCACTTGAATCACAGCCTTGTCTAACTCAATAAAACTACGAGCCATGATGTGTAGGGCCATCCAAGATGGATGGGTCATGGTGGAGAGTTCTGACAAAACTTGGTCCACTGGAGAAGGGAATGGCAAACCTCTTCAGTATTCTTGCCTTGAGAACCCCCAAGAATGACATAAAAAGGCAATAAAAAAATGACACTGAAATATGCCCAGGTCAGTAGGTACCCAATATGCTACTGGAGAAAAGTGGAGAAATAACTTCAGAAACAATGAAGAGGCTGAGCCAAAGCAAAAACAACACTCACTTATGGATGTGACTGGTGATGGAAGTAAAGTCCGATGCTGTAAAGAACAATGTTGCATAGGAACCTGGAATGTTAGGTTCATGAATCAAAGTAAATTGGAAGTGGTGAAACAGGAGATGGCTAGAGTGAACATTGACATTTTAAGAGTCAGTGGTGCAAGGAGAGGACCCAGAGAGATGGTATGGGGTGGGAGGTGGGAAGGGATTCATGTTTGGGAACGCTTGTACACTCGTGGTGAATTCATGTCAATGTTTGGCAAAAGCAATACAGTAATGTAAAGTAAACTAAAGTTAAAATAAAAATTAAAAAAAATAAAGTAAATAGACCATCTTCAGAAGAATTATGCCATTTAAATAAAGTGTAAATAATGCAAAAAATAAAAAAAAATAAATAAAATGGACCAGAATGGGGAAATTTAATTCAGATGAACATTATATCTACTACTGTGGGCAAGAATCCCTTAGAAGAAATGAAGTAAGCCTCATAGTCAACAAGAGTCCGAAATGCAGTTCTTGGGTGTGATCTCAAAAACGACAGAATGATCTCTGTTCATTTCCAAGGCAAACCATTCAATATCACAGTAATCCAAGTCTATGCCCCAACCAGTCATGCTAAAGAAGCTAAAGTTGAGTGGTTCTGTGAAGACCTACAAGACCTAGAAATAACACCAAAATAGATGTTCTTTTCATCATAGGGGACTGGAATGCAAAAGTAGGAAGTCAAGATACCTGGAGTAACTGGCAAGTTTAGCCTTGGAGTACAAAATGAAGCAGGGTAAAGGATAACAAAATTTTGCCAAGAGAATGCACTGGTCATAGGAAAACACCATCTTCCAACAACACAAGAGATGACTCTACACATTAATTTCTACACATGGATATCACCAGATGATCAATACCAAAATCAGATTGATTGTATTCTTTTCAGCAGAAGATGGGGAAGTTCTATACAGTCAGCAAAAACAAGACCAGGAGCTGACTGGCTCAGATCATGAATTCCTTATTGCAAAATTCAGACTTAAAATAAAAAAGTAGGGAAAACCAATATACCATTCAGGTATGACTTAAACCAAATCCCTTTTGTTTACACAGACAGTGGAAGTGGCAAATAGATTCAAGGGATTAGATCTGATAGACAGAGTGCCTGAAGAACTACAGAAGGAGGTTCACAACACTGTACAGGATGCAGTGATCAAAATCATCCCCAAGAAGAAAAAATACAAAAGGCAAAATGGCTGTCTGAGGAGGCTTTAGCAAATAGCTGAGAAAAGAAGAGAGGTGAAATGTTGCAGTCCTTTAATGGACCAGTACCAGGTGGTGTGGAGTCAATGACAAGAAAGTGAAAGAGAGAAAGAAGATAATACTCTCTGGTTTACACAGAGAACCAATAAAACCCTAGAACTGGGCTTGCACCTTTCATGAAGGCACAGGGTGCCCTCTCGGGGAGGCCTGGGCAGGAGAATGAGCTCGGTGGGTTTCCATGCTCCAGAGAATTAGCCACAGGGAGGCGGAGAAAGAGAAAGAGAGAACAAAAGAAAGACACGGGGACCCAAGCTCTGATGGAGCAAAGGTGCTTTAATGATCTTTCTGTGAGTATATATAGGCTGTTGTTCAAGGAATTTCTTTGGACAATGATAAAGATCAGAAAACCAAATGTACAGCAACTGTTACCAAGGGAACAAGGGATTAACAATGGTCATAAGGTCATGAGACAATCCATAGCTCGAGAAAGAAGATTGAGACTAAGCAGTTTTGTCATAAGGAGAATGTTTACTGAAGGAGATTCATGCATGTCTCATCCTATGACCTCAGTCCTGGGAGCGATGTGCCGTTCCACTCGTTTCTGTTGCCAGAAACTGATAAGGAACAGAGGATTTATGAGAAACAGCACGTAGGAATCCTCCTGTTAAACATTCCTTGACAGTGAAAGGCAAAGGACAAAAGGAAATCTATACCCATCTCAATGTAGAGTTCCAAAGAATAAGGAGAGATAAGAAATCCTTCCTAAGTGATCAACGCAAAGAAACAGAGGAAAACAATAGAATGGGAAAGACTAGAGATATCTTCAAGAATATCAGAGATACCAAAGGAACATTTAATGCGAAGATGAGCACAATAAAGGACATGAACAGTACTGACCTAATGGAAGCAGAAGATATTAAGAAAGGGTGGCAAGAATACACAAAACTATACAAAAAAGATCTTTATGACCCAAATAATAATGATGGTGTGATCACTCACCTAGAGCCAGACATCCTGGAGTTCAAAATCAAGTGGACCTTATGAAGCATCACTACGAACAAAGCTAGTGGAAGTGATGGAATTCCAGCTGAGCTATTTCAAGTCTTAAAAGATGATGCTGTTAAAATGTTGCACTGAATATGCCGTCAAACTTGGAAAACTCAGCAGTGGTCACAGGACTAGAAAAGGTCAGTTTTCATTACAATCAAAAGAAAGGCAATGCCAAGGAATGTTCAAACTACTACACAATTGCACTTATGTCACAAGATAGCAAAATAATGCTCAAAATTCGTCAAGCTAGGCTTCAACATTACGTGAACTGAGGACATCCAGAATTTGAAGGTGGATTTAGAAAAGGCAGGGGAATCAGAGATCAAATTGCCTACATCCGTTGGATCACAGAAAAAGCAAGAAAGTTCAAGAAAAACATCTACTTCTGCTTCATTGACTACACTAAAGCTTTTGATTGCATGGACCACAAAAAGCTATGAAAAATTCTTTAAGAGATGGGTGTACCAGACCACCTGACCTGCTTCCTGAGAAATCTGTATGCAACACAAGATGCAACAGCTAGAACTGGACATGGAAAAATGGGCTAGTTCCAAATTGGGAAAGCAGTAGGTCAAGGCTGTATATCATCACTTTGTTTATTTAACTTATATGCAGAATACAACATGTGAAATGCACAACTGGATGAAGCACAAGCTGGAATCAAAATTGCTGGGAGAAATATCAACAACCTCACATATGCAGATGACACTACCTTAATGGCCAAAAACAAAGAAGAACTAAAGACCCTCTTGATGAAAGTGAAAGAGAAGAGTGAAAAAGCTTGCTTAAAATTCAGCATTCAAAAAACAAAGATCATGGCATCCAGTCCCATCAGTTCAGGTCGGTTCAGTCACTCAGTTGTGTCTGACTCTTTGCGACACCATGGACTGCAGCATGCTGGTCCCATCACTTCATGGCAAATATATGGGGAAACAATGGAAACAGTGACAGGCTTTATTTTCTTGGGCTCCAAAATCACTTCAGATGGTGACTGTAGCCATGAAATTAGAAGATGCTTGCTCCTTGAAAGAAAAGCTATGACAAACCTAGACAGCATCTTAAAAAGCAGAGACATTACTTTGCTGACAAATTTCCATCTAGTCAAACCTATGTTTTTTTTCAACAGTAATGTATAGATGTTAGAATTGGACCATAAAGAAAGCTGAGTGCTGAAGCACTGACGCTTTTAAAATCAGTTGAAGACTCTTGAAAGTCCCTTGGACAGCAAGGAGATCAAACCAGTCAATCCTAAAGGAAATCAGTCCTGAATATTCACTGGGAGGAGTGATTCTGAAACTGAAAGTCCAATACTTTGGCTACCTAATTTGAAGAACTGACTCATTGGAAAAGACCCTGATGCTGGGAAATACTGGAGACAGGAGGAGAAGGGGACAACAGAGAATGATTTGGTTGGATGGCATCACTGACTTGATGGACATGAGTTTGAGTAAGCTCTGGGAGTTGGTGATGGACAGGGAGGCCTGGCATGCTGCAATCTATGGAGTCACTAAGAGTCAGACATGACTGAGTGACTGAACAATGTATTATATGTATGACCTTGAATATGGCATAATTTTTTTAAGCTCCAGCCCCACATTGGTAGAATGAGTCATTAATTCATCTTTCACAGGATTTTTATGACAGTTTAATGAAACATATATAAAGTATTACCACCTGGCAACTTTTAATAAATATCAGTTCTTTCTTCATTTTAACTCAGCCACACATACAAGTTTACAGAAATAAAGTTAATTCAGAAAGGTCGCTTGAGTTTTTAGATAGAAGGAGACTAAAAACTTTGGGGAAATAAGTTCTCTGTTGAAATAATCTCATTTATGAGTCTAAGAGAAGGTCTCTTAGGAAGGTCTCGCTTTCCTTCTCAGCCTCAACTCTTTAATCTATGCTAATCAGGGCACATAGGTCCAGAAAATATCACACTGAACCTCTGATAATTTTGGCTTATTTTCCCACAGAACACAACCCAAATGTGTTTTCCTCAGCATATTTTGATTTCTCATTAAACTAATAACTTCTCTTTTGAAGCTGGGTTAATAATTCTATTTATTATGACATAGCTATATGCCAAAGACTGTACCTTTGGTCTTCACAACAACACTGTGAACTAGGTATATAATTATTTTTACTTTATACAAGCAAAACGTGAGACTCATAAAGGAAGAATGATTTGCCCAAACTCACATGTCTACTATGAAGGACTGAATTAAGTTTTTTTCTGGCTGTAGTGGTTATACTACTTTGAAATTGTGAGAAAAAATAATTATTCCACTTTTTAAAGCAATTTCACCAAGAAACAGAGGACAGCGGCCCTAGCTTCTTTACTTCAAAGGCTCTTGAAATGATGTCACTTGGCTGATACTCCTAAATTGGTTTATCCTATGGGAACAATTAAGCAATAATCACTTATAAATGGCTTCGGGGAAATGCTGAAGATGGACTCTTGTTAGTCTAAACAAAATAATTGCAAATATGGCTATGGTTAGAACAGCTTTGTGTTTCTGTGGAATATAAGAGAATAAATGGAATAAATTAAGGCACATTTGTCTATATAAGAGCATAANNAAAGTATAATAGACATTTGATTCAAAACTGCTATTCAGGGCAAGATTACACTGTTTTTGTCCTGATAGATAATAATACCTAAAAATAAGAAGCCATATATAGCAGTAGTTTCTAAAATGGTTTGTTTTAATAAATTTTAGTAAAAATGAATGGATTATTTTGTTATCATCTGAAGAGAGGATTTGTTCTTGCTTCTTTATGGAAACTAAATTACTGTTTCAAGAAAATATAAAGTAGTGATATTAAATATGAAATTATATAGGTCAAATTAAATGTGTGGGTTATACTGATGTAAAACTCATAACAAAGGAACTTTATAAATCCTGACATTCAAGGACTATAAACAAGTAAGAGATGTTGCATCTGGCTTTTGAACAGTTTGGGTTCTCCTGGTGCCTACACATATAGACAAAAATGCAAGTTACAAATGAAAGGAATTGCACTTTGGGGCATGATCAGGTAACTGACACCAGACGAGCACTTCTGCCATAAAAACAAACACAAAACAGAAAACAAACAAAATCCAACCAGTCTCCCCCCACCCAAAAAGAAGCCCGAGGAAACTGGATAAAATACATGAAAAATATATCTGTATATTGGACAAAACACCATACAGGATTGTTATTCATAAGAGGAGAAGACAAAGGAGATGATTCCTATGATCATGCAAGCCTTCTGTCTGGAGGCATCTACCAGATTTTAAACCACAGGAGAGAGAACCAAAGCAAAGCAGTTCACTAAGCAAGAGAGACAGATAGCGGAGGTGGGGAATCAGAGACATCTAGAATTTGCTGGGCATAGTATTATACAGAAGGGAACTATACAGATTGAAAGCACCTAAGATCTGTGCATGTGTTCCACTGAGTCCTTGCCTGAATACTAAACTGTGCATGCATAGAGTGAGATGCTGCAGGTCTGATTTCAAATAATTTTGAACCTCCTGGTAAAGTTATTTTTAAATGACATAGTCTTAAAATTTATTCATCAGATACTCAGACTGCAAAATACAATGTCATTTTAAAAAGAGAATACATTGAGAAACTAAGGAAAAATAAGGAAAAGAGATGAAGCAAAAGGAAATGTACTGCCCAGGGAGTGTCAAAATGAGAGCCGATTTTCAAAAGTATACTTGACCATTTTGCTAAGTATAGAACTGATTGAATATATGTAACTGCAAACTCAAGAAATGCTAGGTTTTATGAACCCAGAGCAAAATGGTCCAGAGCTAAGTTATTCTAATGTACTTTGAAGCCAGTATTTCAGTACAGAATTGAGTTTTTGTCATGTTATATGCCTAAGCAACTTTCCAGAGTTAATACATTAAATTACCTTTTATTTTATTCCCTGTCAGTTATTGCCTTCTGTAGCAACTTCCACCTAGACTCTCTGTTTTTTCTTATTTTTATTTTTTTTTCCCCTATTGCAGAGTTTAGCTAAGACCAGACTCTAGACTTCAGTCCCACCAGCTGTGGATAGAGTATAGCATGGGTCTTTCTGGCATCTAATGTGTCTGCACAAAATCCCAGACATCCTTGGTGTCAGGTTCCCCATCTAGTTATCCAGTTTCCAACTGCAATCAGAGCACTGCGCTGAACCTCCACCCATTTTCTAGGGCACTGGCTCCTTAAGAGGTTCTTGATTGTTTCCAGGGAGCTAGATTCTATGTCCTCTACCTCATGGATGAAACTCTACTCCAACGGGAACAATTTCTGAACGGGCTGATATTCTCCCACGATGATACCCCAGTGACACATTATAATCTTAAACAACTTTAAAAATACATCTACATACATTACGAGCCTCCTAGAAACCAGTCAGAGTCCAAAGCAAGCTCAACTTTGTTGAGAAAGAGAGATGCAACAACAGGAAGAAGTCATGCATGTTTAAATAATAATGAATTATTCTATGACTCAGTGTACAATCAATGTAGTATTCTAATACTTTTATCAAAGGCTTATTGTGGAGATAGATGAAAATTCTAATATATATCAACTTTCAGATTGACCATCATCTCTTATATAACAAAAGAACTCAGAGGTTTCTTTGGATTAGAAATATAAAAAGAAACCTGGTCTGTAAACCACTGGTTTGCCTTATTTCTGCTACAAGAAACCACTGTGTGGCAATGGTTTCAACCAATAATCATAGATGATCACTGTGGGCAAGACCCAGAGATGTCCTCACAAGATACCCTCAACCCTTCATAATTCTGACTTTAGAGATTCTCCCTGAGTTTCTAAGCCTGAGAAGCAAAAGGTATGCTTCCAGTAACCTTTACACAGCCATTCCACAGTAGAAATCTTAGGTCACTAAGTGTGAGCACAATAAAGAACTACCACAGACTAGTTTTCATAGGAAACTAGAATTTTGCAGAATTCCATCATACCCCCTGAAGTCCATTTATACTTTTCTTTCACATGGAGCACCTACCTCTATCCCCATTTCTTGAACAATTCAACTTTGTCATTTCAATAGGCCCACACTTCCCCCCAAAAGGCCTTTTTCAAGTCTCACTTGAAACTACTGGTAGCTCAAACTTTAAAGAGGAAGGCCTCTTAAAATACTCTTTAAAATACTCTTTTCACAACTCTTGATGAAACAAGAGTGGCAACAATAGCATCAAAAATGGTAAAGGCCCCACATCTATTGTAAAATTGCAGATATTTTACATATCCTGCTATTGTAAAATGATGGATGATTTTTGTTGAAATTTATTGTGTTCTTGGTATTCATCACTATCTGCAGTTCTGCTTTCTTTATTAGATTATTTATTTTTGCTGGAATCTTAGGCCATATTCTCTTTGCCATTCTGTTCTTGATTCTGTCCTCAATACCAAGAGAGTTTCCCATATATAGGAATATTCAATACATATTTATTCTATTCAACTCCTTTGCACTTGCACTCATTCTCTTTTGTAAAAATAATAACAATAATAATAAACAGAAACCTCAACTAAATAGAATTGGGGGAATAAAAGGAGTTCTCACAACCTACAATGAGAAACAGAGCCTAACAGGAAGAAGAAAGACACTTCTTTTTACCCAGAAGGAGCAAGCCTATGAAAAGTCATGAACACTTTTATTTATTGCAGCCCTCCCAACTTCCTTTTCTTCTCTATAAAAGCATTTGTTTTTCTTTGACATGTGAACACTTGCTTGTGGCTTGCCATGATTGCAGACCCCAAACTGCAATTCTCTGCTGATCCCAAATAAACCCAACTTTGCTGGAAAAATACCTGGGAGTCTAATTATTTCAAGTCAATACTTTCTATCCCCCTTCCAAACTGTTCATGAATATTTTTTCCTACTCTTGCATTAAACAGTACACCCAAAAATCTCTTACTGGCTGTAGCCCATTGAGTCTTCCTGGTGAAAAGTGAAAGTTGCTCAGTCATGTCTCACACTTTGCCACCCATGGACTGTACCTGCCAGTCTCTTCTGTCCATGTACTTCTCCAGGCAGGAATACTAGAGTTGGTAGGCATTCCCTTCTCCAAGGGATCATCTCAACCCAGGAATCGAACACAGGTCTTCTGCACTGCCGCTAGATTCTCTACTGCCCGAGTCGCCATTCTGTCTCCTCAATCCAGTCATTGATTATTTAAATTATAAACATGGTTCAGCCAAATTACTTGACTTTTTATAATACTTTGATAAATGTTACTCAATTTAAACTGTCAACAAACGAAACTGTCTTTCTACTTTTCTTCTCTATTATCCTAAATTCTCACATTTGATTTTTCACCATTCAGTTATTTACTTAGAAAGTCATTTTTGAGTTCTACCCACTGTAAAAAATGTAGTCCTTTTTTTTCCCATTAATGTTGCTCTTCCCATGAAAGAGCAGAGGATGTTAAATAGTGCACTTTTGTTTTAATGTACAGAGGGATATACAGTATGAGAACCAAAGACTGACCCCACTGTAATAATACAATTCCATAACAGGTTAGGAAAAAAAAATAAAACACAGTATTAGGAGATATGAAACCTGGTCCTAGTCTTGGCTTTGCCACTTTTGGCAGTTTTAGGTTATTTATAATATGACTAGTTGCATGTAGTTTTCAAATATTTTAAACTGTGAAGTCAATTTTAAAAAAATCTTTCAATAAAATGCATTAAATAGGTAATCCAATTGAAGTGAAAAGGGAGATCTGGGGGCCTGGAGGCCTACAAAGTGGTATGTCCACCTACTCTTTCTGCAAGGCCCACCTTTCTTTTAAAGGAGCCTTCAAAGCAACTCCATGGAACACAGTTTAAATGAAAGGCTCTTTAAAGTTTCTTCTATCTAACATTTTAGGATAAACTGCAACAACCATTAATACATGTATTGCAGAGACTTATTTTTGTTAGTTATTTGCTTTACTTTTTAACATTTATTTTTTAATTGCTTTACTTGTCAAGGTGTAGTACAATTACAATTCATTAGGAAAAGGGAAGCTATTCTTTTCTTCCTTTAATCAATTATATGACCAGTTGTTGTTGTTGTTGTTCAGTTGCTAAGTAATGTCCAACTCTTTGTGAGTCCATGGTCCTCCACTCTCTCCCAGAGTTTGCTCAAATTCATGTCCATTGAGTCAGTGATGCTATCTAACCATCTAATCCTTTGATGCCTCCTTCTCCTTTTGCCTGACTTCAGACAGTAAAAGCATCTGCCTACAACGAGGGAGACCTGGGTTCGATTCCTGGGTAGGGAAGACCCCCTGGAGAATGAAATGGCAACCCACTCCAGTACTCTTGCCTGGAAAATCCCACAGATGGAGAAGCCTGACAGGCTATAGTCCGTGGGTCACAAAGAGTCGGACACGACTGAGTGACTTCACTTTCACTTTCTCTTTTTGCCTATGACCAGAAGAGATGTCAATTCATTGCCTCAAGTCCAGGGGGACATTTTGACTGTTAGCTAGAATCCCTTACCTTTGAACTGCCCTGGCATAAAATGAGCCCAGATTCCAATGTTTTATTTTATGTATGCAAATATTTTAGAGACAATTCAAAGGCAAAATTCGGAGAAGGCAATGGCACCCCACTCCAGTACTCTTGCCTGGAAAATCCCATGGACAGAGGAGCCTAGTAGGCTGCAGTCCATGGGGTCACTACTAGTCGGACACAACTGAGCAACTTCACTTTCACTTTTCACTTTCAGGCATTGGATCAGGAGATGGCAACCCACTCCAGTGTTCTTGCCTGGAGAATCCCAGGGACGGGGGAGCCTGGTGGGCTGCCATCTATGGGGTCGCACAGAGTCGGATACGACTGAAGTGACTTAGCAGCAGCAGCAGCAGCAGCAGCAAAGGCAAAATTAGTTCTGATCATTTCTCTTTCCTGGGAAGAAGAGAGAATAAGGGTGAATGTTCATTTCTGTAAATTAGTGGCAACTGAAATAAAATTGAAGATCCCTTTGAAATGTAGAAAGTGTTCAATCTTTAAACCATCTGCAGCAAATTTTCAGCAAACACTCCTGCATCCCTGGAAACAGTTTTATGCCACAAACTAGGAATTTCTCCAAAGTTACAATTATGCAATTCAAAACAGGTAATTTTCACCCCAATCTCAAGTTTTCATTCCAGGTCTTAGTTAATGCTGTCTTGATGGTTGCTGTTTGATAAATCAGCTTTCCAGTTAACTAGAGGTGCAGGGCCATCATCTAATGAAAACACTCTGTATTTTATGGCTCCCTGGGCTGCAGTTCTGCATATTAAAATGGAATTTCAATCTCACTGTTAGAAATAAAATCAAAACTAGCATCTGTGGTTTGAACAGAACTGAGAAAAATGCTGCTCATTTAATTTTAACAATATTTTTCATGCTAGACCGTATAAAAAAGAGGGCCTGGATATAATTTTAGAATGCCTATAAATTAGAAATAAATTGGTAGAAATCAACACAATAGTTCAGTGCAGGGGTTAGTTCATTATATCTACAAATGTAAATGCTAAAAGTTTCCTCTTCTCATTAGAAGTTTGCCAAAATGTTCACAAATTAAGGTTTCCTACTGTTCTTCATTCACACTGGTAACAGATCATTTTCTATTCCTCCTGTTGCAAATATTGAGCCTCTCTGGTCACTCTCTGAAAGTTTGTTATCTCTCTAGGAATGATTGCACATTCAGTCAGGAAGACGAATTCAAGAGGAAGATGAAGGAGAAATCAGTTAGTTGTTATAAAGATCAACAAGCAATGCCAGCAAAGTTACAAGTGTTTGCAAGTAGAAAGACCCTTTTCTCTTTTCTTGGGCAAGTGGGAGGGCTGTGGAATTGTGCAGTTAAGTGTCTTCCCAAAAAAAAGCCAGAAAGAGAATATTTTGAATATAAGAATTATTAATATCTTTTTTTTTACAGATGGGGAAGTCTAGGCTCAGAAAAGTTAATTTGCTGATCAATGGTCAAACTATAATCTTTTCCCACTTTTAATGCCTAGGAGCTTCATATATGATAACCACCGTACTAAAATGTTCCACCATAATTAATTTAATACCTCTGCACATAATAAAGGAAAAGGAAAGTTTTTCTAACATGTTTTGAAGAAAGAAAATATAACTAGACATTTCAGGAACTCTCATAGCTTTATCAATATTCCACATAAACTTGATTTGCCTTGTTAAACACAGTCAATGCGATAATTTCCTGGAGTACTTAACAAAAATGTTTAGACAACAATTTGAATTCAAGCATGAGTTCAGCTTGTTGCAGAGTGATAAAATGAGACATGATCGCTAATCCCTATATGCTTAGAGTCAAGTTGGAAAAAATAAGTATGCGGGTAATACAAAATCATTTAATGTTTAAAAATGTGGGTCAGCTTTTAAGTACAGAAGAAAGCGATTCATTGGGTATGTGCCTTCACAGGATTCAAGCTGTGTTTTAAAGCAAGAATAGGATTTATGTATGTGAGAGTGGGAATAGGGTTAGATTTTTACATAACAAGATGATATTGAGATGATGAACCTGGTACAATTCCATCATTTCCAATCTTCAATTCTGAAATCCCAAAAGTTGCGAAAATGGAAAGCTTTTATAACTTATTTATTGGTAAAACAGGACCTAAACTGATGTAAGGATTTTAATAATCTTTGTGGATTCTACTTGGTGTGAATCTTTATATATTTTGCTGCAGAAATATTAATGTTGTACTATTTTTGTTTAAAGATGTTGCTCATATCCAGCGGGACTTGTTATATAATATACAGATATGCCTCCATTAGTAATCTCTCTTGGGTCTAAAATATTCAAATTCTTTTATACATTTTGCACCACTTTTCTGGGCAAGGGCTTACGAACTTTTAATTGTATTGGGAGGAAGAGAAGGAAAGAAGACTAAGACATTGAGGAACCAAAGGGGGTGCTGTACAATGAAGGAGATGACACAGAGCCTTACAGATAGGTTGATGATACAAACTGATGTAGGGACTTCCCTAGTGGTCCAGTGGCTAAGACTCTGAGCTCCCAATGCAAGGGACCTGAGTTCGATCCCAGGTCAGTGAACTAGATCCCGCATGCCACAGCTAAAGATTCTGAATGCTACAACTACAAAGACCCTGTATGCCACAACTAAGCCAGGCACAGCCAAATACATATCCAAAAAAAAAAAAATAATAATAAAAGAAAGAAAGAACTGATGCAGTAAGTACCAGGTAAATGTTAACTGATTCTTCAGGATGAATATAATGTGGTAAGATCATGAATAAGCCATTTAACTTCCGAGTCCCTTAGTTCCCTTGTAAATGAAACAAAGATAGTGACAGTACCTACATTATTAGGCTGTTGTGAACATCAATTGTTTTAATACACTCCTGCCACCTAGAAGAGGTCCTGACATATATTAAGAGTTTTGATAAATAGTATCTACGACTGTCATTGTCATGATAGGATTGCCAACACTAAGATAATTAAGGATAGAAACAAATGACAAGGTTGACCCTAAAGTTTATTTTCTGAGAGACTGGGGAAAGACGGCCTTGTTACACAAGAAGTATAAACACGTTTATGGCTTCACTTGTTCACCTCAGAGCCTGAGGGTAGATGCTCAGATTTTTAAAAAGGAACAGAAAAGCACCATGAAAATCACTGCCTACTAAATCAAATGCAGGGGAAATAATAAAGAATGTATTAATAGAATTATACACATCTCTAACAGATGTTGGTTTCATGATATCCACATGGATACGGAATAGGAAATCTTTAACCAGATGGAAAGTTTGCAGCATAGTTTTGTCTTTATTTTTCTATAAAATGATAAAATAATGGGATGACAAAAATGCAGTGCCTTAATTCTGTAATTCAAATATGGTCAATTTTGTTGAGAATAACCAAGAAAACACGGGAATATGTATGTGTGTGTGTGTATCTATATCTCTAGATATCTATATATTATCTCTATCTATGTGTGTGTGTGTGTGTGTGTGTGTGTGTTAGTTGCTCAGTCATGTCTGACTCTTTGAGACCACATGGACTGTACCCCACCAGGCTCCTCTGTCCATGGAATTCTCCAGGCAAGAATACTGGTGAAAGTGAAAGTTGCTCAGTCATTTCTGACTCTTTGTGACCCCATGGACTATATACTTCATGGAATTCTCTAGGCCAGAATACTGGAGTGGATAGCCTTTCCTTTCTCCACGGAATCTTCCCAACCCAGGGATCAAATCCAGGTTTCCTGCCTTGCAGGCAAATTCTTTACCAGCTGAGCCACAAGGGAAGCCCAAGAATACTAGAGTGGATAACCTATCCCTTCTCCAGGGGAACTTCCTGACCCAGGGATTGAACCAGGGTCTCCTGCATTGAAGGAAGATTTTTTACCATCTGAGCCACCAGGGAAGCCCTATCTATATCTATTATCTATGTCTATATCTATAGCCTGGATCATCATAGAGTGAAACTCCTGGGAGAGTAGGCAACTGTCCAGGAGTAGAGAATAGAGAATTGTTATAGTGGAAAGTTGAATACCTACTTTAGAGACCCTGCATTCAACTTTAGAATTCATCTTCTTTAAAATACCATGACATGTAATGTCCATAATCACTAGGTGAGCTAGATTTATCTTACTTGGATGTGCTTCCTACATTGGTGGGCAGATTCTTTAACCCTGAGCCCCCCAGCACTTGAGTACAATTGGAGGGCCATTATTTGGTCTGTAACATACATCTTCACTTATCTTAACTCCCTACAATTACATGAATAGGAAATTTATTTGGAGAAATTTATACTGGAATTAAATATGATCTTTGAAACCAGTGTTACAGTCTTTGAACCACAACAGGAATTATGTGATTTATTATCTACCAAATGGGAAAAATATCTTCCAAAGTATTGAGTGACAGAGAAGCACTAAATTAATAAAGCAGGGTTGCTTAATGCATAGCATTTCTCTGTACATAAAATAACAGATTTCCCTCCAACAGATTTCTTGTTAGTGGAACGGATGTATTAAAATAATAGCATTTCATATAATTATATATTACTTAGATTGCTTCTGCACTCTTTTTTCTAGACAAATACAATATATTATTTTCATGTTCAGCTGTATTAGCCATAGTTCCCAATGTACTTGTTTATCTGATGCAGGGTTAATATAGTATCAAGAAATTTTATGAAGTTAGAATTTCTGGCTATTGAACAAGTGTTACAGCAACACCAAATTCTTTATACTAGATGTGATACAAAAAGAAGGAAAAAAGAAACTAATATAAACTAGGGGAGAATATTCTGATAATGACCTTCTAACATGAATTTCATATTGTACAGATTATGAACTGGGCCATCATGTCAGAAAACTGTATCTTTAATTGGTCTTTATAATCATCTTTCTAACCTCTGAAAGATATTAGCTAATAAAGGAGAACATGGCTTGCATTATTTAGGGCCTGAATAATTAGGAAGTCAGTCTCCATATCAGAGCTGATATGCTTTATTATTGTAAAAATCTAGGGTACCATATTAACTACATCTTTGCTGTCTGAAAGACAGACGTTGAGTTGGTTGGCAGAGATATGCAATAGCTTCTCAGATCTGAATTGTTCATTTCCATTGAAAAGCAAACTTGTTTTTCTTTCATTTAAATTTAAATAATGGTCTCTACCAACTGGTTGAGCAACATTAATGTCTTCAGTTTCCTCTGAGATAAAAGAAACTAGTTTACTTACCACAGACCACATCTAATTCATAGCCTCTCATCTAGTCAATAGCAGCATTTGCTATTAAATGCTCTGAAATGGAAAAGTGCTGAACACAGGAAAAAATAAATTAAAAGGAAATTAAATACTCGCCAACAGATGGACCAATTAGTTATAAACTTCAATGAGGTAAAAAAATGTGATCTGTGTTCAGGATTTTGTGTGTATTGTTTGTCAGTGTGTATGCATGTGTGTGCGTGTCTATAGTAACTCAGGAAACTTTCAGGCCTCCCGAAGACGTCAGCATTGAATGGACAGCAGGCTGAGGGTGGAGGGAAAGGTCTTAACTGCACAGAGACACACAGATGACACCATAACCCCATGTTTAGGTGGAGAAAGAAAGAGGTGTATCTACACTTGGATTTTATGGACAAGTTTTCAGTGATTCTTTACATTCCAGTTCAGTACACCTCAAGAAACTGGTTCCTATTATGTGAAAAACTCCTAACTGAGTCCCAGGATATGTTCAGCTGTATAAGATATAGCCTTTGCATATAATTCATACACACTCTCAGTACACATACACACACACATAATACACACACATATAGAACAGTCATGTTATGAAATTTAGGAAATGCTGGGGAGACTTTAAAAGGACAATACTCCAGACACATTTTCTTAAAAATAAGTGTTATACAAATGGAGAAATTGTTAGGATAACTAGAAGACATTTAAAAACATAAAAAATAAATATGTGTGGAATTTGTTTTCATTCTAAGAAACCAACTATGAGCATATATTAAGACAATCCAAAGTAAGTAAGCACAAACTCAGTATTAAAAGATATTGAAAAGAAACATTATGTGGACTGCAGCCCGCCAGGTCCTCTGTCCATGGGATTCTCCAGGCAAGAATACTGGAGTGGAGAAAGAAAAACACCAATACAGTATACTAACGCATATATATGGAATTTAGAAAGATGGGGACGATGACCCTGTATGTGAGACAACAAGAGACTCAGATCTATAGAGAGAACTTTTGGACTCTGGGGGAGAGAGAGAGGGAGAGGGTGGGATGAGATGGGAGAATGGCATTGCAACATGTATACTATCAAGTAAGAAACGAATCGCCAGTTGATATCAGATGCAGAATGCAGGATGCTTGGGACTGGTGCAAGGAGAGGATCCAGAGGGAGGGCATGGGGTGGGAGGTGGGAGGGGATTCATGTTTGGGAACGCTTGTACACTCGTGGTGAATTCATATCAATGTTTGGCAAAACCAATACAATAATGTAAAGTAAACTAAAGTTAAAATAAAAATTTAAAAAAATTAAAAATTAAAAAAACAAAACAAACAAACAAAAAAAGAATACTGGAGTGGGATGCCATTCCCTTCTCCAGGGGATTCTCCCAACCGAGGGACTGTACCCAGTCTCCTGCATTGCCGGCAGATCCTTTACTGTCTGAGCCACCAGGGAAGCCCAGAATTCCCCATCACAATGCACAATAATCTAAGTCAAAGTATCAGATAATGTTACAAATACCAACATGAACTTTGTTGTCAATGAAGACAGAGTACACCTGCACCCCTCCCCTACAGAAATGTCCTCTGATCCCTTTGGCTTTAGATTATTTGGCCTTTTCTTTGCATTTGAATGTCGGAGAGGTGATATAACCTATTGATGGAAAATGTGGGCTTTGGAGTCAGAGGGCAATTGCTGCCAGTGCTGGCTTCCTAATTATCAGATGGCTAACTTGGACCAAGTTACTCGAGAAACCTCTAGAGGTCTCATTCTTATCATTTATAAATCAGTTTATCCCTTGTGGGACTCTGGAGAAGATTTAATTAGAGGGCGTCACACAAGGCAAACAGCTTAGAAGAAACAAATTAGGAGGAACATCTCAACAGAGCTATCTTTGAATTTTGAGCAAATGTTAAAGTAGCACTGATTTCTCATTATATGTACTTTCAACTCTGTCATGTGATATGTAGAGGAGACTGAAGTTAGGATGAAGGTACTTTGGGAAAACACCTAGGTCAGACCATCTATTTTGAAAGCCAGGGACATCAGAAGTCTCACTCCCCAGGGTTCTCAGCGTCAAGACATCAAAAAAATATACTCTGTTTCTGTAAGTTGAACTGATGTCTTTCAATTTATCTCAGTGACTCAGAGAGTCCTGTCTTTTGAGGGAAAAAAAAGTGATTTTTTTTAATACTGTGAACTGGGAAAGAATATAAATATCATTAGAAAGATGCATAATAGTGGCTTACAGAGATTCAAAAGAAGAAGTAATTTTTAGCTTGTGAGAGCAGTGAAGCCTACATGGGAGAAGTGGCCTTTGAAAGGAGCTTCTAGAAAGCTTGAATAAAAAGGGGGCTGTGTCAAATGTAGGGAGAAGTAGAAACAAAGGCCCACAGAACCATTGAGAATAATAATTATCTTCTGTATTTCCATAAATATTGTGGTAGTAAATCATGAAAACATCACTGAAAGATATTTTTTTAAAATTTGACTTTGAGATCTTATGAATTTATTTTTAAATCATATTTCTAGACATAATTGATGCATAATAAATCACACATTTTAAATTGTGCAGGGTAATAAGTTTGACACAGATGTACCACTGTGAAATGAACATCACGCACAAGAGGATAAATGTGCCCATCACTCCTAAATGTTTCCTCATGACTCTTTGTAATTTCTGTCCCTTGACACTCAACCCTCTAAGCCCTAGTAACTACTGACATATTTTCTGACACTGTCAATTAGTTTTCATTTTCTAGAAATTTTTAAGAATGGAATTATGCACAATGTACTCTTTTATATCTGTTTCTTCCCCTCAGCATAGCTATCTTTTGAGATTCATCCATGCTGTTGCTTATATCAAGAGTTTAGTTCTTTTTACTACTGAGTATTAAGCTTCCCTGGGGGCTCAGTGGTAAAGAATCTGCCTGACAATGCAGGAGACGCAGGTTTGATCTCTGAGCCAGGGAGATCCCTTGGAGAAAGAACTGGCAACTCACCCCAGTATTCTTGCCTGGGAAATCTCATGGAGGAGCTTGATGGGCTACACAGTCCATGGGGTCACAAAAGAGTTGGACATAACTTAGTGACTAAACAAGTATTTCATTATATGAAAGCTCCACAGTTTATCAATTTGTCTGCTGATGTTCATTCATATTGTTTCCATTTTTTACTGTTTCGCATAAACTTGCTACCAACATTTACATATCCATTTTGACATATACTTTTCCTTTGGTTAAAAACTTAGTGGAATGGCTGGATTATATGGTAGGTGTGTAAGTTTTTAAAACTTCTATTTTTTTTCTGTCAAACTGATTGTATCTTTTGATATTTCTATCAACAGTGTATGGGAATTTTGTTTCAAATTCTCACTAACATTTGCTATTGTCAATCTTTTAAATTTTATCCATTCTAAAAAAAAATGTGTATTGATGTTGCCTTGTGCTTTTAATTTGATTTTTCTAATAACTGATATAGAATATCTTTTATGTGCTTTTTTCCCAAAAGTATACATTTGGGGGGAAATGTCTTATATTTGCTAATTTTTTAACAAGATATTTGGTCATTAATGAATTTTTAAATGTTCATGATCTGTACCTTTCTATTTCATATTTATTTTGTAAATCATATGGTTACTATAAGTGCATTTCTTATGTTCACAAAGTTAAGTAGAGGCAAGAAAAACATAAAAAGACACAAATAGATCTTCTAGAGATAAACACCACAATGTCTGCTGTAAAAAAATCTTGGAAGGGATTAATGAGATTAAACATTGCAAAGAAATGAATTCTACATGGTAAAGTATTAGTCGCTCAGTCATATCTGACTCTTTGAGACCCCATGTACTGTAGTCTGCCAGGTTCTTCTGTCCACAGAATTCTCCAGGGAAGAGTATTGGAGTGGGTTGCCATTTCCTTCTCCAGGGGATCTTCCCAACCCAGGGATCAAACCTGAGTCTCTCACAGCGGAGGCAGATTCTTTACCATCTGAGTCACCAAGAAAGCCCTCTACATAGAAACTAAAAGGCATATATGGTTGGAAATATTATTCAAATCTCTCTAAAAGATATTTGATTGTCTAAACAAAAATTTTTACTATTTTTGGTGCTTAATATTTTGAATTCTTTCTTATAAATCTGCTTCAGGGTTTTTCTGGAATTCAGTTAAATTACATTGGAAAAATATGATCCTTTGACTCTTGTTTTTTCAACTTGTTAGGCACCACCAAAAATAGTTACTCCTCACTGCTTAGGCAAGACCCCTTTGAGTACTTCACCAATGCCCAGTAAATTTTTTCAAATTTGAGTCTTAGGAACAAGCACTACTTTAGCATTGTGTGACCTCTGGACAAGATTTTGCTTAATTATTTTGCAAGGTTCACTACCAGGGCTTTCTGGGTGGCTCAACAGTAAAGGATCTGCCTGGTATGCAGGAGCCACAAGAGACATAGGTTCCATCCCAAGGTTGGGAAGATCCCCTGGAGGAGGGCATGGCAACACACTCCAGTGTTCTTGCCTGGAGAATCCCATGGACAGAGGAGCCAAGGGGATTATGGTCTATAGGGTTGCAAAGGGTCAGACACGACTGAAGTGACTGACCACACACTCATGTATATGTGTGTGTATGTATATTATACTTTCTTTACATCTATGAACTAGTAGTATTCTGCAAATAATTGATAGTGTGTGCACGCTCAGTCACCTCAGTCGTGTCCGACTCTTGATTCTCTATTTGCACAGCTTTCATTTCCCCTGTCTTCTGTCCTCCAAACCCCAGCCACCTTGGTCTTCCTCAGCTCTCAGTTCCACCTCAACTCAGGAAGAACTTCAAGCTCCACCTGAGTTCCGCCTTCTTATGCAGCCTCAGGGAAATACTCTCTAGGCCCTATCCTGGTGCAATTATTGAACTCATTTTGCAGGTTTTAAATATTTAGGGCCCCCTGCTTTTCACTGGGCTTCCCTGGTGGTTCAGCTGGTAAAGAATCCACCTGCAATGCAAGAGACCTGGATTTGATCCCTGGGTTGGGAAGATCTCTTGGAGAAGGGAACGGCTACCCACTCCAATATTCTGGCCTGGAGAATTCCACAGTCCATGGGGTCACAACAAGTTGGACACGACTGAGTGACTTTCACACTGCTCTTCATTGTCTAAAGGTCATGGTCAGTTCCTTAAAAATCACTGTTTCTCACATGCTATCTGTTTGGTTTCAGGAGGGAAAACATGTCCGGCTCCTATTACTCCATCTTGGTCTGAAGTGCAAGTGTGGAACATTCTAACAGAAAGACCTTACACTTTCCTAAATTATGCTGAAATACCTATTTATATTAGGGAAGACAATTCCAGACTTCTTTTGCCGGCTACTTATCGATAGCAGGTTTCTTTTCTTATAACCTGGAGCCAGACATTTGAAAATGCCAGAAGCACTGGGGTAACTTGAAAGGCAATAGCTTTCAGATTCTTCAGCCTAGAAAAATGGAATATCAACTATATAATTTGAGCCTTAATAATGAAAATTAATCTAGTTTGAGTACTGGAAAAAATAATTCTATAAACCTATTTAATCCTGACTGGCTAAGGTATATTTTCTACACTAAAAAGATATATCCTCAGGTTCTGAGAATGTCAAAATATGGTATATATTTTTTTCTTCCCTTCCATTGCTTTTGCCCAAAACCTTCTTCCTGCCTTGTGTCCATTAGTCCACTGTGAAGCAACCAAAACAGCTTTACCTATTCAGTACTGTAGGCATTTTACACATGTATTTTCTTTCTTCAAAAATATGGGCCTTGAAACTCATCCTTGCTGTCTGCTTAGGGTGTCATGTATTGAAGCCAGTCAAATCTTTGGCCTTGGGTATATCTCTATGAAATCCATTTTGTTCATTAGTCAGATGGGATAATAACCACTCCTGTTTGTTTTAAAACTAGGTAAATGTCATTTGTCGTATACAGGCTCTACAGTTGTAGCTGAGATTCTCAACATTATTCTTATTTATTATATTAGAATTTTAAGTATCAAGGACTACACCCTTTCATGATAATCACTTTGCACATTGTCCTTGCTGATGAATTTTAAAATAATCAGAAAGGCTAACTGAATTGCCATCTTCCATGTTCAAGTAATTATCTCCAGGAGCAAGCTCCAGGAGTTGGTGACTGACAGGGAAGCCTGGTGTGCTGCAGTCCATGGGGTCACAAAGAGTCAGACATGACTGAGTGACTGAACTGAACTGACTGATGTCCTTTGTTCTTCCTTCAACAACATCTAGTTGAAATGAAATGAACTTATATGTCTCATTAAGTGCAGTAAGCAAGTACATTTGTTTCCCTCTAAAGTAAGAAAGTTTAAGCTTCATTTAAGGATAAAGACCAAAAACCAGAGCAAAATATCAGCAGTAATAGTTCCCTTTATCATGAATGAAAATATTTGGCTTTTAGTAAGGAACAGATTAGAATATGATGGCAAAAAAAAAAAAAGTGGTAATGAACAGCAATTATTTTTTTCCCTAAACTGGCTAAAGTAAGGAAAAAAAAAACTTGCATGCTAGCTATGTTGTCAGAAATGAGAAGAATAATTAGTTAAGCAAATCACAAGAAATAAAAACTATCTTTTTTTTTTAAAAAAAAAGCATGAGTTAAATTTCCTGTTTAGCAAGAAAACCAGCTTTTTGGGGGGTCAATTGCTGTGCTTTCCAGAGTATACAATTTTTTGCATCCAAAACAAAGAAGATGTGTGAGTTATCACTTAACACATTGTCTGATTTTTATCAAATTCATTTAACAAAATTGTGTTATTCATGTTGAAATCCAATAACTGTGTATGTATCTATAGTGAGGCATGTTTAAGAAAAAAGGGGAATTTTGCTACCAGTGACTGGAGAAAATGGCATCAAGCCTGGAAAAGCCCATGAAAATGACGCACATGGCATTCATTTTTCACTTCATCAGCACCATAAACCTTTCCATATATATCAACTGCAAATGTAGCATATATTATATTTGTATTGCAAGTGTTAAATTAAGTTTTTTGAACTTGCCTGGGGGCAGTAATCAGCATATTCAACTTTTTCATAGAGGGAAAAATACATTTTGACTTCCAAATGAATACATAGAAAGTAATATATTTTGAGTTATCAAATAAACTTTAGAATTCAAACTGTTTACAAATGGGAATTGACTGTATTCTGATCTTATGGTAGCTTAAGAGGGAACACAAAGGACCAATATCTTATCTCCCTACTTTATCAATAGACATATCAATTTGGGGAAAAATGATATTGTTAGAGAAATAGAAGGCAATACTAAAAATTTAGAGAAATAATGTATCCTTTTCATTTGCTGAATTCAGATTTCAAAACTATTTAGCTTTTTGCTGTTGTTTGTGTTATAACAAACAAATTAAAAAGATAAATATGATTATTTACAAAACTGGTTATGTTTTGTAGATAGGATTTCTAAGTAATAAAAAAATAGCTTAATTTTGAAAAAAAATTTCTCAGTAATGATTTCATATGATTTTTTTCTTCTAGCTATCTCTCCAACAATTTCAGTAAAAAATATAATCATTAACAGCTATTGAGTATTTGTTACAAGCCACATCTAGTGTTAAATAGTATACCTTTACTATCTCACTTAATTTTCCTATAAAGAATGGTTACTAAATTATACTTTACAGACAAGGAAACTGAGGCTTAGATCAAGCAATTTTCTCAACATCACACAGTAACTAGGATAAGTAGGCAGAATTCAAACCTAAGACTACAACTAGCAGACTGGAAGATGCATTTAACCAGATGTCTCTTCTAAGAATCCTATGAAGGGACATAATAAGTTGTTCTAATAATGAGTAATGTTTCATTTCACTTTACATGTGATAGCCCATTTAGGTGTCATAACAATCTATGAGTGAATAGAATTACCAATCCAATTAAAAAGGAAATTGTAACAAAGCACAGAGGTAGCTCAGATGGGAAAGAGTCTATAATGCAGGAGACCTGGGTTCGATGCATGCATTGGTATGATCCCTTGGAGAAGGGTCTGGCTACAGTCCACAGGGTCACAAAGAGTCAGACACGATTGAGCAATTAACACTCATTTTTCACAGAGATTTTAACTCTCTTACTTGCTAAAGATCACATAGCTGATAAGTGCAGCAATAGGGCTCAAATCTTGGACCATAGAGTTCTTATATAATATTAATTTTTATATCTAGGCTTTGGACAGTAGGGCAACAAGAAGCTTCAGGACATATTCACTGACAAGAATTTAGAGATTAACCATAATACAGAGATGTGGTTTAATTGAGGTGATTTCGATTCAATGAAAACCACGTAAAAGGCTCTTGCAGTTGTACAAGCATGAGACTGTGGATAACTATTTTCATTACAGTGAAAACTGAAAGAAAAGTAATATATTTATATTACAAATTAAAGAACAATCACGATTTATGAACCCAGTTTGAGAAGTGAAAGTGACTTCAAGTTTGGAGTTATGCTGCTGGCATTGGCATATGGTAACAGGCAAGTTTTTGAGAAAATAATGCATTGGTAATTAATATCTATATTAATCAACTTATTTTGTTTCTATATCATCAGTTAATTTGAAGCTTGTGCAATATTTACTGTCTATATAAAGGACATGGGGGAGGATGGTGGATGCAATGATTTGGGAGATTGTGACCAACACTGATATGCTAACATATGTAAAACAGATAGCTAGTGGGAATCTGCAATAGTGGAGAGACCTCAGCTCGGGGCTCTTTGGTGACTGAGAAAGGTAAAATGAGGAGACGGGGTGGGAGGGAGATTCATGAGGGAGAGGATATACGTGGACACACAGCTGATTCCCTTTGTTGTACAGCGGAAACTGACACAATATTGTAAAGCAATTATACCCCAATTAAAAAAAAAGGGGGGGCTTCCCTGGTGGCTCAGAGGTTAAAGTGTCTGCCTCCAATGCAGCAGACCTGGGTTCAATCCCTGGGTTGGGAAGATCCCCTGCAGAAGGAAATGGCAACCCACACCAGTCTTCTTGCCTGGAGAATCCCCTGGATGGAGGAGCCTGGTAGGCTACAGTCCACAGGGTTGCAAACAGTCAGACATGACTGAGCGACTTCACCTTCACCTTAAAAAAAAAAAAAAAAAAAAGTAGAGGAAGGCATTAGAGAAGAATGACTGTTAGAAACCAGTTTTTGCTTCATATCCTGAGATTCCCTAAACATGACACCAGCTAAATTACTAAATATTCCTGAACATTGCTATGTATGCAATCTGAACTTATATAAGGGCTATGAAGATCATGGCATCCAGTCCCATCACTTCATGGGAAATAGATGCGGAAACAGTGGAAACTGTCAGACTTTATTTTGGGGGTCTCCAAAATCACTGCAGATGGTGATTGCAGCCATGAAATTAAAAGACACTTACTCCTTGAAAGAAAAGTTATGACCAACCTAGATAGCATATTGAAAAACAGAGACACTACTTTGCCAACAAAGGTCCATCTAGTCAAGGCTATGGTTTTTCCACTGGTCACGTACGGATGTGAGAGTTGGACTGTGAAGAAAGCTGAGCGCAGAAGAATTGATGCTTTTGAACTGTGGTGTTGGAGAAGACTCTTGAGAGTCCCTTGGACTGCAAGGAGATCCAACCAGTCCATTCTGAAGGAGATCAACCCTGGGATTTTTTTGGAGGGAATGATGCTGAAGCTGAAACTCCAGTACTTTGGCCACCTCATGCGAAGAGTTGACTCATTGGAAAAGACTCTGATGCTGGGAGGGATTGGGGGAAGGAGGAAAAGGGGACGACAGAGGATGAGATGGCTGGATGGCATCACGGACTTGATGGACGTGAGTCTGAGTGAACTCCAGGAGGTGGTGATGGACAGGGAGGGCTGTCGTGCTGCGATTCATGGGGTTGCAAAGAGTCGGACACGACTGAGTAACTGAACTGAACTGAACTGAAAGATCACAACATCTCATATATGGGGTATGGCTTTGTAATATGCAGAGGAGAAAAATAATTATCATTATTTCTGTGTCTAAATCCCTACTCTTAGATTGTACACACCCTTGTTGCACTATCTGTAAATAATATTCTTGATGGTGGCAAGGGTTCATATCTCAGCTCTACCACTTAACCTCATGTTTTAGGATCTTAAACAAATTTCTCAAATTCTGTGCCTACTGTGTAAATGCAATATATAGTAGTATACAACTCAAAAGATTGTATCAAACGTCCGTGATACAATCAGTGCATGTAAAGTGCTTATAATTGTACCTGGAATACATACTTGATCAATAACAGTCATTATTATTATTAATACTAACATCATTTTTTTTTTTCGTTCAGCCATATAATGCTGTTCTTATAGGTTATCATGGTCATTTGGATTTCACTAATTTAATACGTACACAGATAAATATAACAATTTTCACAGATATTAAAATATTTAAAGATATGTATAATGATTTCCTAAATGTAACACTTCATCAATCAATATTTGTGCTGTTTTAAATTATGCAAATAGAAAAAAGTTGATACAATGCCTTCAACGTGTATCCAAAATGTGCTGTATTTATTTTTTGCTGAATGACAATAATTATTTATTATCCAGTTGTTTAAAGTGTTCCTCTTACTATATAATAAGTGAAGACTGGTTCTGGTATATCACAGTTTGATTTAAAAGTACAATGACCTTTTGTATTTTTTCTTTCTTTTCAATCAGTGTGTTAAAATAAGCCAGTGGGGAAGGCATTTTCCTCGACAGATATTTTTCATAGTAAAAAAACATGCTGAAGTTAGAAAATATTTTCAAATGTTACCATGTGGCTATCATTTTGGTGCATATATTTCTGTGTAATGGCATTTGCCATCTGGCATTCTTGCAAGTAAGTCTTCTTTCTTAACACACTGTACATTTTTTGCCTATAATTAATCTCTAAGTTCACCTAATAGCCGCTCCCGCATGTTCTTTTAGCCAAGGAAATAAGTACTCAGGAGTGCAGCATCATAGGCTGGGAACAAAGGATTCACATTTCACTCTCTGTGTTAGAATCTCTGATGTGATTCTCAGGAGCCAAGCTTCTTAGCAACGAAATGAAGGATTTACAGCCCTCCAGCTTTCTCAGCTACCAAAGCTCTTGAAGGCTTTCAAGAGCTGACCTTTTTAGCAAAGGGCTGGATTCTTTTAATGCACTCACTTTCAAAAGGTAGCATACCTATTTTCCAGTGTAATGTGGATGCTATTAAAAGGGAGTTTACATGGACGTGAACGTCAGTAGGAATGAAATAGGACTGCCCTCTTTTCAGACTCATTGTTGCTACAAATATTCCCCAAACCAAGATCATGTCACTCCTTTTATTCACATTTTTTTATGGCTAGCTTATTTGTAGAGCATTGTCAATAGTAATTAATGCCTTTTTAAGTGTGTAGGTTCAAACAAGCTATTTATGAGAGATGGTGTAACATTGCATGGAAATGAGGGCAGTTAATTACTAAGACTTTATTGAGTGTGAGTTTTGTTATGGCTCTTTTATATATAACTCTAGAGAATATACATTAATAAGAGACACCATCCATTTCTTTGAAGTAATACAGAATTTGTCAAATGCTCCTAAAATAATGTGAATTTGAAGTTGCATCACGACACTACCAAGTCCCCCTTCCCCTTCTTTTTGTATTTTGAGTGATTTTAAGTGTATACAATGCCCTTATAATTACCCATTTCAGGAATATTATGGCTAAAGAATATCAAATTCTCTTTACGATGACACAGTTACATGTCCAGTGTGGCCAAACAGGTTCATTTGTTGAATACTGAAATGTGTAAGGTAATAATATTCTTGTCATTGGGACTTCTACAATGAAGAGGTATTAACTTTCTCTGAAGATCTCACAGAGGAGTCATACCATCACCTCTTCATGGAGTTGTAAGACCTACCAGTAAGTGTCCCCAGACTCGAGAAGATGGTTACATACTATCTGGGCAATTTGTCATAAATATATGGTTCAGGAAGTTCTCATATGGGAAGGAGGAGGAGAAATCCCTGAAATGAGGACAGAATTATGAAAATAAGCTATTGGGTAACTTTTCAATTGAGAAATGGTTCTTCATCATGGACCAATTTTCCAAATTCAGGTCAGCCGAATCAATTATTTAATAACTCCTCAATAACTGAGGGGGAAAAGTCAGCCTCATCTTAAAAGGTAATGCTGACCAAGTTGATACAAAATTCAGTTGAATCCACTGAGTTTCAAGGAAATTTAAGGTAGTTTATCGGCTTTTGTTCCTATTACATTGGCTTTTGGTCAAACAAATATAGGATAAACCATATTTCTCATGGTACCATGTTTTAAGTTTCTTATAATAATAAGCTGAAATCGTTAATTTGTGTAAAACTTTAAATCAATTTGTAAAGTGAGAAAATTTCACTTTTTTAATGTTCCAATAATCTTCTGGTCTCTTTTTTAGTTAAATGTGTGTCAAATCACTTTATTTTATTTGGTGCTTAAGAAAAAATCAAGGAATTAAAACATCATTAGTTTTCCTGTAACTACTGATGCCCCCATATTAAAACGTATGCACCTA
>SJYQ01095377.1:429025-442360 GCA_006410935.1 Redunca redunca
ACAGGGACTAAATTCAGAATATTTGTAGTTAATAATTTTAGAAAAAAAGCAAAGAGACACTAGAAGGGGAGGAAAACATACATAAATATCTCAAGTTCTCTTGGGATTAAGAAAGACTTAATTCAGGCTGAAAATATTTTCCAAGCACTATTTGCTGTAAATGAATAAAACAAGAACACTTCATAAGTTTAAGGCATAGTTTTATAAAACTTCAGTGTTTCAAGAGGGAGGAAAAGTCTTAATAAAACTTTTAGGTAAGCTCAAGTATAGGATGCTGGAAGACTTAGTTATACTAGAATAAGAGTCAGATTGGTATTAGACTGTGTATTCAAAAACAATGGAGCTATATTTTCACAATTATAAGGGAAATGTGATTTTGAACCTAGAATCCCTTACCAAGAAAAACTAATAACTAAGAATGAGAGTAAATATAATTTCAAACATAAAACACATATAGATCAAACTTTCGTGACCACTTTCAAAGGAGGAAATATTAATGTACTTCATAAAAGGGACAGAAACCCAAAGAGGAAGATATAGATTCAAAGAAATAATCTATTTAACTAAGGAAAACAATGTAAGTAAATTCCAAGTTGTTAGCTCTACAAAATCCTTAGAATACAACTGGACTATATTGAAAAGTTAAGCCAAAGGCTCTACGAAGACTAACTTGAAAAGGGTCATAGATTTTCTTCCAAACAAATTGTCTATTTAAGAATCTCAATGATATTAGCCATTAAAGGATAACATGTTACTTTATTCAAGGAGAAAATGGTAAGGAAATGAGAAACTTCAGGGGATGAAAGTATATAAATGAGTTAAAGATGAACTAGACTAATAAACCATGAGTTTTGAGATGATTATATGTTATAAGTGATGATAATTTACTTGACTTGATGTTTGAAACCTTCTCATTTGAGAGGCATGTACAAAGCAAAATGAAATCACACTTTCTTTTCTATATGACATAGCTCAACAGGCTATAAGAAGGATATTTTCAGATATAATCCCAGTATAATTATAAGAATTTTTAAGTTAACTTTTATAATACTATTATCAATCTATAGGGTCTATCCAGACTTAACTGTCCCATTAGTGTTCTTCATAACAACATAAAACCCTAAACTGTGGGTTGTATTTAGCTTTTGCATCTTTGACAATAACTTCACATTAGTTTTAGTAATCACTTTGGGTCATTTTATACTTTGCCCCTTGGGTCCACTTCTGCTAGTGCATGAGCATCATCCAGTTATGTTTGCTATTTATATGCCATCTATGACTCCTGTACCTTAGAGGTCATTAGAGAAATTTTACAATAGCCAACAAGTTTCTTTAGGTACCACAAATTTTCTCAGAGGATTAAGTCAGAATTAATTGTTTTTAAAATTTCTTGTGCTTTTAAGTCATCATCTATTGCAGAATTTCATGCCATAGAATTGTGCTTGTTTCAATTTTTTTTAATTGTTTTCTCAAAATCTAAGATGTATATTTGACTACACTCTGCAGCCTATTCTTTAAGTGCCATGTAGACTATAAGATGACATAATTTCTTTGTCCTAAATTTCCCATTGTCTCTCTCTAGCAATCAATTCTGCTCTGTCCAAAAGAATTAGATCCATTCTAAATGTTTGATGAGTTTTTCCCTTTCACCTCTGTGAGACTGACTTTTTAAAAGTCAAGTTAAGAATCTTTCTTTTTTGTATTTGAATGAGACTTTCAGTAAATGTCCAGATGGTTGAAGCCTCAAATAACTATTATAATTTGCATCTTAGCCAATGTGAGCTACATGCACAAAAAGTGGTTTCTACTCTCTCTATACAGCAGATTACTCTAATCTAATCTTTCATAATGGCATCACTTCTGTTTCATCCTCTATGCTTGTTTGAATTTTCATGGATTTCTGAGAATGTATATATTGTTTTGAGTTTGAGATTTTCTCTGTCTTCTGATATAACAGATGTTTCTTTTGAATAGGGCATAATTTTCCATTAGGGTATTCTTATCTTATCCCACCAAGTTTTAGAGAATACTAAAAGAAGTCATTTGCTATTTTATTCTATAATTTCAGATTTGCACTACTTATCATTCATTCTTTACATTTCAGGAGTCTACAGTTTCCCAAGCTTAGTGCTAGGTAATATATATTTTAAGATATAAGTGGATACATTGTGAAAAAATGGTGTCAGGGTCAAATACTTCGGGAAACATCATCTACCATAACTTCTTAGCAATTACCAAGCTGAATAAAAAGTGAACAGCCCAGAAAACACCACATTAAAAACAACAAAAAGCTAAAAACTTGCTTAATTTTGTAAATCTTAAATGTTAAGCATGCACCATTCAAGATACAGATAGCATGCAAACTACAGCATTTTTCTCCCCTTTAAAATTTATTAAATGATTTTAACCCTATCCTGGTCCTAAGTGAAAACTTCAGCACGTTCACAAGCCCTGTCTGTTAATTACTATTAAGTGATTATTAGTAACCCTAAAGTTGCTGTGCTCTGCTAAGTAGCTCAGTCATGTCAGACTCTTTAAAGTCCTATGGTCTCTAGCCCACCAGGTTCCTCTGCCATGGAATTAACCAGGCAAGAGTAATGGAGTGGGCAGTCATGCCCTTCTCCAGAGGATCTTCCCAGCCCTGGGACTGAAACTGCATCTCTTGCATCTCCTGCACTGGCAGACAGATTTTTTCCCCACTAGTGCCACCTGGAAAGTCCAGCCCTAACGTTACTTATATCTGGTTATATATATCAATATATAACCAGATGGTCTATTCCAAGATGAATCAAAACAAAGAGCTTAATTTAACATATATCTTCTTCCTAATACCAAACCAAGTCTGTTTCAGACTGAAAGGAAAGATTATTTCCATCAACCTACAATTTTCCTACCTCTCCTTCCCAGGAGGTCCAGACTCCTCCAGGGATTTAGGGGTGGATGGAAGAGTGATAAGGGCTTAAGAAAGGAATCAAAGGCCAGTTCCTGTTCCTTAAGACTGGCAGAAGTTTATAGCTCTTGATCTCATGAGCATTTTTTGGTGGTGGTGGTGGTGGTGGCGGCAATCTTTGCTAAACGTTTATCAGACCCACTAAATTCCAGGTGCTCACTTAAGGACATTTCCTGTTGTTTCTAGATATCCCCTAATCACATCCATCTTCACTGCTGGGCTCCTTCTGCCCGCTCAAGTGGCTCTACTAGCCAGGACTCAAGACTACTCCACCCTGACCCTCTCTCCTACAGGGTCACATCTGTCTACACGAAACTCTCAGGCACTCCCTGCCCCAATAAACTCTGATTGTACAAGTCAGTCCCAACACAGCCTCCGCTACCCTGTCACCACAGGCCACTTTCATTTTCTCACAGG
Source organism: Redunca redunca (assembly GCA_006410935.1). Classification (NCBI taxonomy): domain Eukaryota; kingdom Metazoa; phylum Chordata; class Mammalia; order Artiodactyla; family Bovidae; genus Redunca; species Redunca redunca. Next base: position 432,393 of record SJYQ01095377.1, read on the forward strand.
AGTCAGGATCCAATCTTCAGAGTCCCTAGATTTCAAGGAGCACATTTTCAGCTCTCCGAGAGTTTCATAAGAGCCCTCCTCACTAGATTCGCCGTAAGAAGCTAGCACAGCCAACACCCCCTCTCGGCGAGCACAGGACTGCTAGAGGCGCTGCACTGCACGACAGCGGAGCTTCCCTGATGGCTCGGATGGTAAAATGAATCTGCCCACAATGTGGGAGACCCAGGTTCCATCCCTGGGTCGGGAAGATGCCCTGGAGAAGGGAATGGCAACCCACTCCAGTACTCTTGCCTGATGAAGCCCATGGACAGAGGAGCCTAGCAGGCTACAGTCCATGGGGTCACAAAGAGTCGGGCACGACTGAGCAACTAGCACTTTCACTTTCAACAGGAAGTGAAACGACCTATATTCTGTGTCAACAACCGAGGGTTGGAATGAGCGTGTTTTTCAGAGAAAGTACAGCACCCTCTGGAATTGTGCAACATGGAAAACTTCGGTGGGGGGAGGCTGTCGACACAGCAAACAGATATTGTCAAAGTTATACATTCAAAGTCCTCCCTCTTTACTAGTTGATATTCTTTCTTTGTGTCAGAGAGTTCAAAGGTCACTGAACTTGTTTGTGGACTTTTCCTTTGTAAATTCTGCATGTGGAAATCTGTCTGCCTCATCTTCTAGCATCTGACATCTGTCATGTTTGCACCTTACTAAATAAAAAGGAAACAAGGAAGCAGTTTTAATATCCTGTTACTCAAATATTTTCTAAAATTATTTGTTTACAGAAGATATTTTCCCCACAGAACGCTGATTAATATTTCATGGAACAATGATGATCCATATAACAGAGTTAGGGTGACATGAATCTGTAGTCATCTGAGGTCAAATGTAATAAAAAATAACTATAATTTTATTTGCCCAAGACACCTTTCCATCCTCTTCTTTTGATTCTGTGGGGGAATTTCACCCTCTTTCCCTGTCTCAGTGGCCTTTTATCAGAAAATAAGAATGGGCAAATTAACAAAGCAAAACATAAATCAAGTCTACATAAATATTTTGGATAGAATGAAAATGTTTTCCTGCATTTCTTAAGAGGAAAGAATATTAATCTAGGGGTAAGAAAAGAAGAGAATGTATCTGCAGAATAAAAAGGAGTCAAAGTCAAGAAAGGAAATTTCTGAGTTCCTGGAAATAGTTGAGTCTCATTAGACAATTATACCACCAAACCTGCTAGTTACATGATGAAATACATTCCTCTTTTCATTTCTCTATCACTTATTGCTTTTTTTTTAACCTGAACACTCTAAATATACTAGAAGCCCCTTCTCGGTTGTTTTTGTTTTAAGAAAATAGACATCTCTTATATGTGTATGTGTGTGCGTGTGTGTTTCGACTTTGAATCCATAGGCATATCACAGGTCAGTATTAGCAGGCTTATCATTTTCTGTCACTCAGCCTCCTATTACCTATGATTCTTAATATAAAACCAGAGACCCTGCCAGATAATCCTGGTAAGCTAATATAATGTCACATTTGACCCTAATGTATCTTGCTCTTAACTGGATGTAATAATGAAATATCAAGGTAATATTAAATCATTTGGAAAAACTAAAGAGCATAGGTTTTATTTTGCGGTTTATATCAATTTCTGAGTGTAACTACACTATACACTAATGCTAATGACTTTTGGACCTGAAGCTCATATTTGGAAATGATCAAGCACATTCGGTTCTAAAGAAATTATGCACAGGTAATGGTTCCCACCGGTCCCTTCCTTTTTATGTGTTGATAGATTTGGCATGGTTTGCTATTATCCACTATTATTCTTAGTGAATGATTTACATGCTCACTAAAATTAGAATATATATTTTAAATATGGGAGAATATGGACAGTTCACTTTAGAAACCTACTTGACATTAAAGGTGTCCTTGTATTAAGACACAATACGAGCAACCAAGGGAAATCAGAATGAAAATAAACATAAAATTAAATGAACTTATGGACTCACACTTTATTAAATCCTACCACTATGAAAGATTATCATAGTTTACCTTACTCAAGTTAATATACTCTTAAGAAAAATACACATTGGTAATAAATTAGTGTTGTGTGTGTGTGTGCACACACATGCAAGAAATATGTAACTTCTTTAAGAATTAAATGTGTTTTCAGATGAAGTGTTATGTAAGAAAAGGTAAGCATATAGGATTATATTTCCTTTCCAAAATTCAGCCTCAACTCATCAAGCAATAACTATGATCAAGCTAAGTTGACACGTAGTCAACTTAATCAAAAGAGAAAACAGAAAAAGGATTAAAGAGATACAGAAAAAGAATAATAATATAGTAAAGCTAAGCAAAGGATAGCAACCCTTAGAATGGTATTGAATAATATCTTTGTCAGGTAGAGACTCACAGAGAAGCAACATCTCTCTCCAGCGAAACATAGTCACAAATCTTTCTCATTATACTTTTACAATCTTTGAGTCAGTCTGTTCAAAATTATTTTAAATGGATAGAAACCTGCTCAGTTGCATTTCATAGCTGTGAATGGTTGCACTAGTTGTGTAGCGAGAATGGATGGTTGTTAACATCAACACAAGAACATGAAGGATAAATTGAAAATTTTATTTTCATTCTAATTTATGGGTTCTTTACAAAGACTGAATTCAGTTCATTCTGAGGGTCTTAAATTGATCTCTCTCTTTCTTGGCAGAACAACAAATGACAGAGGCAAAGGAAAGTAGACGGAGTTTTCTTGAGAGAATTTGACTACACAGTTATGAGTGCTGGAAAAGTCATGTCTATCTCAAAGACCCATGCTTCCAGAGAACTCCAGAGCTAAGAAAATATATATTCACCAAATACCACTCCCTTAGTTTACAAATAGGAAAATGAAGATCAGAAAGTTGAAGTGATTTGCTCAAAGTCATACAGGGGGATACTAACAGATCTATAACTGAAATTTAGTTGTTAGGCTTTTTCTATAAAATTGTGAACCTGCATTGTCTGTCAATTACCGGCATCAAATATCCTACCCTTCAATCTTCTCTGAAGTGCTAAACTCAGAATCTAAGGCTGGCAATGAAGCACATAAGAACATTTAATCCCATCTAATCAGTGTGCATCATGTGAAAGATCCACTCTCACTTTCCAAACAAAATTCTCAAATACGATAATCAAAATTAAGCTATTCCTAAAAATGAATTTGTTTTTGAAAAGTCTAATATCTTGCATAATTTTTGTAAAGGCACACTTGATATGAATTTTTTTGCATGCAATAATTTCATAGAAAGAAAATGCATTAGATGTCATTTTTAAAACTGGAAGCAACCATCAAACTGGTAAAAACCATTACAAAGGAATTTGCCTCATATCCACACTTAGCTTATGTTTATTCAACTACATACAACCATAAAATAGAGTGTGAACAATGTAACTAAGTTGAGCTATATGAAATCAATATTTTTTTATAGTTTAAAAAATATCACATATCAGCAACTTTATATCACTGAGCCCACTTGCTTCTGAATGATCATGAAATGCAAGATAGTAACCCTGATCTTATTTCTTGCATGATATGAGTATTTTGCAAAGCTAAGTGTGACTCATATTAATTACTTCCCCTTTTTTTATCATAGAAGTCTTAAATACAATTCACTGGCCTTGTATTTACATAAATTCATATGCACTGTACTTTTTGAGAATGAGCAATTTAACAGCATTATTAAAGTTAATTTGAGGAATGAACATTTATCACATTTAAATTTATAACTTTAAAATGTAAACCTGAATAAGATATGAATTCATTTACCTCTGGGGGTATTAAAGTAAAAAGATTTATTTTGACCATTAAACATTCATATCTTTTACAACAAGTATGGCATTTATTTTATAATATATAAGATATCAAAGATTACTACCTGAGAATTTACCTAGTCTACCCTCCATATTATTTCAAGGATTCTAGAGGATAATTTAGGGTTCTTATGGTAGTTATCAGACTTCCCTGGTGGCTCACATGGTAAAGAATCTTCCTGGAATGCAGGAGACCTGAGTTCAATCACTGGGTTGGGAAGATCCCCTGGAGAAGGGCATGGCTACCCATTATAGTATTCTTGCCTGGAGAATTCCATGGACAGAGGAGTCTGGTGGACTACAGCCCATGGAGTTACAAAAAGCAACACTTTCACTTTTTATGATGGTATCACTATAAGACAACATATCTTTAGTTTTAACCTGCTGCTCTTTCTACTACTTGTCACTACAGTTTACTTTCACCTCCAATAAATGGATCCTTTATTCTTCAATGTTTGATTTTATATTATATGAAGGCTATCTTTCAGCCTAAGAAGTACCTGTCAATAGTTATGCACACTTCTTACTCTTCTGTACCTCAAATGCGGGAGCAAGAGAACCTAAATTGAGAAACCACAGTGGTGAGTACAGAGGACCCTGAGAAATCAAGCCAGATTATTTCCATAGCTATTTACTACTCTTGGTTTACAGGACTTTGATATCATGATCAGTTCTTTGTTCTAAGCACTGGCATCACTTGCCAGAAGAAACAGGACAACGAATCTAACAACAACAGCTGAAGTCAGGAGGGCTGAAAGAAGACTGATGGATTGTGTGTCAAAACTTCCTGGTGGGTATCTTTCGCAGTATTTAACAGAATAAGTGATTTGCAAGCAGGGCAACCTGATTTTGAAATCCGAGCAGTTTCACCTTCCACTCTGGATCTTGACTGCTCAAAATTAAATCACAATAAAGATTAATGCAATGTGTTAAATTGTCCCTGAGCTATCGGAATCAGATAAGAGGCGTGTGGCATTGTGGGGAGATCACATAAGATTGTGATAGCTCAAACCTGCTATTTGTCATATGGCTCCTTCTGTTGGCACAAAGAGCTGAAGCATTTTCATGAGCTTGAGCTCAAGATCTGAGCAAGGGCAAGAAATAACTATTTTGCTTTGTGGATGAACAAAGATAAATGCGTTCTGAATTATGAAGAGGAAAAAACGAAGTGTGATTAAGCTTAGATATTTCCAAAGTATTTTTAAGAAATAAAGCTAACACAAACATTTCAACTGTCCCTAAACCTCGCCCCTCTATATCATATCCTCAGTCTCTGTAAAGGGAACAATAGCATTTTGCATTTATATAGCACCGTATGTCCAAAAACTCAGTAATGTTATGAATAGAAATAGTTTAATTTATCCTTACAATGTATCTCTTACATGAATAAAGGGCTATTTTTCTTGTTTTTATTTTTTGTTTTAAGGCTAGAATAAGTCAAGTTCAGAACTATAAAGTCATGCAGACCATGTAGCTGCAATAATTGAAAAGAATGGCCCTATTTCATCATTGGATTTCCATCAAAGCCAAGGATTGCAAATTTTTTTGGCTGAAAATATCATAATAGAAGTTTAAAAATACTCTCCCTACCTGCAGGGCTGCCACTTGCTAACATGCAGCTTTTCTTACCAAGTCACAATGTCTATCTTGCAACACTCTCTTGGTTTGAAGAAATGCAAATCTGCATCAGTAATTAATTATATTGAATGTTCAGTGTGGTTAGGGGCTTCCCTGGTGGCTCAGAGGTTAAAGCGCCTGCCTGCAATGTGGGAGACCTGGGTTGGATCCCTGGGTTGGGAAGATTCCCCTGGAGAAGGAAATGGCAACCCACTCCAGTATTCTTGCCTGGAGAATTCCATGGACAAAGGAGCCTGGTGGGCTACAGTCCATGGGGTCGCAAAGAGTCTGACACGACTGAGCGACTTCACTTTCACTTTCACTTTCAGTGTGGTTAAGACAAGATTTTGAACCAAAATGAATAATGATCCCCAAGCTGGAAAAAGTACACTTAGTTATTAACTCATAAACCAAACATAAAATCCACTTTGTATGAACAGTGGGTTCTCCAATTAGAGTCAAGTATAGAGAAGACATTTAATAATTAAACATTTCTATAAATATACATTATAATAGCCAGAAATGTTGTGAACTAGATTGGGGGTTCCCAACCTCTGGGCCTCAGACCCACACCTTCTGTCAGATCAGCAGTGGCATTAGATTAGAAACAAAAAGTACAATCAAGTACAATGTGCTTGAATCATTCTGAAACCATCTTCCCCAACCTAGGACTGTGGAAAAATTGCCCTTGATGAAACCACTCCCTGGAGCCAGAAAGGTTGGGGGCCGCTGAGCTAGATGAAACTTGTGTATCTCCACAAGTGCAAAATGGCTCAGGGCTATCCCCAGAAGAGCTGATGGTCAGAAATGGTGAAGGAATTCAGGAAATAGATCAGGAGCAGTAGGGTCTTGATCAGGGACTCAAAAGTACTTGGGCTAGGTGACAGAACTTTGGACAACTCTAAGTTCAGTGAATATTTTTCAAACAGATTTTTCTCCCTAATAATTGAACTCTCAATGGAATCAGAAGTAACAAGCTTCCCCTGCAAAGGAAAACTCTTCTGAAAGTTTTACTCTTCAGAAACAGTGATTAATTGGATGTGGTCTAGACCTCTTGTGTATATAGCACATATTCTCTGATTCAGGAGTCTGTGTTCAGGTATCCAAGCATGTCTTAATTTTCTTTGTCTTTCTCTTCTATGATATTTATTTTTAGTTTCCACATTTTCTAATAAAGGGGGAAATCCTCAGTAGGAATTCTGAAAAATGTTGTTTTGTATAAATGAAAAAAGATAGCCCAACTTTAAGGCCTTATATAACACTGATAATGATCTACATGAAAAAAAAAAAATATATATATATATATATGCTTTGAGTGTATTTCAGAAGTCTGAAGCATGGAGAGAAAAGAAATATCCCAGTCAAAAAAAATTGCTGCAATTAAGTATCATGGCTGCCTATATTCAAGTGTCCTAGCAAGTATAAAAGGAGTGGTAGTAAATAGCACTTATGGACCTCCAACAGCATAGATGAAAATGAATTGAAAGAATGCCACTGAGTGTGTAGGAGTGTATATGTGTGTCTATATGTAGTGCCATTATGTTTCGGCATTGAGTCCATTTCAAATAATGTTAGGATATGAACAAGCTAAGAAAGTTCTGCTACATCAGCATCTATACTGAACAGAGTCATTCATAATCTGAAACTGTTATTCTTTAAAACATGTCATTACCCAAAGTCTTAGAGTGTACAAGCAATTAGGCAGTTAAGTAAAAACAATGTGGTCACCTACCTGCTCATGGGTAGTGCCCAAAGACAGACTTTAATTAAAAGTTTTAATTTATTCAAATACACATTTATTCAATAGCTAAAAATATGTACTGAACATCTACTATGTAAGCCATTTTCTAGGTACCCAGAACACATAGTAAATAAAATAGAAATCTGTTTTCATGGAGCTTCTATAGAAAAGAAAATTTAAAAGTCAATAAATCTATATAGTAACTTAGAAAGGAAATGCTGCTAATGAGAAAATAAAGCAGGGAAGGAGGACTAGAAACCCAGATGGGATAGCATGCATGCTTAAGTATTCAGTCATGTTCAACTCTTTGTGACCCCATGGACTGTAGCTCACCAGGCTCCTCTGTCCATGGGGTTCTTCACGTAAGAATACCGGAGTGGGGTGCCACTCCTTGCTCCAGGGGATCTTCCTGACACAGAGATCAAACTTCTGTTTCCTGCATCTCCTGCATTGGCAGGTGGATTCTTTACCACTGAGCCACCTGAGACATTAGAAAGGGTAAATCTGATGATGGGAGATCAGAGGAGACTGAACAGAGTGATATTCTTTAGTAGGCAAGAAAGAATGAATCTAGTCTAGCTAGGCTGATAAGCCTTAGATAGGGCTATGGGGTGGGTTCACCTATAAGAACAGTAGGGGAGAGAGAACACACACTCATGGATTCAGACAGGAATTTGAGGCAGGAGCTTGTGGGATTTCTCTCATTACTTTCAGTTTTCTTAGTGAACTGGGAGTTCAGTCTCTGCCTAAAAATATGTGGAAACCTGAGAGAGAAGATGTTTGGAATTGTCTCAAATTACAGTGAGACCGTGAATGATGTAAGTAATTGTATGATGGTGGATGTGTTAAACATTCATTTGAAGTTACTAGCTATTAAGTTCAGATTAAAACAATCAATTTGGTTCTAAATCTTTCTCCAGTCATAGTCAATTCCATGAATCCAAATGTATGCAGTAGGCAGCTGTATTTTTCCAGGACTGGGGTTTTGTCAAGTGTTTTTCAATAAAGTGAGAGGGAGGTAATGGTAGATAAATTCAAATTGGGTGAGAATAGCTGAGAGGGCATGAAGACGAAGACAGGCAGGGTAAAGGTACCAGGATCACTGGACTTTGGGACCCCAGGGTCAAAGTGTTCAAGAAAGTCCTAGAGAATTTTACACTTGAGGTTGTAGAAAGGTTCAGTAACTTGTAACGACAGAGTCTAGGTGTATACCCGAGGTAAGTGCGGAAGAAGCTTCCCTGTAGTTCGGGGAACTGAGAAGTGAGGGCACAGGAAAGATCTTATTTGTGGATTAGACAATCATCAATAACTAAGGCAAGAGTAATTTGGCGATTGAGACAGGAGTTAAAAATCTTCAGCGTGAGAAGATCACTTTGGAGTAGAGGGGTGAATGATCCGACAAAGAGGGATTCACAGGTGGTCTTACCTGATGTGACGACTTGAGAGTCACACTGCGGTGCTTCAGGAGAGAGGGAGGACACGTGGACTGGAAGCCAGGGTGAACTAGGAGACCTAACCCAGCTCTAGGCCACATGGTAAGGAGGCTGGGCGGGAAAAACTTCACCACATAACGAAATTACAACACGTCCTTAGGGGAGCCAGGTTATTACCAGCAGTAAAGTGAAAGGGAAATCCTTTCTGAGATTAAAATAATATAGAGAGAAAAAAAATAAAATAATATAGAGAGGATTTTGCTGATGATGAAAAGTGCACTATTTTGAAAATTGCAAACTTATATTTCATTTTCATATTGAGAATTGTAAACTTATATTTCATTTTTATATTGGTACCTTGTTGTTCCATTTTTGGTATTTATGTTTTTGCTTTGGTATAAAGTTAAATTTGTTTGGGGAAAATTGACTTTTTTTTTTTTTTTTGCATCTTCCACAGTCATTGCCCAGAAAAATGTTTCCTTATAAGCTTAAAGTTAATAACTTTTAAAAAATCCAATTGTCTATCATTTTGATAGGAAAATAAAACCCCTAATACACTGAAAAGGTTTTAAAGACACTTTCCAATGAAATCCTAATGTCAAACATTACAGACTGTAGAGAAGAGAACAAAAAAATGATTCTGGGAGTGTCCATTCAGATAGGATGAGGCAAGAAGCTGAGGATACGAAATTCTTTGTACTTTTTTCTTTAGTTTTCCTTACCCACTCTATTACTTTCCTTGAGTTTGTCTCTTGTTCCTTGTATTTCTCCCTACCTTTCCACTTAATTTCTGTCTTTCTTTCGTCACCCTCTCAATCTTTGCTCCCCTTTGTTTCTACTTTTTTCTCCTTTTCCAAAATTCTTTCAAATAGAAAGTTGTCCGGCACTATGTTATTCTCCACCACCTTCCTTATTTTACCCTTCCTATCAGCTTTGCAGTACATTTGTTATCTCATCTGAGATTCCAGCAATGCACATTCATTTGTACTTACAGAAAAATATTGTTCACTGCCCCTAGCATTTGTTGGCAAAGGTCTCTCATTAATAATTCTGACTCTACTTGGTACCAACAAGTTGGTAAACAGTGTACAGTGACATTTCAGATATATTTACAGAATTTATAGCAATTGAAAAAATGAAAACAGTTCTCCTCTATCGATTTTGTTTCTTAAGTTAGAACCAAACAAACTGATGATGAGCCACTGAAAAGTTTGTGTGTGTGTTTATTTTTATTTTCTTTTAGTGAGTAAAATTATTAATACAAATAAAGCAAATATATATTAGAAAAGTCTTTGGAATATTTTAAGTATCTTATTTTTCTCATT
>SJYQ01095377.1:444176-454222 GCA_006410935.1 Redunca redunca
ACTAAAGTTAAAATAAAAATTTCAAAAAAAATTTAAAAAAAAAAGAAACAAAAATAAAGTGTATTATACTCAGTCATATTTCATTCTTTCTCCCTAATTCTAGTTTGTTCCTAAAGAAAAGAATGTAGATACCTTAACTTTGGTAAGATTCGCTGAATCTAATGTTTCAGTAAAAAAATAAATAAATAAAAATTTAAATCTTACTGATGAAAATGAGTTCTCCTTGAGTCAAAATCCTGGAAGAAATCAGTAGAAGAGTATACTGTCATAAAAAGAACAAGACAGCTATCTATCACATAATGAAGGCAAACTGCAAGTAACTCCATTGTCTTTTTAGTCATTGAAAAATAATCTTGTGCTAGTTTGGACTCTTTTCATGAAATAAGGAAAAGTCGACATTCTATAGAAAAGTTATAATATCGCACAGAGATAACAATAAGGAGGAAATAGGATATATGCTACCACCCAAAAGAATGAGAAAATCTGTGTGTATACACAGGGAGCAATTTCTAACTTATACTGTTAAATGGAGCAACAATAGATGCAGACGGATATGTTACTGACTGCAAATAAAGAGAAAGGAAGATATATACATAGACATCTGTGAATTCTTATATTATTTCTGAAAGAGTTTATATTATTTCCTTCTAGAGAACAGTACCAGACAATTGCCAGATATGAATAGAAGACATAGTCTGTGTTGTATATGATGTTGCCATTGTTTATTCACTGAGTTATGTCCAACTGTTTGTGACACCATGGACTGCAGCATGCCAAGCTCCTCTTGTCCTTCACTCTCTCCCAGAGTTTGCTCAATTTCATGTTCATTGAGTCAGGGATGCTATCTAACCATCTCAACCTCTGCCATCCTCCTTGCCTTTTGCCTTCAATCTTGTATACACTTCTTTATTAAAAAAAAAATTAAGTGCATGTATTATTATTGAAAACTAAAAATTTATAATGAAGATGATTGTCAGTATTGAGAAAAGGTCTGGCACTCATCATTATTGAGACTCAATGCTAATGGTATAGCCTATCTAGGTTTGGGACAGATCTAAGAGTTTTGCAAACTCTCTGAAAGCACCCTCAATTTGTTGTAAGCACAGAAATGCATATATATTGGCATATATATATATATATATATATATAATGTTATATAAAGCACATAAAATTCATACAATGTTAGTGCTTATTTTATGTGTAAGTACATAAAAATATATATGTCAGTGCAAAATACATATGTATATTTACAAATACAAGCACTAACATTCCTATGTAAAATATAACTTGAATGAGAAATTGCTTTGATGATATATTAAGCTATACATCATCAGAGCCAACAGTCACTCTGATGATGTATTGGTGCAATAAATCTCCAGATATGACACACTGAAAAAGTATTACTCAAAAGAGAATGGTCTTCAAGTTAAAAACTGATTCAACATAAAATTCAAAGAGAAAACTATAGAGAAACAATTTATCTGTTGCCAAGAAGTGATATGCAAGCAAAGATGTCTTCTCAGGGCACTTCTGTTTTGAGCATTACAACTTTAGCAGGCTCAGGGGAAATCAAAACAATGTGCCCATTCTTCCAGCAAACAAAATTAATGCTGGAGATAAGTGGTTAAAAGCACACTCAGGGCATCATCAGAGGAGAGAAGGCTCTCTGATTACCAAAGATTTAAAGGTGGCATAGGGTAAAAAATAGAGGCATAGGAGGAATTTCAGAAGATGATTCATATATAATATAAGTGAAAATTTGCTCTGAAGGCTGAAGAGCTCAAAAACTGAAATGGAATACATAGTCCAAGTCCAGAAGAGGTGGGCACAAAGCGCCTGTCACAGGTCAAGTTCAGAGGCAGTTTTGGGAATTCTCCCTGGATGAGAAACTGACACAGAGGAGGGAATTTTATAGGTTGATTCAGAACTTTTCTATTTATTATTCACACGACCTTGGAAATTTTGAAATAATCTTTTGACATTCAAATTAAAAAAGAGAAATTTAGGATAGAGATGGAAATTGCTCACTCGCATCCATTTCAAATCACTAAAGGAAGTGTCTGAGCAAATTTGTCTGTGGTTGTTTTGTTTCTTCGCTTGAGAGTCTTTAAGCAAATACAGAATGTGATCTTTTAGTTGCTATTCATTTACTGGTAAAGTTTAGGGAGATACAGACATTTTGAGGATTAATTTTGCAATATACACCAAGAGCCTTTAAAATCAGCAATTCTGCCTCCAGGAATTCTACTTCTAAAAAATATATGATAAGGAAATAATGTGAGGGATGTCTGAAAACATGTACCAGAATGCTAAAATTTTCATTCTTCTTCCCTCCCTCACATGTGTATATAACTTTTAAAATGTAACATATGCTCATTGTAAAAAATGTTCAGAATATTTACAAATGTATAAAGTAGTAATACTAAAGTCCTTTTTCCTTCCATTAAAAAAAAAATGTGACCTCTTAGATGTCACTATGTGTATAAGCAATGGGAACATCTCCCAATTAATTTATTAACTCAGTGAGCATGTATTTATAGACTACCTACCTGTAAAGAGTCGGACATGACTGAGCGACTGAACTGAACTGAACTGACCCGTGCTTCCCTAGTGGCTCAGACAGTAAAGCGTCTGTCTGCAATGCAGGAGTCCCGGGTTTGATCCCAGGGTTGGGAAGATCCCCTGGAGAAGGAAATGGCAGCCCACTCCAGTATTCTTGCCTGGAAAATTCCACGGACCTTGGAGCCTGGTAGGCTACCATCCATGGGGTCGCAAAGACTTGGACGCAACTGAGCAACTTCACTTTCACTTTCACGTGTGCATCAGGTACTTTGGACCTTGAGGATATAAAAGTAAACAAAAGAAACATAGTAACTCATTGCCTTTATCACGTTTGTCCCCTTTTTTCTTCCCTTGTCTCACAGCATCCTCTTAATATTTCATGTGCCTCATATAGTCATCATGGCCCCTCCATCCCAAGGTATGATCACTCTCTTCTGAATTTCACTGAATTTCACAAATGGGTGAAACGTTCTAATTTAGTTCAACATTTTCAATGTAGATGAGCCTATAGTGGCCCATACCAATCAAGGGATTTAAATGCTCAGGTTGTATATACCACGTTGTATATACATGACTTGAACCAGGTCTTCTAAACTTTTTCAAGATTTTTTACCGGTATCATGTCCGCATATTTACATGTCTGTGCCACTCATTTGGCACACAACCTACACTGTGTTGTTTAACTCTGTGTGTAAAGTTTATGATTTTCACTACTGAAGAGAACTTTTGAATCTAAGGACTGTGTCTAATGTATCTAAGTATTCTCTCTCCAAACCTAGTGTCTTCCTGATACAGAAACGTGACTGCAAATATTACTCTTTCTAACTTCCCTCGATCACTAAATTCTGAGATAAGGGCCATTTAAAGTAGTGCTCTGCAAGTGACTTGATCAGGTCACTTTAAAAAAATAGATTGTGAGTCTCTTCTACTGTCACATTCTAAAAAGGAATTCCATCAGATTTGAAATTGCGGCAAAAACATTTTCAGCAAAGGCAGTGAATTCCAGGGAAAGAACTAGTAGACTGACTCCTAAACTGCTTTGTTCTTTCAGATTTATTTCTTTTTTAAAACATTTTCTTGGATTATTGTTGATTCACAATATTGTCTTTAATTTCTACTGAACAGCAAAATGACTCAGCTATATATCGGGTTGGCCAAAAAGTTTATTTGGGTTTTTCTGTAAGATAGTATGGAAAAACCCAAATGAACTTTCTTTCAATCATATATATGCATATATTAAGTTCTTTCCCATTATGATTTTTCACAGGATATTGAATATATTTCCCTACACTATATAGTAGGACTTGTTGATCCATCCTATATATAATATACATACATAATAGTTGGCATCTGCTAATCCCGAACACCCTGTCCTTCCCTCTCCCACCCCCTCCCCTTTGGCAACCACAAGCTATTCTCTATATCAGATTGATTTCTTTTGATCTAGGTGGGGCAAGGGAGAGGGGAAAGTCCTAGATATGATTTAACAAACACACTGAGTAGAATGGTCCCTGAAAATGTGAATGCTGAATCTGACTGTAATATTTGAGATAGGAAACAAAGACAGTTCAGTGACAACAGATAGGAAGCTTTAGTTGTAGGATGCTTTTCTTTTTTTCCCCAAGGATTAAAGAACTCCTGTAATCAGCTCTGGCTAATGAAATTGAGGATATTGCCACAAATTCCTATAAACTTAATACAAATATTAATTACTTTTGCACATAAGAAACACTCTACACTCCTCCCCCTTTTCCAGGTTTCATTTGAAAATCCAATTATACAGAAATGCAGTTTTAATTATAATATTGATTTTACTTCTTTGCTAGGAGTGGGACTAATTCAATTAGTTCTAATTATGTGCATAGAATGGTCTGACTAATCTTGCAAGATGTTGGCCCACTCACTAATTTCATACCACTTTTCTTCACATCCAAATCCGAGAGGAAAATTAAGACTCTGAGAAGGCTGAAATTGTGCAGACCTTTAATAAAGGAACATGAGACAGGAGATACAATAGTCTGCTAAAGAATTTGACAATTTGACAGTGTTTTTTTTTTTTTAGATGCAAAACTGTGCAAATCAGATTTTATTTAGCCTTTGCAATTATCAACTGCAGCAGGATTTAGAGAACTTTCATGAGAATCAAGAGGAAGACTAATGAAATAGTAATAAAGAAATGTTCAGTGGTAACAATCACTTTCCTATTAAAATATTAAGGTAGGATCAAATAATAGATTTAATCATTTATATAAAAATTAGCAGGATGTTTTGTAGAAATAAGAGGTGTTATGATCATTATAAAATGTCCATGACTATTAAACAGGTGGAGAATACTTTATTCAAAGCTATTTTAATAGAGCAAAGAGATCTTTTTACTCAACTGAAACCATGAACGGAATGGGGAGATGTTTAGGTCACCTGTGTTTTTCAGCTGGTTTTACTCAAAGGAAAAGTAAACTTTATGTCTTCATGAAAGGAGGCAGTTTTATAACTTGAAGCAAGGTGCTCACTAAAGTTAAGCTCTTTCACTCCCACAGAGGTCGGGAGATAGAAGCCTTGATGATTACATATCAAAGGGTTGTCTCCCAGGCTATTGAATAAGTAGTCCTAGGTATAAAAGTGACAATTTGTTGTTGTTTAGTCATTCAGTTGTGTCCAGTTCTTTTCTACCCTAGGGACTGTAGCCCACCAACCTCATATGTCCATAAGATTTCCCAGGCAAGAATACTGGAGTGAGTTGTCATTTCCTTTTCCAGGGCATCTTCCCAACCCTGGAATTTAACCCACATCTCCTGCAAATCTCCTGCATTGCAGGCAGATTCTTTACATCTGAGCCACTAAGGAAGCCCATTTACTAGCTAAAAGACTTCATAAAAGTAAAGTCATTTTCTTTCTCTGATTTTATTGTCTCATCTATGAAACTTAGAAAGGCCTGGTCTTGGTGATAGTTTCAAGTCTCTTCCACGTTGTGTATTATAGAAGTCTACGTGTGGTCTTTACAGAAATATTTATAATTCTGATCATCTCTTTTACTGCTCTTTTCAACTGAAAAATATGTACCCTAGTATCTTCGGAGAAATATTGAGTGATTAACTCCTTCTCTAAAGGAGAGATAAGTAAACCTTCTTAAGTGAACAACCTAAAGAAATAGAGGAAAACAACAGAATGGGAAAGACTAGAGATCTCTTCAAGAAAATTGGAGATATCAAGGGAACATTTCATTCAAGGAAGGGCATGATAAAGTACAGAAAAGGTAAGGACTTAACGGAAGAGAAGAGATTAAGAAGAGGTGTCAAGAATACACAGAGTTCCAAAGTCTATGCTCAGTTGTGTCTAGGCTCCTCTGCCCATGGAATTTCCCAGGCAAGAATTCTGGGTTGCCATTTTCTACTTCAGTGGATCTTCCTGGCCCAGGTATCAAACCTGTGTCTCCTGCATTAACATGTAGATTCTTTACCACTAGTGCCACCAAAGTCCAAAATACACAGCAAACTATACAAAAAAGAAACAAAAGGTCTTAATGACCTGGATAATCCCAATGGTGTGGTCACTCACCTAGAGCCAGGCATCCTGGAGTGTGAAGTTAAGTGGACCTTAGGAAGCATTACTATGAACAAAGCTAGCAGAGGTGGTGGAACTTCAGCTAATGTACTTACAATCCTAGAAGATAATGCTGTTAAAGAACTTCACTCAATGTATCAGCAAATTTGGAAAATTCAGCAGTGGCCACAGGCCTAGAAAAGGTCAGTTTTCATTCCAATTCCAAAGGTGGGCAGTATCAAAGGATGTCCAAACTACCATACAATTGCACTCATTTCACATGCTAGCAAGGTAATGCTCAAAATCCTTCAAGCTAGGCTTCAGCAGTATGTGAACTGAGAACTTCCAGCAATGTGTGAATTAAGAAGTTGCCTTTCCTAGAATAGGCAGAGAAACCAGAGATTAAATTGCCAACAATCATTGGAACATAGAGAAAGCAAGAGAATTCCAGAAAAATAAACATTGACCTCTGCTTAACTGACTATCCTAAAGCTTTCGGAAATTCTTAAAGAAATGGGAATACCAGACTATCTTACCTGTCTCTAGAGAAACATGTATGCAGGTCAAGAGGCAACAGTTAGAACTAGAAATGAAATAATGGACTGGTTCTAAATTGGGAAAGAAGTATGTCAAGGATGTATATTGTTACCCTGCTTATTTAACTTCTTTTTTTTTTTAATTTTTATTTTAACTTTAGTTTACTTTACAATACTGTATTGGTTTTGCCAAACATTGACATGAATTCACCACGAGTGTACATGTGTTCCCAGAGCACATCATGCAAAATGCCAGTCTGGATGAATCACAAGCTGGAATCAAGATGGCCAGGAGAAATATCAACAGCCTCAGATATGCAGATAATAACGCTTTAATGGCAGATGGTGCAGAGAAACTAAAGAGCCTCAATGAAGATGAAAGAGGAGAGTGAAAAAGTTGGCTTGAAACTCAGCATTCAAAAAACTAAGATTATGGCATCTGGTCTCATCACTTAATAGAAGGGGAAAAAGTAGAAGCAATGCCAGATTTTACTTTCTTGGGTTCCAAAATCACTGCTGATGGAGACTTCAGCCACAAAATTAAAAGACACTTGCTCCTTGGAAGAAAAGCTATGACAAACCTAGACAGTATATTAAAAAGCAGAGACATCACTTTGCCGACAAAGGTCCATATAATCAAAGCTTTGGTTTTTCCAGTAGTCATGTATGGATGTGAGAGATGGACCATAAAGAAGGCTGAGCACCAACGAATTGATGCTTTTGAATTACAGTGCTGGAGAAGACTCCTGAGAATCCTGTAGACTGCAAGGAGATCAAACTAATCAATCCTAAAGGAAATCAACCCTGAATATTCATCAGAAGGACTGATGCTGAAGCTGAAGTTTCAATACTTTGACCACTTGAAGTGAAGAGCTGACTCACTGGAAAAGACTCTGATGCTGGAAAAGATCAAGGGCAGAAAGAGAAAGGGGTGACAGAGGATGAGATGATTGGACATTATCACAGACTCAATGGGCATGAATTTGAGCAAACTCTGGGAGATAGTGAAGGACAGGGAAGCCCAATGCCCTGCAATCCATGGGGTCAAAAGAGTTGGACATGACTTAGTGAATGAACAACAACTGTAATCAAATGGCAAGTAAAATAAGCACAGGGGAAATAATGTTTCTGTAACATACTCCTTTTTCCCCTAACAGACATACAAGAAAAGAAACAAACAAAACTTCAGGTTATTTCCTTTTAAGCCTCAGATGTCTTCTGCAAACATATTGTTGCCTGACCTCTTCATGAATTAAAATAGTTTCAGAGTATCAGATCAGTCAAAAAACTTCCTGGATTCTCTTAATGGAGCTTCCCAGGTGGCTCAGTGGCAAAGAATCTGCTTGCCAATGCAGGAGACAAGGGTTTGATCCTTGGGTGGGTAAGATACCCTAGAGGAGGAAATGACAACTCACTCCATTATTCTTGCCTGGAAAATCCCATAGATAGAGTGGCCTGGTGGGCTACAGTCCAGGGGGTCACAAAAGAGTCAGAGAGTACTTAGGAACTAAACAATAACAATTCTCTCAATGGTTGGATAAGATCATGACTCTGAACTGCAGTCTTATTCCGGGATGTACATATAACTTATAGAATTTTATCTATTTGGAACAATGTCCACTTATCACTGAGATCTTTAGTGTTGACTTTAATCCCAAAGTTACCATTGTTTCTCATACATCTTATCAGTACAATCATTATAAACCCTTACATTAAAAAAAATGTTTTTTTTTATTTATTTAAACAAAATCTAGAACTTTTTATTTTGTATTGGGATGTGGTGGTGGTGGTGACCGACTCTTGTGACCCCATGGACTGTAACCCACCAGGCTCCTCTGGCCATGTGTTTCTCCAGGCATGAGTACTGGAGTGGTTTGCCATTTCCTTCTCCATGTATCGAGATATAGTACATTTAAACCTTCACATTTGATGCCACGGATAGGCCCCTATTATTAGAGTAACTAAATACATTAAAGTATTTAGAGGAAGGCTCTGATTAGGTCTCTATATAGTCACTTAGAATCAATCTTTCTCCGTATGTTGGTGACAGAAAAACTAACTAAAAAATTAACCCTCCCAGGAAAGAAGGAAACAATATAGATAAGCAACATTTCTTTAGAAAGCCTATGAATTCCAGTTTTAGAATAAGGCTTTCTGTAGATCTGAAATTTTATTACACTGGTACCTACTTATGCTAAGGAATTAATGTTTATGATTAAAGAAAAACACATAGATAGGAAAAAATTAGCTTCAATGCCAGAAAGGTTTACTTATTACAAAAAACATAAAGATAATGATGTTAGCAATGATTACAAGCTTTATTCTAAGCACTTTACCTGTATTAACTCATTTAATCTTCTTTTTCATCATTTTACATAAGTGAAAACAATGAAAAGGAAGATTAAGCAACTTACCCAATATCACAAAACTAGTAAATAGCAAAGCAAATAGTTATTCAAAGTTCAGAGCTCCTACACACTAAGCCTTCTTCACACTGCCACATCAGCTTTCAGGAAAGACTTACCAGTTTTTAATTCTAACAGCCATGTAGCAAATATCGCATTTTATTCTCAACTAATGTGGGATAATTACTTAATAAAATATTTATAAATATTTTCTCAATTTAATTAGTAAAAAAGCAGTCTTTAATTGTTGTTTGAATTGGTTAATACTGAGTTTGAGCACTAACAAGCAACTCTCTGTTTAATTATTTTCTTTTTTTTTATTTTTTTAATATTTAATAGTCACTATCTTCTTTTTTACTGTGGCATAATATACACAACATAAAATTTACCATTTTAACCAGTTTTGAATATACAGTTTAGTGGCATTAAATACTTTACAGTGTTGTACAGTCATAATCAATTATAAGTTGCCTGTGTCTTTGACCCTTTTTTTTATTTTTTCCCCTATTGAGGTAATACAGTACATATATACAGGGCCGGTGGCTGTATACAGCCTGGTGGCTCAGACAGTAAAGGATCTGCCTGATGTGGGAGACTTGGATTTGATCTCTGGTTTGGGAAGATCCCCTGGAGAAGGGAATGGGTACCCACTCCAGTATTCCACCTGGAGAGTTCCATGGACAGAGAAGCCTGGCAGGTTACAGCCCATGGAGTTGCAAAGAGTCGAACATGACTGAGTGACTTTCACACATTATATATATACATGTAATATATATAACATATAGAACTGTAGCTATATATATAATATACATAAAGTATGCATGTAATAACTTTTGTTTTGTTTATAGTGCGTATTTCTTATTTAGAGTTTGCATTTTTATATTGTTAAAAGCCTTGAAATTGTCTTTATGATTACTCACTTAATACTTTACTCCTGAAAAAGGCTTAATTGTTCTAAAATCAGATAAACATTTTCTTCTATCTTCTGAGATATTTATGTTTT
>SJYQ01095377.1:463307-485314 GCA_006410935.1 Redunca redunca
AACCAATCCAAAAGAAGCTAAGTGCAAGAAAAAGAAAACTACAAAATTAGATGGTACAATTAAATTCAAATATATTAGTTATTAGCATGCATGAATGAAATAAATTTTCTAATTACAAAATAGATCAGGCAAACAGAACTTTAAAAATCCAAGTATACGTTCCTTATAAAAGTGATCTAGAAAATATAAAGATGCTTTAATTGACTAGGAAGATAAAATAATGTGAAATGCATACGTACTTAACAATATGGACTCAAAATACAAATGGAAAAGTGGCTTCGTTGCAAAGAGAAAATTAGATGATCAAAATAATGAAGGATTTAACACCTCCCTAACAATTGAAAGATCAGGCTGACTAAAAATCAGAAAGTATAGTATTTGAACAATATAATTAACAATGGCTCACATATATGGACAATTCTTAGACTACTAACTGAAAAAAAAGATTATTATTTAAAACAGTGAGGAAAATAAGTTGCCAAAGAAAAGTAACAAATGTGATAGAATGATTCTTTAAAGTTATTTAATACTTAGTTTTTAAAAGATTTATTAAAGTATGAATAGCTCCTATTTTATTCCTCCCTAACGAATCCTCACTGAATGCCAAATCAAAGGCATTTTTGTATTGAAGGTACTCATTCCAACTCCTTTTGAATTCAGCACTTTCTTCAGTTTTGTCATTGTCCATATTGTTGGTTAATAACACATTTGTCTCCTAGTCGAAGTCTGAGCTCTTCATAAAATGTAAAGGAAATTGCCAGCTTTGAGCTTGAGGTAGGATTATCTCTTGGACCACCAGGGATATAGAGAGGTTACTTCCTACACCATTAAGGATCATGCAGTTTCCTTGGGAATCCCCCTAATAAGTCATTCCTTATGTGATTCCAGGACTTAAGTCTATTAAAGAGAAATACTCCGTAAGTCCTTCTCTTATTGAGGATATTAATGGTCACCAGTGCCCATTGGCAAAGTCTGGTTAATTCTATGACCACACCACCTTGATTCCCAGGACACATGTCAGAATCCTTGTCTCCCTTCATTCTTCTTTTTTCCACTAAGGGACACCACTATCCTTTTGATTCTTTATGAATGAACTATTAAAACTTTTTAATTTTATTTGTTTAAAAATATATCTCAGTTTGTTTATTTCTCCACTCCTAGTCATGCTTGTCATAATTTACTTTAAGTACTGCTAAAGACCCTGATGCTGGGAAAGTTTGATGGCAGGAGGAGAGGGGATGACAGAAGATGAGATGGTTGGATTATCTTCTGTGCCCTTCCCCTGGCTCTTTACAAAACTGCTTCTTATCTTTCATGGTCTTTGTTTAAAATCATCTCCACCAAAACCTTATCTGAAATTTCTCATCTACTGGCTTTTCCACCCAATGATTCTATCAGGACCTTAAAAATTTTTCTTTAGAACTAAAAATCTACATTTATTTATTAGAAAACATGTTTCAAAGTGTATCTTCCTCATCAGACTAGAAGCGCCAAAGGACTTAGCAGATCACATTAGCTTGGGCACACAGCACACATAAATGCCAAATAAATGTTTTGAATCAAGTAATTAACAAATTGATACCTTAAATGTCTAACCATGTAGAAGTCCTCAACAAATGATAGCATGAATATTTTGGATACCTATCAGTTACACAGTGATATATACATATACTAAGCATTGGATGGGCTATGGTAGGCAGAGTAAAATAGGCATTTGGTGAATACAAGAGCGAGCTATGGTTCAGTTCAGTTCAGTCACTCAGTCGTGTCCGACTCTTTGCGACCCCATGAATCACAGCACGCCAGGCCTCCCTGTCCATCACCAACTCCTGGAGTTCATTCAGACTCATTTCCATCGAGTCCATGATGCCATCCAGCCATCTCATCCTCTGTTGTCCCCTTCTCCTCCTGCCCCCAATCCCTCCCAGCATCAGGGTCCTTTCCAATGAGTCAGCTCTTCGCATGAGGTGGCCAAAGTACTGGAGTTTCAGCTTTAGCATCATTCCTTCCAAAGAAATCCCAGGGCTGGTCTCCTTCAGAATGGACTGGTTGGATCTCCTTGCAGTCCAAGGGACTCTCAAGAGTCTTCTCCAACACCACAGTTCAAAAGCATCAATTCTTCTGCGCTCAGCCTTATTCACAGTCCAACTCTCACATCCATACATGACTACTGGAAAAACCATAGCCTTGACTAGACGGACCTTAGTCGGCAGAGTAATGTCTCTGCTTTTGGATATACTATATAGGTTGGTCATAACTTATCTTCCAAGAAGTAAGCCTCTTTTAATTTCTTGGCTGCAATTACCATCTACAGTGATTTTGGAGCCAAAAAAATAAAGTCTGACACTGTTTCTACTGTTTCCCCATCTATTTCACATGAAGTGATGGGACCGGATGCCATGATCTTCGTTTTCTGAATGTTGAGCTTAAAGCCAACTTTTTCGCTCTACTCTTTCACTTTCATCAAGAGGCTTTTTAGTTCCTCTTCACTTTCTGCCACAAGGGTGGTGTATCTGCATATCTGAGGTTATTGATATTTCTCCCGGCAATCTTGATTCCAGCTTGTGTTTCTTCCAGTCCAGCGTTTCTCATGATGTACTCTGCATATAATTTAAATAAGCAGGGTGACAATATACAGCCTTGATGTACTCCTTTTCCTATTTGGAACCAGTCTGTTGTTCCATGTCCAGTTCTAACTGTTGCTTCCTGACCGGCATATAGATTTCTCAAGAGGCAGGTTAGGTGGTCTGGTATTCCCATCTCTCTCAGAATTTTCCACAGTTTGTTGTGATCCACACAGTCAAAGGCTTTGGCATAGTCAATAAAGCAGAAATAGATGTTTTCCTGGAACTCTTCCTTTTTCCATGATCCAGCGGATGTTGGCAATTTGATCTCTGGTTCCTCTGCCTTTTCTAAAACCAGCTTGAACATCAGGNGATGTCTGGCTCTAGATTAGGGATCACATCATCATGATTATCTGGATCATGAAGATCTTTTTTGTACAGTTCTTCCATGTATTCTTGCCACCTCTTCTTAATATCTTCTGCTTCTGTTAGGTCCATACCATTTCTGTCCTTTATTGAGCCCAACTTTGCATGAAATGTTCCCTTGGTAGTTCTCACTTTCTTGAAGAGATCTCTAGTCTTTCCCATTCTGTTGTTTTCCTCTATTTCTTTGCATTGATCGCTGAAGAAGGCTTTCTTATCTCTTCTTGCTATTCTTTGGAAGTCTGCATTCAGATGCTTATATCCTTCCTTTTCTCCTTTGCTTTTCACCTCTCTTCTTTTCACAGCTATTTGTAAGGCCTCCCCAGATAGCCATTTTGCTTTTTTGCATTTCTTTTCCATGGGGATGGTCTTGATCCCTATCTCCTGTATAATGTCATGAACCTTATTCCATAGTTCATCAGGCACTCTATCTATCAGATCTAGGCCCTTAAATCTATTTCTCACTTCCACTGTATAATCACAAGGGATTTGATTTAGGTCATACCTGAATGGTCTAACAGTTTTCCCCACTTTCTTCAATTTAAGTCTGAATTTGGCAATAAGGAGTTCATGATCTGAGCCACAGTCAGCTCCTGGTCTGTTTTGTTGACTGTATAGAGCTTCTCCATCTTTGCTGCAGAGAATATAATCAATCTGATTTTGGTGTTGACCATCTGGTGATGTCCATGGGTAGAGTCTTCTCTTGTATTGTTGGCAGTTAGCTACAGTGTACTTTTCAGTCTCCCATATAATCAGAACTCTTATGAGATTGAGTTCTGAAAAACTGGATACATATAGAGGTGAAATATGCCATTCTAGGCCCACCCCATAAAATTATCCAAAACAATTTTCCCCTGTCTCTCTTTCTTTATGCCTGGGTAATCAAGATAACTCAGAATTTAAATTTAAAAGTAGGCTTCATTCCTGATGATAGCATAGGACGGTTTCTCCCACACCTCTCTCCTTACCTTGGACTATAATGTGAGTGAGAAGTAAACTTTCATTATATTAAGCCACTGAAATGTGTGATTGCTTTTAGAACAGCTGACCTATCTTTATTTATATACCCTCACAAAATTATAATCTAGTAGGTTATAATGCTGTGTGACAATCTCTTGTAGTGTTTTGCCCTTTTGTTAGTTTTAGAATAGTTCCTGTATTAGAACTTATAAACTGAAGTCATAGTCTTGTAATAGAAATGAAATGTCATTCTCTAAAATGAAGCTAAACTTCAGATAAAAAAAGGAAACCACAGAAATGTAGGATCACAGAGGAGGTTACTAAAGACTTAAAAAAAAAAAAAAACTCGTTAAAACAGTCCTTTTCAGGCTCTCTTTTCATGAAATTGAAATAACAATCTACTTTCTGTCCAAATCTGCTTCATTGTGCGGCAACTTGTCACTTCTTTCTCTGTCTTTTCCAATTCATTCAGTCATTTAAAAGCTGAAAGTATACCTGATTTGCCATTTCTAGGAACTAATTGGTACCTGTGCTAATTGCAGTAGGTACAATATCAGGATAATGGCAATCATCTTATTTTGGGTTATAAGGTTACTGGTACTCTGGGCTCTATAACAAGTCTTTTCATTACCACGTAATATCTTTTAAGTGGGTTTTTGAATTTTATTTTCAAGTATGAATTGGTTTCCCCCTTAAGTCTAAGAATTGGGATGTCAAGAGTGACAGCAGTTATTTTGTTGGTTGTTCATTTCATACTTCTTTTCACTTTCACTACTTGAATATTCTCATTATCTGATTATTTCACCTGTTGTTCATTTGGCACAGTACAAAACTCCTGTCCCTTCATTGTTTTTGCAGGCTGGCCTTTGTACAGGAAATGTGTACTGTAGAGCTGATATTTTTAAAGTTTAATGAGAAAATGGAACCTCCAGAGCATGAAAATAAATTATATATTTTTAGTGAGTTCAGGATAATTATGAAATTGGAGCAACTGCTATACTTGCAAGCCTTGGAACTTTACTTTTCGGTAATGTTTAAGGTTTATGTCTTTTCCTAAAATATTTTAAGATATCTTGTCCAATATTGTAAACTTATTGATGTTTTGAATCCAAGAAAACCAACCGTATTATTTATTGTATTTTTCTATACATTTTTTGGTATCATTTATGCCAATTGTTTTTGCTTATCACATGGGACAATTTTTGACATGGATTTAAATATCTGCTGATGTTCCATTTCACAAAATTCTCAGATAAAATTTTGTGGTAACACTAAGGAAGTTCAATTCCGTTTTTAAATATACAAATCTTAAAGGACAAAAGTATTACTCCTCCTTATATTTATCTTAATGTATAATCTCACTTTACTCTTGAAACTTGTTCATTTCCATTAAGAATAGTTTTCAGAAGAAAGTGTCTCAAAGGTAAATTATTTTATGCTAAAAATAAGAATTGTGTCAAAATACAAAACTTATTGAATTGGAAAACTGATGACTTACTGTGATGTACAGCATGATAATTAGAGTTAATAATACTGTATGGTATACTTGAAAGTTGCTAAGAGCAGATCTTAAAAGTTCTTATTACAAGAAAAACATTGCAACGTGTATAAATATAGATGTTAACCAAATTCAAAATATATACAAATATCAAATTATTATCTTATACACCTGAAACTGTTACCCATTAATTATACCTCAATTATAAATTTTTCTTTCAAAGACACAATCTGTTGTAACACAGCTATTGAAAATATTTCATGAATGCCAAGACTCAGGGACACACAACAGGCTCTTATTCTCCCTACATTTTAAATTGGTTCCATTTAAGTCCCATTTTAAGAGCATATTCAAAAGAGGTCCTCATAGGATATCTTCAGCTTCTGTGGTTTAAGAATCTCTTGCAAACATACTTCCCTTGACTCATTAATTCTTTCTTGCCCAAAATGCTTTGTTCCTAAATTTCCACCTATATCACTGAATCTATCTTTTCAAGATCTTTGGATTTCAGAGATAGTTTTCAAGAGATATGTAAAGTCTCACATTAACAGTATTAATTTTGAAAATGAGAACTACAAAATCTGGATTGAAGAAAATAATTTTCACTGTGGCATTGTAAAGAGTGATTAAAAGAATCATTTTCCAGATGAGGGAATAAAAATAGGAAGGACAAATAGCTAACCCAGTGGTAACCTGTATAGGAATCAGAACTTGAATACATGATGTAATCAATTTTTCTAATCTTTAAAAGTATGGTTATTTGACATTTTGCCTTATATTTTTAATATATTGTTTTGTGATCTATATATAGTATTATACCTAATTTGAAAACTATTTTTATTCCTTAAGTGTGTGAGTGTGTATATGTGGTTGACTAGTAAGACAAATATTTACTTTTGTTTGGTTTTCATTTTTACGCTATTTTTTAGGCAGAGGATCCTAGCTGGGCATCTGTGGGAAATTACTATTATTACTATTGTGTTTAGATCCAGAGAGTCTCAGTTTTTGTTTGTTTGTTTGTTTTGGAAATTCACCAGGTTGGGTTACTAACTACAAAGGCAAGCCCCTACTGCCTGCTCCTGCAAATAGATTGGGTGGGCCATTTCTGAACATAATTCTTCAAACTGAGATAGCAATGGCTCTGTTATGTTAAAAGAAGGCAACTTTGGGGACTGGCACTTAAAAACTGATGATAGATTTCTAAAACATACTTTCTCTGAAATGTTGATCCTAACGCACTGCAACTAGGAAAGTTTATGATAGAAGAGAAAACCTTGGGGGGCTGTTGTGATTGTGAACCATTGTCACTGCCTTGGCTGGAGCAAAGAGAATATCCTGATTTCTGTACTACTCAGTAAAGTGAAGAGGAACTAAAAAGCCTCTTGATGAAAGTAAAAGAGGAGAGTGAAGAAATTGGCTTAAAGCTCAACATTCAGAAAATGAAGATCACGGCATCCGGTTCTATCACTCCATGGGAAATAAATGGAGAAACAGTGGAAACAGCGTCAGACTTTATTTTGGGGGGCTCCAAAATCACTGCAGATGGTGATTACAGCCATGAAATTAAAAGACGCTTACTCCTTGGAAGAAAAGTTATGACCAACCTAGATAGCATATTGAAAAGCAGAGACATTACTCTGCCGACTAAGGTCCGTCTAGTCAAGACTATGGTTTTTCCAGTAGTCATGTATGGATGTGAGAGTTGGACTGTGAAGAAGGCTGAGCAGCGAAGAATTTATGCTTTTGAACTGTGGTGTTGGAGAAGACTCTTGAGAGTCCCTTGGACTGCAAGGAGATCCAACCAGTCCATTCTGAAGGAGACCAGCCCTGGGACTTCTGTGGAAGGAATGATGCTAAAGTTGAAACTCCAGTACTTTGGCCACCTCATGTGAAGAGTTGACTCATTGGAAAAGACTCTGCTGCTGGGAGGGATTGGGGGCAGGAGGAGAAGGGGACGACCGAGGATGAGATGGCTGGATGGCATCACTGACTGGATGGACGCAAGACTGAATGAACTCCAGGATTTGGTGATGGACAGGGAGGCCTGGTGTGCTGTGATTCATGGGGTCGCAAAGAGTCGGACACGACTGAGCGACTGAACTGAACTGAACTGAGTACTGAGTGAGAACTTATTTCATTCTTAGTGGTGTCTAGAGGAAGAATTCTTGAGTTCATCTAAGTGTTTCACTGTTTCAGGTCTAACACTGATGTCCATAACCCATTTCAAGTAAATTCTTGTGAGTGGTAAAAGCAAGGGGTATGATTTCATTTTTTTCAATGGGTATACCCAGTTTCCCCAACACAATTTATTGTAGTGACTATATTTTCTCCATTGAGTATTCTTGGCTCCTCGTCAAATACTAGTTGAGAGTATAACTTTCTGGGCTCTCAATTTTTGTTCCATCAGTCTATGTGTCTATTCTTACTGCTAGGACCATACACTTTGGCTTACTATAATTGAAACTAGGAAGTGTAGTGCCTCCAGCTTTGTTCTTTCTCAAGATTATTTTGGCTATTAAGAGTCTTTTGAAGTTTCATATGAATTTTAGGGTTTTTTTCTGTTTCTGAAAGACATACCATTGGAATTTTGATAAAGAATGTGTTAAATCTACATATAGCTCAGGGTATAATGGACCTCCTAACAAAATTAACTCTTCCAACCCATGAATATGGGATATTTTCTCATCATTATGGGCCTTTTTCAATTTCCTTCAATATCTCAGAGTTTTTTGGTGTGTAGATATTTCACTTTCTTGGTTAGTTTTATTCCTAAGCATTTTGTTTTGCTTTGTTTTTAATAGTATTGCTTCTTTGTTTTTTTCAGATAGTGCAGTGTTAGTGTATAGAAATTAAACTGATGTTTGTATGCTGATTTTATATCATGAAACTACAGAAGTTCTTTATTATATCTAACAGTTTTAGAGTGAAATCTTTAGAATTTTCTATATACAATATCATGTCACCAGCACTAAAGACAATTATACTTCTTCCTTTCTGATTTGAATGACCTTTATTTCCTTTTTTCTTGCTTAGTTACTCTCGTTAGGAAGTCTGTTACTGGGTTGAATAGGAGTGGTGAGAGTTGATACACTTGTTTTATTCCTGACCTTAAAGGGAAAACTTTCGACCATTCACCATTATGTTAGATATGAGTCTGTCATATGTTTTTTTATTATATTGAGATAGGTGTACTTAACATTTGTCTTGGCAATGATTTTTTTGGATATGACCCTAAAAGCACAAGCAACAAAAGTAACGATTAATATTTGGGCATACATCAAACTAAAAACCTTCTGCACTGCAAAAGAAACAGTCAACAAAATAAAAAGGAAACCTATTGAATGGGAGACAATATTTGCAAACCAAATATCTAATGAGCAGTTAATATTCAAAAAGCATAAAAATTTATGAAACTCAGTTTCAAACAAACAAACAAACTGACTAGAAAATTGGTAGAGGAATTAAATAGACATTTCTCCAAAGAGGACTTACAAATCTTTGTTCTCTGTACCTTAAGACTATATTCTGAAGAGTGTGAGTTAAAATGGATGAGTTCTCCACGGATGGTCCCTTCAGGGTGCTTTGGGAGCATGGCGTAAGGAATGGCTAACCTCCCTATTTACATGAACTAATAAGCAAGTTAATGTAATTTATCTGAAACTCAGTTTCTTTAAAATGACTATTTTAAAATATTCCATCCTAAAGGAGATCAATCCTGCGTGTTCTTTGGAAGGACTGATGCTGAAACTGAAACTCCAATACTTTGGCCACCTCATGCAAAAAGTTGACTCATTGGAAAAGACCCTGATGCTGGGAGGGATTGAGGGCAGGAGGAGAAGGGGATGACAGAGGATGAGATGGCTGGATGGTATCACTGACTCGATGGACCTGAGTTTGAGTGAACTCTGGGAGTTGGTGATGGACAGGGAGGCCTGGCGTGCTGCAATTCATGGGGTCGTAAAGAGTTGGACACAACTGAATGACTGAACTGAACTGAACTGATATGAACTTATTTCCCAGACTTCCCTGATGACTCAGTGGTAAAGAATCCTTCTGCTCATGCAGGAGGGGTTTGATCCCTGGGTTAGGAAGATCCCCTGGAGAAGGAAATGGCAACTCATTCCAATATTCTTGCCTGGGAAATTCCATGGACAGTGGTGTCTAGGGGGCTAAGGTCTTTAGGGTCACACATGAGTCAGACATGACTTAGCAACTAAACAACAACCACCACCTAATATACATAATATGCTTCTCAAAATCCTTATCAATGGCTGCCCACCGAGAAGACTATAACATCTCAAATCTTGAGCCTAGCATTCAAATCTGTTCACAGTTTGACCCAAACTTATTTTTTTCATCTTTCACTTCCCCTATAAAACATACTCTCTTGCAGATTTTGAAATTCTCCTCCAAGAAGTCTCTGTCTTTTTTTTTTCTGAACAAATAAATAGGTAAACAAATTCTCCTGAATAAGAATTTCTCAAGATTTAGGGTTATCCACTTCCTGGCACAAAGAGAGATACACTTACAAATGGAGATTTCCTTTATACCAATAGTCCCCAATTTATGGTTTGACATATAATTTTTAACTGTATTATTGTATGAAAGTGATAAGTATTCAGTAGAAATCATACTTTGAATTTTGATCTTGTCATGGGCCAGCAGTTTTCAGTAAGATACTCTCTAGTGGTGTGGAGCAGCAGCAGAGAGCCAAAGCTGCCAGTCAGCCACAAGACCATAAAGGTAAACAGCCATAAACTAAAAAGCATTCTGTATTCATACAGCTATACTGTTTTTCACTTTTAGTACTTACAGTGTATTCGATAAGTTACATGATATATTCAATGCTTTATTATATAAAATAGGCAAAAAGATTATTTTACCCAATGGCAGGACATGTAGATCTTCTGTGCAGGTCTAAGCTAGGCTAGGCTATGATGTTCTCTAGGTTAGGTATACTAAATGCATTTTCAACTTGCAATAATTTCATCTTACAACAGGTATATTAGGACAATTAAACCCATCATAAGTCAAAGAAGATTTATAATTGTAAATGTCTCTTATAAAAGAGGTAAATCCCAGTTTTCAGAGCTTCACCTGTGCCAGCTGTTTCTTAAAAAAATAATCAGTCTGAAATCAGTATGTCAAAGAGGCATATTTTGGAGAGATATATTTTACTCCTCTTCAAGACCCACCTCAGTCTAATGGCCTTCTTGTTTAATTAATTTAATACCTGAAAAGTCTACCCTTGATTATTAAATAAGCCAATATGTTTATTGCCCCTCCCCTTTCTTTTTTCTGCTGATGTAATCAGGAAGAGTTAATGTTGACTCCATACTGCATTTGTTTTTTGTGACTTCAATCCTTGTTTTTTGCAGGTTTTGTCACTATAACATACAAAATGGCCTGCCTCAGGGAGCCCTGCTCCCCTCTCCTAAAGTGCCCTTTTTTAACTCACAGGAAGATAACCTGACCCTGCCCACCTGTGAAAGACTGACATTCCTAAGTTCCTTGTGCAGAATATGGAACCATTTGTCTGCTACTTGATGGTGTGGTTCAGAAATTCACATTTGGCGGGAGAGTGGGGAGGGGCTGTCAGTGAGGGGATTGCAGATAGCTGTGGCATCCTACTTTATTGATATAGTAGGAGATATTCCATCTGTGAAATGGCTGTAAGGAAGTGAAACTAGCACATCCCCCTACATGGGGTTTGCCATTCTAGGAGATATTTGTAAGAAGTAAGTGGTCTTTATACTTTGTTTCCTCACCCTACCCCCATATCTGATCCATAAAAGAACATGGCATCCAGACACTAGATAAGATGGTTATTTTGAGACATTAGTCTGCCCATCTTCTCCGTCAACTGGCTCTCCAAATAAAGTCATATTCCTTGCCTCCACACCTTGACTCTCAGATGCATTGGCCTATCTTATGGTGAGCAGAGCAAGCTTGGACTCGGTAACAATTTCTCTCCTTCCTATAGGAAGTTTGCATCTCTTTTGTAATACATGCTATATACAAATTAAAAGTGTACTAAGAATGCAATACAATTTATAAGTCCAAATAAGGAGTTGTGGCAATAGCATCAAAGATGGTTAGGGCAAAGATTTGAGATGGGTCACAAAAACATAGTAAGATTTAAGCTAAAATCACTAAATATTATTAATATGTGATCCAATAGGCATTTAAATCTACCCTCAAACTTTTCATTTTTTTGTAAACTTGGTTTAGATAAGCTGACATACTTTGTCTCTGTATTGTAACATTTAGGATTATATTCAACTGGCACCAGGAAAAAAAGCAACTTTTTTCATTGGCTTTTAATGTAGCTTTATTTTTATATTTGACATCTGATTCCAGGAGTAATTATCATACCATTTGGAGAAATATTTATGTTTACCATGGTGTTTTCAACAGAATGCCTCCTTAAAAAAAAAAAAAAATCCATAAGTTAGCCAATCAAGAAGACAAATGGTCTGCAGCTGTTTTTTTTTAACTCCTATTAACACTCTAGCCTTACCCAACTCCTTCATTTATCCTTCTGTTCAAAGGAGCTCTTAATTACTTCCATTCCCATTTCAGTTGTAAATGCTTCTTTATTGCCATTCTTTCATTAGAATAAATCCTCCAACCTATTCAAGGACCTGACACTTCACCACTGATTTACAAATGATCCAGCCTTATTAATCAGGTGTTTGCCCTGGCTTTGGGGTATCTGTATTTCCATTGCTGATAACTGTTGATGAAAGACCCTCTTTCTTCCTCCCCTTTCCATTTCTTGGAAAACGCAAAGGTATATTTTCAACATTTTATTTCAGGAAGGCTGAAATTAAAAAGAACTAGGGAAATAGAAAATCATGTAATTGTTTTGAAAAGAGTTATTATTTCACACTGTTGGCTAAGCAGACTATGGTTGCAGTGGGGATAATTGTGGCTTATAAAAGATTTGTCTGAAATTTTCCATTAGAAATTCTTTCTTCATAGATTTCAAGCTACTTCTGAATTTATTATCATAGGACCAAACCATAACACCACTGAACAGTACTCTAAAAACAAAATTAAACAACACACAAGAAACCACATTAAACAAGTATGGTGGTTGACTTTAGTATCTCTGTTCATGTTCAGGAAACTACATTTTAAAGTACCTTTACCATAAAGATTATATATGGACTATGTATTCATAAACTATATATATAATTACTACATATATAAATTAAATATATATTGGGCCTCCCAGGTGGCCCAGTGGTAAAGAATCCACCTGTCAATGCAGGAGATGCAGGTTCGATCCCTGGCTTGGGAAAATCTCCTGGAGAAGGAAATGGCAACCCACTCCAGTATTCTTGCCTTAAAAATCCCATGGACAGAGCAGCCTGGTGGGCTACAGTCCATGGAGTTGTAAAGAGCTGGAAATGACAGCACACACCAGCACCACCCACCTCTTATTTATTATACTACAGTCACACTAGCCAGTTCTGGGCCCAATGAGCTCTTCTCCACAGGAGATTTGCCACTGTTTTTCTAATTGTCTTATCTTCCCCAAAGTCTTTCCATTGTTAGCTCCTGTGCTTCAAGTCTTCACTTAAAAGTATCATCTTACAGAATATCTCTCTGACTACCCTCCCTAAATTAGAGCCTTCTTATCATTATCTGTGGATTACTTGCATATCTCCACAGTCTTCCCTAAAATGATGATTCCATGATTTCAAGAGCTCTTTCTTATTTTTATTATATCCCCAGCATTCTTCATAACACCCTATACATAATAGGTAACCAATCTGTATCTGGCAAAAAGATGAATTAATAGATGCATAAATTATGAAAGGGAGAGAGTTCACCTTATTCCTCTCAACACTGGTTTTTGACTCTTGTTCCAAATTTACATATCTTACAGATGCAAAAGCTATGTTGGAGAAAGAGATGAGGAAGATACATAATCAAAGAGAATGTCCCACAAAGCAGAAAAAAAGTCATTTCCAAATACCTCACCCGCTAGTTATGACATTGCAACTGGAGAAAACTCCTATGCAAATTCAGTCATGCAAGCCCCATTTAGCTCAGGAAAATGTGTAGAAATTGATTGAGTGAGCAGCTGGTGATATTGTAGTCAGGCTCTCTGGAAGTTAATTGGGAAGCGTTGTGAAAAATCCTGACATCGTACATGTAGCTATACTGACTTCCATTGTGCCCTAGACACTCATCACACACAGTTGCTCTCCACTATTACAAAATAACGGGATGCCTCTGCATCTCTGATGACTCTCATCAGTTGCCTACTAAGAAAATTGAGTAGGAGGGAGTGATGAGCTTAAGCTTGAACTTTTTTAATTGGAATGAAAAAGCCCCTAATCTTGTGAGTTTTCATTTCATGAAATATTTTTATTCCACAAACTATTTCTTTTCAGGTCTCTTTTTATATTGTTCTTATGGAAAATCTAGAATTGAAATTAAATGACTTTCTTTTTCTGGTGTTTTATTCACATATCTGTATCAGTTACTGATGGTCGTGAAACAAAACATACCAAATCTTGGGCTTAAAACACCGTGTGTGTGTATGTGTGTGTGTGTGTGTGTGTGTGTGCATGCGCTCATGCACGTGAGAGCATGTGCGTGTGCATGCTTGTTCATGTCCAACTCTTTGAGACCCCATGGACTGTAGCCTGCTAGGCTGCTCTGTCCGTGGGATTTTCCAGGCAAGAATACTGGAGTAGGTTGCCATTGTCCATTCCAGGGGATCATCCTGACCCAGAGATTGAACCCTTATTTCATGTGTCTCCTGCATTGGCAGGGGGATTTTTTTTACCACTAGCCCCACCTGAGAGGCCCCAAAACACCACATGGCTGAATATTATTTCTTACAAGCTCAACTCAACAGTGCTGCTGTTCTGGAGTGGGCTTGTACATGTGTCCTTGAGGAGCTGGTAGGTTGGCTAGTGGCCTAGACCTTATCTGGAGGAACGTGGCCATTCTCCATGTGTTCCTCACATAATTTATGTCTATTATATTCCAGGCATTGTGCTCTGTACTGAGGATACAAAGGGCAATCAAACTTTGTGATCTTAAAGAGTATAGAGTGTAAAAGAAGAATAAGGATGTGTGTTCTGTGTGTCTGTGTGTCTGTGTCTGTCTGTGTGTGTGTATACAGCACTTAAATACTAAGAGCACCATGAGAGAAATTTGTGGTTCACAGATAGGACATCAGAGAAAAAATATTCAATCATGAGTAGAATGAGGAGGAAGAATCAGGATAGACTTTGGCATATACACCTCTTGAATCAAATCCTAAAATATGAGAAACATTCTGTTAGGTTTTTAAGCTAGGACTCCAGGCAGGAAGGGTAGCTGAGGAAAAGCACAGATGTATGAGACATTCAATGGTTCATCAAGCTTCAGGACTGTGAGGTGTGAATAGAACAGAACAAGATAAAACTGAAGTAGTAGATAGTAGCTGTGGGAGCTGTATATGACAGAATGAGTTTGAATTTTGCTTTAGACACTAAAATGGTAATAATAATAAATTACCTCCAACATTTATTATGTTTTTTCCACATAATAGGTACTCTTCTAAATCTTTTGCATGCCTTTTCTCATCTAGAGCCCCTTATACCTCTATGACATGGGTATATGATATACCTCTACAGTATCTCTATTTTAAGATGTGGTTATTAAGGAAGGTTATTTAGGATAGAGTCTCTAAATAAACTTATATAATCCTTCAATCCTGAAGATCAAATCCTTCAAATACAAAAAATAAAATCTTGCCCCATTT
The DNA here is from genome assembly GCA_006410935.1 of Redunca redunca. Taxonomy (NCBI): domain Eukaryota; kingdom Metazoa; phylum Chordata; class Mammalia; order Artiodactyla; family Bovidae; genus Redunca; species Redunca redunca. The sequence goes on from SJYQ01095377.1 coordinate 478,525, forward strand.
CATCTCTTATACCACTAATTCACAGTCAATAAAATATATACAAATCTCATTTTCTATTACTAAGAGCATAATATGAAATAAAATTGAAAGTTCCATAAATGATGAGCTCCCAACTTAAGTTGCTTGCCATGCTTCACAGCATAAAACAGGGTAGTGAACTAGTAACAAGCATACAAGAGATATTTGTTAAATTTAAATAAACCATTCATGATGATGAGAGGATGTGAAATGTTTGCAGGCTACTTAATTTGGGGAATACAGTGTTTTGTATATTCACCATAATGCTAAGTGATTCTAGGGGAACAAAGAGGACTTGACAAACTCAGTATGCTTCTTTAGCACCTTGATTAACTGTTGCATTTGTATTAACATCTTATTGCGGCATTGTCATTCAATGCATCCTATTTACAATTGACTTTTAAGTTATTTATGTATTTCTTTCCCATGAAGAACAGTTATGGTTTTTACCTTCTAGTAGCTTGAGTCATGCATCTTATGTATGTTTTCCTTTTCATTCTGCCTTCCTGAAAACTTAGAGACAAACATTTTATATGAGGTTTTAAAAAAAATAAATGCCGGTCATGTCTCTCAGCCTAACATAAAGGCAAATAAGGAAATCTCGAAGCATATCATTCAAAGTGATATCAACGTCCCAGGGCTCTATACAATCAATAATGCACCACTTATCTGTGAAATGATTTTGTGTTGTTCAAAATATTGGTTTTTGGTATTTTATTATTTAAAACATTTATGATGAAAGAAATTAGAAAATAAAGATCATTAGTGACAGTTACCTAATAACCCATTAGTTGGAGACAATTTCTAATAATATTGTAAAACATATATCTTTTTAGTCTTTTTTAGCATACAATTTCATTTAAACAAAAATAAAATCATGTGAAATAATGTTTCCTATATACCCTACAAAACACCATGAGTACNTGTACACTCCTCATTGTTAGAATAAATACCATGAAGCAGAATTATCAGGTCAAAAGGTGCATACATTTTCAATGTTTTGTATAGACTATCACACATTCATGAAAGCTGATCAAAACATGCAATGCCCCAAGAATATAAGTGTTCATTTCCTATACTTTCTCAAACATGGAACATTGTGATATATTATTTTGTTTACTATTTGATTGCTAATGTGTGTTTCTATAATTGTTAATGGAGTTGAGATTAGCTTTGTACATCAGAATTAGCATGCTTTGAGCAAAGCATATTACTTCAAAGAAAATAAGTCTTTAGAGGTTAGGGCCCTTACCTGGGTCATATTTTTAATTACTGGAATTAGATACTATAATTGGCAGTTTTTAGTTCATTGTTGTAGTAGGGAGAGTAACCTTTTCCAAGGGAAAAAATACTTGCAATCAAAAGAGAAAAGTTGGTTAGTCAACTTACATGTAATAACTACATACCACTAATATCCATTCTCCAAGCCCTCTGTTGTGAAGGTCCTGACAGAATATTCCAGTGAATCTCTTGCATGTTTTACATCTGAAGATGAGGGGAAACAACCACTTGTTTGTATGTGATTTTCTGTTGTGTTTGGTTTAAACCTTTGTTTAATTGAAATCAATTAGATAACTCATCTTGCTGAGTGCTAGAGATATAATAGCAGAGTTTCAAAGGAATTTGGGAATGAAGGCATTTCCTTTACTCATCAACGCAGAAGTAAAGATGAGATTCAGGAACCAAGTCTATATCATTCAGAATAATGTGTTCAGCTTTAATGGACAAATAGGCTTCATCCAAACAAAATCCATGGATGTGTCTATCAGGTCTGTCATAAAAACACCACCAGTTGGCAAAGGTAAAATAGGCAGGAGAATTGGCTTGTCCTGTATGGGTTCTACACACTTGTATAGCTACATACAATGTAGTAGCTAGGTTTCATTTATAAAGTTATATAGAATCTAAGCTATATTATCCATTTTATATTTTCAAAACTTTAAGTCATTATTAACATAAATTTGCTGCTAAGTGAACCATAGCAAATCCTCTTCCACTCAATTGGATATTTACCTGGTTGATTTAAGTTACTAAGAATCAAAAATAAAACTGAAATTTAATACAAAGAATTGTTCTCACGGGCTATACTATGTAATCACTCAGTAAAAGAGCCAGAGACCACCCTTGTATGAAACACATTATCACATGAGCATCATCAATCTTAAAGTAATTGAATCACACACAATCTTTATCCTCAAAATCCTAACCAGCTTACAACTAGGTTCATATGAATTCCCCATGTTTGCTCACACATGACCCAGAAGATAGATACTCTGCTAAATCTAGGAATCAAGAATATAGATGTCCATTATACAAGTCTTGGTCTAAAGGTTACAAGTTCAACTCCAATACAGATTAATAATGATGCATTATCATTATACTTTGAAGGTCACTGGAAAGAAGTCAACAATTTGATGCTAGCTTCCAGGAAAAAAATGATACAGAGGTCTTCTCTTTATCAGTAAAAATTGGCCTAATTCACATAGGAAAAAGCTTTCATAGAAATAGAAACCAAAGCCTTAGAGAGATCAAACTAGACACAAGAGCAGGAAAAAAGCACAAAAAACAGTGTTCAAGCTCTAACCATCTACTTACATGTGGAAGAATGATTTTATTTGATGTGTTATCAATACGCAACCTTAGATGAAATACACTTAGTTTATGCTACATATGCTATCTGTTTATTAATAACAATCTAATATTTCAAATTTATTAATTTCAAACAATAAAAAATACAATATACCATTACATGTGTCTCTTTGCAAATAATCAGTTTGAAAACTGTGTCTATTCAGTCATCTATAGAGAATAAATCATGCAAGGAGATTCAGAGTCTATAGAATTCATCCAGAGATCATAAATAGACAACAGTTGAAAAAATCTGATTTCAAAGTTGAAACTAGGCAAACAACATAACTGAGAACAACCAAACTAGAGTGAAAGAATTTATAATGATCTATCAAACTACAACTTACATGCCTTTATAATTTATAGCAATATATTTGGTGCAAATTAATTCCTCTTTATTTGTTAACCCCTCCCTACTAAGAATAAGTAAAATACTAGCAAAAGGCAAATCATTTCTAAGAGTTCCCCACTTAACCTCACATGAATCAGTCATTTATTTTTTCTGTCCATAGTAATAGTGCTTGAAGCATACTGAATCTAGAAGCTTTTGAAATTCTGTTGGCATTTACTTAGAATCACTTTCAAATATGAGAGTCATTTTTCCTTAAAAATTCTTGATATTGTTCTGATCTTATTACCCTTTAATCATACTCGACTTGTCTGCAGCCTTATATTTTTAATTTAATCCGTTAACATATTTCAGCAACCATTATGTATCAATCAGTGTGCTAAGGACCAAGAATACAAAGTCCAAAAGATGTGAGCCCTTTCTTTAAGATCCTTAATCTGTGGTGAGAGAGAGGAAGTGTGTATGTGTTTGGGTGTGTATATGTATGTGTGTGTGTGTGTGTGTGTGTGTGTGTGTGTGTGTGTGTGCAGGCATGTCTGTATGAAGTGTTATGTGATGGCATATCTAAGGTCATTGAAAAATCAAATTTTCCTGTTCCTTGGAACACAATTTGAGTGCTTCTTGAACACTTATCTCCCATAGAAAACTCTGTTCAAACCCCAAATAGACACCTTTTTACTTAAATCAAGTCATTTCTGAAATTTTGGTTAATATAGCAGAGGCAAAGGAAGGAATGACTCTGCTTAAGAATTGGGGGAATGAAAACAAGTGAAGCAAAATGACACTTTCCCTCAGATTCGAAGGATAGAAATGAGCCTTTATGGTGGACAATAGGGATAAGAAAAAAGTTTCCCCAGACACAAGGAATGACATCTTCTGAGTCTCTCCTACACACACCCTGTAATAAGCCCTAGTTTTCTCATGAAATATTAACACTGGGAAACATGAATGTGTATGCTTTTCACAGGCCCCACTTCTTAGTAGTTTCTCAAGGATGTTCTCAAAGCCATATTCTCCTAAGGATCTGTCTGAGAGTTCACATTCTTAGACCCACACAGGTCATCTGAGTTACTGAGCTACTATTTGGCTGTGCTGAGCCCTCTGATTCCACAAAGCAGACATCACATTACTCCCTGGATTCATGGCCAATGGTGCCTCACCTTGACCATCACACCTTACACAAGTGTAAGACATAATTATCCTTACCAACTTTTCTCAGCCAACTATTCTTCTGGTCTCAGTATTTTCCCCTCTTTAAGTGGTTGTTTAATTGTTCAATGACTTTTTTGAAAAGGTGAGCATCTATTTAGAAAACTGACAAAAAGGAATGCCATCCCCCATTGCAAAGGTAAGAGTTTTATCTTTATGCTCTTTTATTACGTTCTTTGGGCTTCTCAGGTGACTCAGTGGTAAAGAATATGCCTGAAAATCAGAGACACAGGAGATGGGCTTTTGATCCCAGATTGGGAAGATCCCCTGGTGTGCTACAGTCCATGCAGTTCCAAAGAGTTGGGCACAGCTGAGCACACATGCTCATTATATTATGTCCTCTGTATATAACCTTTTTGCTTCTCTTACATTTGAAGGAAATTGAGAAGAAAGTGATTAAATACTTTTTAATGATATTAAAATTCAAAATGCTGCTCTTATTCTTGCAGCAAAAATATATTTAAATTCTTTATCTTGTTCATGTTCCACTGTATGGCCCTCGTATAGCGTTGACTTGAACGGAAGACATGAAGGAAAATCAGTTTTAATGTGTACTATCCCTAAAGGTTGAAAATTTACTACCTAAAATTGGAAATTATATATATGTGTGTGTGTATATATGCATGCACATATATAATATTTTATATATATCTATCTATCTCACAAACTAAACTAATAAAATGAAACTGAAAGTGAAAGTCACTCAGTCGTGTCTGACTCTTTGTGACCCCATGAACTATGCAGTCCATGATATTCTCCAGGCCAGAATGCTGCAGTGAGTAGCCTTTCCCTTCTCCAGGGATCTTTCCAACCCAGGGATTGAACTCAGGTCTCCCACATTGCAGGCGGATTCTTTAGCAGCTGAGCCACAAGTGAAGCCCCCAAACTGATAAAATATCGCTTTTTAAAATGCTGCATGTAATACTGATAGTATTGTGAGTTTGAGAGCTTTACATTTTTAAGAAAATAAAGGGTTACTAAGTGATGAAGGCAAATGACTTTTAAATACTCAAATTCTGTATAACACTATTTTTAGAGGTAAATTTTGACCATTATGATTTCTGATTTATTCTGATATTTCAGCAATGTGTGTGTTCAGTCGCTCACTTGTTTCCGCCTCTCTGTGACCCCATAGACTGCAGCCCACCAGGCTCTGCTGTCCATGAGATTCTCCAGGCAAGAATACTGGCTGTCGTTCAGTCACTAAGTCATGTCTGACTCTGTGACACCATGGACTGAAGTGGGCAGCCATTTCCTTCTCCCGGGGATCTTCCCTACCCAGTGATTGAGCCCTCATATCCTGCATCTCCTGCATTGGAAGGTGGATTCTTTACCACTAATGTCACCTGGGAAGCCTATATATTTCAACAATTTATTTCATTTAATTTATTCATTATTTTTACTTTAAAAAAAACTTCTCACAGACACAAATCTCAATCATTGGTTCCTTTTATAATTATTTTAGTACCACTGAATTGATATACTCTTTAATTTGGAGAGTTACTCTTAATTCTGTAGACAGATTTTTCAAAGCTCATCTTTAAGAATCTTTGAAAAATATGGGTTTGAGATTTTAACTATGTTCAAAGGCCAGTTCATTATTTTTGGTATCAAGTAAATACTCATTAAAATCTGGAGTCAATATTTTAAAATATTAAAACAATTTGCACATAACTCCCTTTCTCTTCCAATACACAATGCAAGATTGTATGAGACTACGTTAATATGTGGCTGAGTTGTACTAAAATTCTTTTTACATTAACACAAGTAGCCTTTTAGAAGTTAGGAAGTCAATTCCCCCAGCTCTGTGGTATACTAATTCTTAACACTTGCTATTAATTTTAATGAAAATGATTGAAAGTAATATTCACTAAATGTTTTGGAAATTTTCCAATCTATGTTAATACTTAATTGAAATGTGCCTAACGCACTTAATGTATATTAACCTTACAATGATGGTTGTTTGGTTTTACATAGGATAAGAAAAATTGTAAATAACACCAATGCCTTTGGGCAGAGAGGCTGGAAATTACAAACCTAATGAAAATGACCTTTCTGCACAAATGTTACTGTCAGAGGTAAAAAGAATGTTTTATTTGTTAGTTATGAAAAATAAACAAGAAATAAAAGGTGTTCGCATATCCCACTCCTAATTAGCAATGTCTTGACCTTTTACTTTTTATTCCATAGGATACATTTCTTTTGTATCAAATATTGTTCTAAGTTACAGTTGTCCCCTTTTACCTAATTTCTAGTTTTGAGTTTTTCTCTATCAAAATATTGGATTGGTCAAAAAATGTTTGTTCAGGGTTTTAATCCCAAACAAACATTTTTGGCCAAGCCAATATGTATCTTGTCAATAACATGGTAACAAGTTTCTTTTAGGTACTTATATAATACAAGTTCATTCATGTTATTCAATTAAAAACATTTCTGAGGCTTTTCTTATAAGATATCATAAAAATGAACTGGGATGAATTTTGAATTACACTTAAATGATAGAGAATTAAGAGAAACAGCAGGATATGTAAATGTAGAAGATTCTTTTGGATCTTTCAACAGATATTCAATTTGCTATTGTACTTC
>SJYQ01095377.1:491038-538079 GCA_006410935.1 Redunca redunca
GTGGTACATATACACAATGGAGTATTACTCAGCCATTAAAAAGAATACATTTGAATCAGTTCTAAGGAGATGGATGGAACTGGAACAGATTATACAGATGAAGTAAGCCAGAAAGAAAAACACCAATACAGTATACTAATGCATATATATGGAATTTAGAAAGATGGGGATGATGACCCTGTATGCGAGACAACAAAAGAGACTCAGATCTATAGAGTGAACTTTTGGGCTCTGGGGGAGAGAGAGAGGGAGAGGGTGGGATGAGATGGGAGAATGGCATTGAAACATGTATACTATCATGTAAGAAACGAATCGCCAGTCGATGTCCGATACAGGATGCAGGATGCTTGGGACTGGTGCAAGGAGAGGACCCAGAGAGATGTTATGGGGTGGGAGGTGGGAGGGGATTCATGTTTGGAAACGCATGTACAGTCGTGGTGAATTCATGTCAATGTTTGGCAAAACCAATACAGTATTGTAAAGTAAACTAAAGTTAAAATAAAAATTAAAAAATAAATAAATAAATAAACTTCACAGCAAATACGTAACCAATAATATATACTTGAGAGCCTTCAACTAGGGCCTGGAGGCTATGTCTTGATTTTGAGTAATTCTTTACTCCCTGAAATGCATAAGAGTTTTTTTTCTTCTAAAATTTCCTTCTTTAACAAGTAAATGAAGCTGAACGTATGCTAATCCAGAAGTAATAATATGAGGAAAGTCTGTAAGCATCCTTATAGGCTTATTTTTTCCTTTCTTACTTTTTTTGGTCTCAAGTACCCGCACTGAGTCTCTGTTAGCAAAAGATTCCTTACCTAACACTATCATACTTCAGGAACACCAGTGCTTCAGGAATAAAAAAGAACAAAAGTTCAATTCTCAAGAGAAAAGTCTATAAGTAGGTGGAAATATTAACTACTAACTAGGCAATGCTACTAAACAAGAAATTAACACAATTTGAAAGATTATTTTATTTATTTCTCTAGATTTAAGGATATATTTTAGAGTTACTATACTAAAGATTTATCTCACTGGCTACAAGGATTTCAGGTATCTAATTTTCCTTTCTCCTGTGGGATATTATATATTCAAAGCCTCAAACCTTCTTTTAGCTTTTATTTCATCACAATAAATGTCAACACCAGTTTTTCACCCAATGCAACCATAAGGTCTAAGCAGAAAATTACAAAATGCAACTCAAAAAATTAACCTGGATTTATCACTGTAATAGCTAAAAAGGAGATAAGGGAAGGAGAAGATAACACAAAAGAACAAGAAAAGAAGGGTTCTTGAATATCTTCTATGAACAAGATAACATGTTAGTTAAACATATCTCTTTCTATCATTATAATTTAGAAAGATAAGTGTTATTATTTTCTGTTTATATCCAAGGAAATGATAAATCAAAAATCTTAAAACAGTCACACTAAGATTCAAATTGAAGTTTGTTTTTTAATTCTTTAACCCATGCAGGATTCAAAGAACATATTTTAAGGAAGACAAAATGATAGATAATTGACGATTTTTTTTAAAAAATTCACATAATTAATACAAAATATAAAGAAATTCTGGATTTTTTTAACCTTTTGGCAAAGCTTGGGTTGACTAAACATGCAAAATGGGAGGTATAATTTGATGACCAAATATATCCCTTCCAAAACAGAGGTATGAAGCTATTTCTCAGTAAAAGGATGTTCACTGAGTATACAAAATCTATATATAGCAACAGATGTTTGGAGGCCAGTAGTCAGTCATGCAATTTTATTTAAAACAAGATGCCTAAAATCTCCTGAAACAGGATGAATTGAGAAATGTAAATGTCAGTTAAATATCCTATCAGAAACTGCAGTCATTACAGCCCTGGGGAGGATACAAAGTATTGATGCCCCAAAGTTTCATTATGTGCATAACAATTAAAAGGAACTTTCATTATGGTTATTCTTGCTCCAAATTTATGTTAAACATATAAAGACTCCTACACAAGGAGGTGAAAGACATAATTGATCTATGCATTTCAGCATTCAGGCCTCATCAAATACATTCTCTAAACCAATGAGTTAGCAAAAACATACTCTGAAATCTTGAAGATGAACAAGATGAGACTCCCAGATCTTTTAGGAACTCCTGTTACAATCTATTTTGGCTCAGCATCTGTGAAAATGATAAATTTTATCATAACATGAATATAATATTAATTATTCCATGATGTGAACTCTAAACTCTATTTCTACCAAGTTAGTAAATTTTAAATCTAGTTTGAAAGACAAAAAGTGGCTTTTGTTTATACATGAAACAATGACCATCATGTCTGCTTACTAAATCAAATTATCTCAAGCTAGAAGGTCAGGAGGTCCTGACAAAGTTGAAGTCGGAAATCTTTAAGTTAAAAATATATATACTGAAATCAGATACCTAATACTTTGCTTTTGATCCTGAAAAGTTAAATGAATAAGGTCAGAAGGAATTTAAAAAAATAGTCGTGGCAAATCATGGTGTCATTTTAAATATGTCTTACACAGAAGCTGAGTCCTTAGATTCTGAAATGTTATTCCTTATAATTTATTTTTAGAACCTACTTAATTAATATTCATAAGTATCTCTTACTGTCCTTTGTTGCTGAAATTAATACAATTCTAAAACTGGAACTCTTGTGTTTGGTTAAGAGCTTAAATCTATGCTATTTTACCTTAGCAAGATCAGCTGGAGAACTGAGGATAATTATCCAAATAAATCAACCAAAAACAAAGTTTTGCAGCACTTGTATGTAATGAATAATGAAAAATATGAAATTTGACAGGTGAAACTTTGAGTTTTTACTTTAGAGGTCTGAATCTTGGCATGGTACTTTGACTTGCAGAGTACGACACTACAGTAGGCAGAATAATGTCAGCCCCCACTCTGGCCCCCAGGATAGGCTCATTTTATACTTTGGAAACTATGAATATTTTATGTTACATGGAAAGGGGAAATTAAGGAAGGTTGCTGTTGGAATTAAATTTACTAACAAAATTACCTTAAAATAAGGAAACCAACTTGAATAACAGATAAGCAGATAATCCTACCCCAAGGTAATCATCAGGCTTCCTTGGTGGCTCAGACCATAAAGAACATGCCTGCAATACGGGAGATCTGGGTTCGATCCCTGGGCAGGGAATATCCTCTGGAGAAGGGAATGACCCTGCAGAATCCCATGGACAGAGAGGCCTGGTGGGCTACAGTCCACGGGGTCACAGAGTCAGACACAACTGAATGACTTACACTTTCAATGTAATCACAAGTGTCTTTAAAAGGAAAAGGGAAAAGGGAAGCAGGAGAATCAGTATCAGAGTGATAGAATGTGAGAAAGACTCCACTGACCACTGAAAGTATATTTTTCAAAGAGAAAATGATAAATCCAAACTTGAAAATGATAGCTATCCCTGACCATGAGTCAGGAGGATGGGACAGTAAAGGACCATCTAGTTTATGCACTGTTTCTTTAATCTCCATTCTTAAATTGGGTGATGAGTCTACAGTTATAAATTTTACTATTATAGTTCCTATCTTCCATACTGAATTTGGAAAACTCAGAAGTGGCCATAGAACTGGAAAAGTTTTCATTCCAGTCCCAAAGAAAGGCAATGCCAAAGAATGTTCACACTACCACATAATCGCTTTCATTTCACATGCTAGCAAAGTAATGTTCAAACTTCTCCAAGCAGTATTTCTTCAACAGTATGAGAACTTCCAGATGTTCAAGCTGGATTTAGAAAAAGCAAAGGAACCAGAGATCAAATTACCAGCATCTGTTGGATCATAGAAAAACATCTACTTCTGCTTCACTGACTATGCTAAAGCCTTTGACTGTGTGGATCACAACAAACTGGAAAATACTGAAAGAGATGGGAATACCAGACCACCTGACCTGCCTTCTGAGAAACATGCATGCAGGTAAAGAAGCAACAGTTAGAACCAGACATGGGACAAAAAATGGGTTCAAATTAGGAAAGGAGTACATCAAAGCTATATATTGTCACCCTGTTTATTTAATTTATATGCTGTGTACATCATGCAAAATACCAGGGTGGATGAAGCACAATCTGGAATCAAGATTGCTGGGAAAAATATCAATAACCTCAGTTATGAAGATGACACCAGGAATTTGCAGAAAGCAAAGAGAAATTGAAGAGCCTCTTGATGAAGGTAAAAAAGAAGAGTGAAATAACAACAACAACAAAAAAAAACAGCTTAAAACTCAATGTTAAAATAAACTAAGATCATTGCATCTGGTCCCATCACTTCATGGCAAATAGATGGGGAAACAATGGAAACAGTGACAGATTTCATTATATTGGGCTCCAAAATCACTGCAGATGGTGACTGCAGCCATGAAATTAAAAGATGCTTGCTGTTTGAAAGAAAAGCTATGACCAACCCCAAACTAGACAGCATATTAAAAAGCAGAGGCATTATGTTGTGAACAAAGGTCTTTATAGTCAAATCTATTGTTTTTCCAGTAGTCATGTATGGATGTGAGAGTTGGACCATAAAGAAATCTGAGTGCCAAAGAACTGATTCTTCTTAACTGGGGTGCTGGAGGAGATTCTTGCAAGTCCCTTGGACTACAAGATCCAACTAGTCAATCCTAAAGGTAAATAGTCCTGAATATTCATTGGAAGGGCTGATGCTGAAGCTCCAATACTTTGGCCACCTGCTGCAAAAAACAGACTCATTATAAAAGACTCTGACACTCAGAAAGATTGAAGGCAGGAGGAGAAGGGGGTGACAGAGTGTTGGATGGCATCATCGACTCAATGGACATGAGTTTGAGCAAGCTCTGGGAGATGGAGGACAGGGAAACCTGGTGTGCTGCATGTAGTCCATGGGGTCAAAAGAGTTGGACATGATTGAACAACTGAACAACAACAAATCTTCCATACACAGAATATTAAATATATATATATATATATAAGGCATCAAATATTAGGAGATAAAATACAAACTACATCTATCTACCAAAATGTACATATTGATAGTTAAAAATGAAAAGTCTAACAAGAGAGATGAAAAAATTAAATATCTGGGAACCTCCCCCTCTCTAAAGAAATGCCCACATAGGTTGCTTCCCACATATGTTTTTGCCATTGGTATCACTGCACACACATATTTTAGTACTTTGCATGCATGTTTAAATATTCACATTCTCCATTTATCTTAAACAACTGTGGTGATTCTCTTATTTTCCCTATTTTACATATGAGAAAATTTAGAAAATAATTTACTCAAGGACATTGAACTCAGTGGAGATGGCAGAGCAGTAATTCAGGACTGCCTGATTCCAACAACCAAGATTTATCATGCTGTACCTAGATGTTGTCACTGATTTTTAAGAGTCAGCTGGCTTACTGGTCTCTAAACTGAACACTTTATAAATGTATTATAGAAACACTTTTTAAGAGAGCCCATGACGTTAAAAGTCAGTAAAGTTAGGGATTGTTCCACAACACATCTATAAATACTTCATCTAATTAATAAAGAATGGATTCCTAACACTAATTAACCCAGTCGGACAACAGTAGCAGCTATTGCCAAAAGATAATAAAATTAAAGTTACTATGTTTTTAAAGTAGTATTTTTACTTATCTTTGCATCCACTGATCTTTAAAGATCCATCAGTATCCTCAAGACCAGAGCTTCCATACTGCCGTGAGTTTCAACAGATGGGGAACAACCCCCCTAGTACATAGCTTATGCTGCTGCTAAGTCGCTTCAGTCGTGTCCGACTCTGTGCGACCCCATAGACAGCAGCCCACCGGGCTCCTCGGTCCCTGGGATTCTCCAGGCAAGAACGCTGGAGTGGGTTGCCATTTCCTTCTCCAATGCATAAAAATGAAAAGTGAAAGTGAAGTCACTCAGTCGTGTCCGACTTTTCATGATCCCATGGACTGCAGCCTTCCAGGCTCCTCCGTCCATGGAATTTGCCAGGCAAGAGTACTGGAGTGGGGTGCCATTATCTTCTCTGAGTACATAGGTTATAGCTCAGCCTAAAACTGTCACATAAAAATGGAACTACCCAAAAAATAAATCGCAGTAATATCTGATAATCACAATTCAAATCTTAATCTTCATGTTGTCTTTTGACATCAGATTTTCTGTAGCTCTGAGAAAACAGATGAATTTATCTGGCCTTCTCTATTCGTGACATGTTTGTGTATCCTTTAGGATGATGAAAAAATAAAACCTATATTCAATTTCTGTATAAATATTATTGCAGGGAAATACATGTTAACTCCTTTTATTTTAAACCTCAGCATGCCTTTGTATGAATAATCTCTTGGCTCTCCTCCAAATTTTCTCTAAGTACTGGTGACTCAAAACATAAAGAAAATGTGAGTGAAGTGGTGTGTATTAGAGCCTCTGTAACTCACTCATAAAACTCACAGTGTAAGAAGTGACGTAGAATTATCAGACATCTGGGTTGCAGATAATTTCCCAGTCATTTAGAATCATGTAGATGGCAGTGGGTTGGCTTAGAAATAAAATGTAGTATGCAACCTTGAAAATAGGTTTAGACGGCATCTCTATTAGAGTCAACTGCTTTATCTTTTTGTAATAAGACAACTCCTTCCTTCCACTGCAGCTGATAACCGTCCTTCACACTGTTAAGAAAATAGAAAAAGAAGAAAGTAATGCCTTTAGAGTCCCTCCAATAAATCTGCCGTTCCACCAATATCTCTTCATCTACTATCTGCTTTCACTCTTATGACAAAGAATGAAGTGTTCCTGCTCTCTTCGAAGGCCAGGCTTTTCATATAGTCTCAGACTCCTATCCTCTTGGCCCTGTCTCCTCTTTTGGAGGACACTGCTATTCATCTGCTCCAGGAATATCGATCTTTCCCTTTCATTGTATCATTTCTAAGTGTGCGCTCAGTCGCTTAGTTGTGTCTGACTCTTTGCAACCTCATGGACTGTAACTCCACAGGGGCTCCTTTGTCCATGGAATTTTTCAGGCAAGAGTACTGGAGTGGGTTGCCATTTCCTTCTCCAGGGTATCTTCCTATAATTGAAAATAATAAATATACAAGTTTCTCTTAAGCCCGTATTGGCTCACTGTCATTTCATTTTGTTGTTATCACCATTCTTTTAAATAGAAAAGCCTTGATAATCTGTTAATAATTGGGCATCTACGAGTCACTTTACTAGACATCTCTTCAAGAAAATTAGAGATACCAAGGGAAAATTTCATGCAAAGATGGGCTCGATAAAGGACAGAAATGGTATGGACCTAACAGAAGCAGAAGATATTAAGAATAGGTGGCAAGAATACACGGAAGAACTGTACAAAAAAGATCCTCATGACCAAGATAATCATGATGGTGTGATCACTCACCTAGAGCCAGATATCCTGGAATGTGAAGTCAAGTGGGCCTTAGTAAGTATCTCTATGAACAAAGCTAGTGAAAGTGATGGAATTCCAGTTGAGCTGTTTCAAATCCTGAAAGATGATGCTGTGAAAGTGCTGCACTCAATATGCCAGCAAATTTGGAAAACTCAGCAGTGGCCACAGGACTGGAAAAGGTCCATTTTCATTCCAATTCCAAAGAAAGGCAATGCCAAAGAATGCTCAAACTACCGCACAATTGCACTCATCTCACATGCTAGAAAAGTAATGCTCAAAATTCTCCAAATCAGGCTTCAGCAATATGTGAACTGTGAACTTCCAGATGTTCAAGCTGGTTTTAGAAAAGGCAGAGGAAGCAGAGCTCAAATTGCCAACATCCACTGGATCATGGAAAAAGCAAGAAAATTACAGAAAAACATCTATTTCTGCTTTGTTGACTATGCAAAGCCTTTCACTGTGTGGATCACAATAAACTGTGGAAATTCTTCAAGAGATGGGAATACCAGACCACCTGACCTGCCTCTTGAGAAACCTATATGCAGGTCAGGAAGCAACAGTTAGAAATGGACATGGAACAACAGACTGGTTCCAAATAGGAAAAGGAGTACGTCAAGGCTGTATATTGTCACCCTGCTTATTTAACTTCTATGCAGAGTACATCATGAGAAATGCTGGGCTGGAAGAAGCACAAGCTAAAATCAAGATTGCTGGGAGAAATATCAATAACCTCAGATATGCAGATGACACCACCCTTATGGCAGAAAGTGAAGAGGAACTAAAAAGCCTCTTGATGAAAGTGAAAGGGGAGAGTGAAAAGTTGGTTTAAAGCTCAACATTCAGAAAACAAAGATCTTGGAATCTGGTCCCATCACTTCATGGGAAATAGTTGGGGAAACAGTGGAAACAGTGTCAGACTTTATTTTGGGGGCTTCAAAATCACTGCAGATGGTGACTGCAGCCATGAAATTAAAAGACGCTTACTCCTTGGAAGAAAAGTTATGACCAACCTAGATAGCATATTCAAAAGCAGAGACATTACTTTGCCAACAAAAGTCCGTCTAGTCAAGGCTATGGTTTTTCCAGTGGTCATGTATGGATGTGAGAGTTGGACTGTGAAGAAAGCTGAATGCTGAAGAATTGATGCTTTTGAACTGTGGTGTTGAAGAAGACTCTTGAGAATCCCTTGGACTGCAAGGAGATCCAACCAGTCCATTCTGAAGGAGATCAGCCCTGGGATTCTTTGGAAGGAATGAGGCTGAAGCTGAAACTCCAGTACTTTGGCCACCTGATGTGAAGAGTTGACTGATTGGAAAAGACTCTGATGCTGGGATTGGGGGCAGGAGGAGAAGGGGACAACAGAGGATGAGATGGCTGGATGGCATCACTGACTCGATGGACGTGAGTCTGAGTGAACCCCGGGAGTTGGTGACAGACAAGGAGGCCTGGCGTGCTGCGATTCATGGGGTCGCAAAGAGTCGGACACGACTGAGGGCCTGAACTGAACTGGATGTTTCTTTTAAGCTGCACCCACTGAAACACCTCCGGTCAACGTCAGCCACGGCCTTGGTGATGGCACACCTCCTGGATGCTTTTGTGCTCTCTCCTTACTCTACCAGCCAGGGTGCGTGGCGCAGTTGGCAATCCCCAATCCCTGTCATAGGCTCTTTGGCATCTACAAAGTCTCATGCTCCTGAGTTTTGTTCTATCCCACAAGCTACTCCTTCTAAGTTTTCTTTTCTGGCTTCAGCATCTTTAGGTGATATCCAAATATTTAGGAGTTCAGGGCCCCTTATTTTTCTGTCTATATTTACACCCATGAGATTTCTTCGACTCTCTATGTATTGATGTCCAAATGTACATATTCAGCCCTGATCAAGTCCCTGAGATTTAAATTCTTATATCCAAGTAATTATAATATATCTTCATGTCTATTTCTAAAAAAAGCATTACCCTGATTTCTCTCTGAGCCCTCAGATAGTCAGACTGATGATTTAGAACTAAAATGATATTCTATATTTCTAGTGCTCAAAGTCAATGGCTTAACATTACATTTAGAGCAAAATGCTTTTTTTTTTCAGAGTTTATAAGGAAGTACTGGGTCTCACTACATCTCCTACTTCTCATTTCTACTACATTCTCCTTAATTCCTTCTATTCACTTCAATTTTCTCTTTCATACTTGACTAAAACTAGTATGTAATTAGTTAAAAGAAATTTTTTATATGTGACACATTTGAATAGATTTTTCAAGATTCCTTTAAAAAGTGAAAATATTTTTCTCCATTTGCAGTGCACAACTTTTTAATTGACCTCAAGCTGTGTTTTGAGTAAACAAGCCCTTACATTTTTTGATCCCTCATAGTGGAGCTAAAATTTTTTACTACTGGGTTTTCAAATACTCTATGGAACTTGATGGAGAGGACTCTTACCACTTCTATTCATGTTATTGTAATTTTGGAAAAATGAGGCATATGTATAATTGAGGTCACATAAGTAGAGTCAGCAGTGGGAAAAGAAGATACAGGGGCAGTAGATTCTTATGGTGTTCTGATTTTCTCACTTCCCAGTGAGTTTGCTGCCTTTTAATCTTATTTTTCCATCATTCAGAAAGCTTCAGAGGCTACCCTATAAAAAATTCTGTTTCTAATGGGTGATTACAAATGATTGTTTTAGTTTGCCATAAGGCCAAGAAGACAATAGCTATGTCTGCCTTTTTATTTTGTAATGAAACTTGATCTAAGTTTGTACTTGACTGATCAAGTACAGTAAACAGTTTACTTTAGAATGATATGTATTCTTCCTCTATCTTGCTTTGTTTCTATTTGATTTCATTTGCAACTGCTGTGTTTAGATATATTTTGTGAAAACTTGAAAAAATCTTTTCACAAGTAAATGGGATATAAAAAATTTTGATACATGAAATAAACTGCAGGAGAGTGTTGAGCTGCTTACCAGCAGCTCTCTTATAATGGAGCTCATGGTTTTAGTGGATGAGAAATTGAATATAACTCTGAGCTGTGTGATATAAAAGTTGTTATCTAGCAATAGATGAAGATGTTGTCATGGAGAAAAATATAATCCCACTATTCTATACTTATTAGACAATACTGTCAAAAGAAACATAAGTCAAGGTACATGAGTACTTTAAAATTTTCTTGAAGCCATGTTAAGAAAGTAAAATAAACAGATAAAATAACTTTATTAACATATTTTATTTAGCCTAATATATCAAATGTTACAATTCTAACATGTAATTAATATAAAATTATTAATGTAATGTTTTGAGATTTTCTGACTAAGCATGTTAAATCCAGTGTGTATTTCACATTTATTTATGCATCTCAAGTCAGACTACTCAAATACTCAACAGCCACATCTGGCTATGAGCTACCAATTGGCCAGTGTATTAGACTCTATCTGAAAGTGAATACCAATTTAAGACATGCCTAAGAAGCTATTAGGGCTTCCCTGGTAGCTCAGAGGTTAAAGCGTCTGCCTGCAATGCAGGAGACCTGGGTTCGATCCCTGGGTCAGGAAGATCCCCTGGAGAAGGAAATGGCAACCCACTCCAGTATTCTTGCCTGGAGAATCCCATAAACAGAGGAACTTGGTGGGCTATAGTCCACTGGGTTGCAAAGAGTCAGACACTACTGAGCAACTTCACTTTCACTTTTCTTTAGAAGCTATTATAAGAAAGTAAAAGTGTTAGTTGCTCCATCACGTCTACTCTTTGCAGCTTCACAGACTGTAGCCTGCCAGGCTCCTCTGTCCATGGAATTATTCAGGCAAAGATACTGAGGCGGGTAGCCATTCCTTTCTCCAGGGCATCTTCTCAAGCGAGGGATTGAACCTGGGTCTCCTGCATTGTAGGTGAACTCTTTACCCTGTGAGCCACCAGGAAGCCCACAGGAACTTTCTATAAATAAACAAGAGGAGAGAGACATTCATTTCTCCTGAACTCTGCTTTATTGATTCCATAAAGAATAGCAAGAAGAGATAAGAAGGCATTCCTCAGTGGTCAATGAAAAGAAATAGAGGAAAACAACAGAATGGGAAAGACTAGAGATCTCTTCAAGAAAATTAGAGATACCAAGGGAACATTTTATGCACAGATGGGCACAATAAAGGACAGAAATGGTATGGACCTAACAGAAGCAGAAGATATTACCAAGAGGTTGCAAGAAAACACAGAAGAACTATACAAAAAAGATCTTCATGACCCAGATAAACACGATGGTGTAACACTCACCTAGAGCCAGAAGTTCTGGAATGCAAAGTCAAGTGGGCCTTAGGAGACATCACTACAAAACTAGTGGAGGTGATGGAATTCCAGTTGAGCTATTTCAAATCCTAAAAGATGATGCTGTGAAAGTGTTGCACTCAATATGCGAGCAAATTTGGAAAACTCAGCAGTGGCCACAGGACTGGAAAAGTTCTGTTTTCATTACAATCCCAAAGAAAAGCAATGCCAAAGAACATTCAGACTACTACACAATTGCACTCATCTCACACACTAGCAAATTAATGCTCAACATTCTCCAAGCCAGGCTTCAACAGTACATGAACCATGAACTTCCAGATGTTCAAGCTGGTTTTGGAAAAGGCAGAGGAACCAGAGATCAAATTGCCAACATCCGCCTGATTGTCCAAAAAGCAAGAGAGTTCCAGAAAAACATCTACTTTTGTTTCATTGACTATGCCAAAGCCTTTGACTATGTGGATCACCACAAACTGTGGAAAATTCTTCAAGAGATGTGAAATACCAGACCACTTGATTTGCCTCCTGAGAAATCTGTATGTATGTCAGGAAGCAATATTTAGAACTGGACATGGAACAGCATTCTGTTTCAAACTGGGAAAGGAGCATGTCAAGGCTGTATATTGTCACCCTGTTTATTTAACTTATATGCAGTGTTCATCATGTGAAATGCCGGGCAGGATGAAGCACAAGCTGGAATCAAGATTGCTGGGAGAAATATCAATAACCTCAGATATGCAGATGACACCACTTTTATGGCAGAAAGCAAAGAAGAACTGAAGAGGCTCTTGATGAAAGTGAAAGTGGAGAGTGAAAAAGTTGGCTTAAAGCTCAACCTTCAGAAAATGAAGATCATGGCATCTGGTCCCATCACTTCATGGGAAATAGATGGGGAAACAGTGGAAACAGTGACAGACTTTATTTTCCTGGGCTCCAAAATCACTGTAGAAGGTGACTGTAGCCATGAAATTAAAAGATGCTTGCTCCTTGGAAGAAAAGCTATGACCAACCTAGACAGCATATGAAAAGCAGGGACAATACTTTGTAAACCAAGGTCCATCTAATCAGAGCTGTGATTTTTCTAGTAGTCATGTATGGATGTGAGAGTTGGACTATAAAGAAAGCTGAGTGCCAAAGAATTGATGCTTTTGAACTGTGGTATTGGAGAATACTCTTGAGTATCCCTTGGACTGCAAGGAGATCCAACCAGTCCATCCTAAAGGAAATCAGTCCTGAATACTCATTGGAAGGACTGATGCTGAAGCTGAAACACCAATACTTTGGCCACCTGATGCAAAGAGCTGACTCATTTGAAAAGACCCTAATGCTGGGAAAGATTGAAGGTGGGAGGAGAAGGGGATGACAGAGACTGAGATGGTGGGGTGGCATCACCAATGTAATGGACATGAGTTTGAGTAGGCTCCAGAAATTGGTGATGGACAGGATAGCCTGGCGTGCCTCAGTCCATGGGGTCACAGAGTCGGACACAAATGAGCAATTGAACTGAACAGAACTAACATAGCATTTAAAATATTTCTTTTCAAATAAACATGATTTTGTTTTACCTCCTGCTGTAGCAACTTCAAAATGCTGCAAGCAAAAATCTACAAAATTACAAATTCCCATCTAAGAACCCCTGCCTACAAGATGTTAATTAGTCCTATTTTTCAAGGACCACAAATTATTGCCATAAAATCAGGTACATCTCTTGGAAAATTAATCTCTTCCCTTTCAAAATACATTTTTGCAGAAAGAGAAAATAATCTCTTTGCATTAATTTTGGGAATCACTTTTTTCAGAAGTAAAAAGTAATTATTTGTTACCTATAATATTCTAGGTATTTATTAGGGATAAATGGTGAATAAGAGAGTATGGTTGCCTTTAAGAATTCAAAATTAAATGATGTACCTTTATGTGATACCACATTTTAAAATACATATGTACTTCAGTGAAACTTCTAAGAGCAAGACTTTCTTTTTAAAGTGTTTATAATGTACACAACTCGATGAGCTTGGAGGTAACTATACATCTGTGATGACAAACCTAGACAGTGTTTTGAAAAGCAGAGACATTACTCTGTCAACAAAGGTCCAAATAGTCAATGGTCTTCCCAGTGGTTACATGCTGCAGTCAGTGAAGCAGGTAGGGATCAAAAGTGGTCGACGCACAGTTTGGGAAAAAGAAACTAGAGACAGAGTTAAAGTTTCAAAGATAGGACTGGGGGACTCAAGACCTCTTGGATCCAGAGCCCTGTTCCTCAGAGCCACATCACTTTTATTTAGTGTCTTGGCAAGCAGAAAGTATCTGTTGTGCTACAATGAAATCCGCCTCCTGTGTCCCCAATCACATCTCCCATTTTACTGATTACTTTACACTGTTTTTCGTGTTATCCTGTACACGGGCTATCACCTAGTTGGAGGTCATAGATCTGCGTATGCCTTGGGAAAACATCTTAGTGTGTGCACAAGCAGCGTTCTGAACTTAGCCGACCCAGCGTTCCAAGGTCCACACTATGCTTTTCCTTAGCTTAGCAGGGTATGCCGACCCCAGCTAAGCAACCCAGTGTACTTTTATTTGGGTTATGCTGTATTGCTATGTTTTGTGTTTATTCTTTTCCCGTGGTGATTTTCTCATGGCTTAGCCAGAGCAACAGGCGGCTATTAACCCTTGCAGTTACGCATGGTTGCGAGAGTTGAACTGTAAAGAAGGCAGAACACCAAAGAATTGATGCTTTCAAACTGTGGTGCTGGAGAAGACTCCTGAATGTCCCTTGGACAGCAAGGAGATCAAACCAGTCAATCTTAAGGAAATCAACCCTGAATACTCATTGGAAGGACTGATGCTAAAGTTCCAGTATTTTGGTCACCTAATGTGAACAGCTGACTCATTAGAAAAATCCTTGATGCTGGGAAAGATTGAGGGCAGAAGGAAAACAGGGTGTCAGAGTATGAGATGGCTGGATGGCATCACTGATGCAATGGACATGAACTTGGACAAATTTTGGGTGATGGTAAGGTACAGGGACGCAGTCTATGATGTAGCCTATGGGGTCGCAAAGAGTCGGACACGACTAGGCAATTGAACAACAATATACATCTGTGAACTAGCATCACAAGCTATGCCATAAACATAGCCCTCATTCCCACAGGTTTCCTGACTTCTTTATTTTTTGTGTAGTAAGAACACTTAACATAAGATCTACCCTCTTAGCAAAATTTTAAATGTGCAATATAGTGCCATTAACTATCTAACTATAGACCAGTAAGATCTCTAGGACTAACTTATTCTGCATAACTGAAACTTTGTACCCTTTGACTAATAGCTCCCTATTTCCCCCTCCTTCTAGCCTCTGGCAACAAGCATTCCACTCACTGCTGCTGTGAGTTTGACTCTCTTAGACTCCTCATATAAGTGAAAATATGTAGTATTTGTACTTTTGTGTTCTGCTTCACTTAGGATACTATTTTAATGTTGCAGTGAATGAGTTCACATATGTCTTTGACATGATGATTACAGTTACTTTGGATATATGTCCAAAGTGGGATTCCTGAGTCATATGGTGGTAGTATATTTAATTTTTTGAAGACTTCCATACTACTTCCCATAGTGGCTGCACCAATTTGCATTCTACCAATAGTTTGCAAGGGTTTCCTATTCTCTATATCTTCATCAACACCTATCTTAAAAAAAAAAAAAAGTAATAGCCATCCTAGGTATGAGGTGATAGCTCATTGTGGTTGTGATTTTCATTTCTCTGAGGAATAGAGATATTGCATATCTTGTCATATACCTATTGGTCACGTGTATGTCTTGTTTAGAGAAATGTCTACTCAAGGTCTTTGTCTACTTTTTATTCAGATAATTTTCTTCCTTGGTTCCTCCCTCCCTCCCTCCTTCTATCTTTTGTCTCTTTCCCTTCTCTTCTTCCTTCCTGCTTGCTATTGAATTATAGATAGAATTTCCTTAAATATTTTGCATATTAGCCCTTTATCAGATACATGGTTTGCAAATATTTTCTCCCATTCCAGAGGCTGCTTTTTCATTTTGTTGATGGTTTCCTTTGTTATGCAGAAGATTTTATACTAGATGTAATCTTACTCATCTGTTTTTGCTTTTGGTATCACAGCCAAGAAATCACTGCCAAGACCAATGTTAAGAAACTTTCTTTCTATATTTTCTTCCAGGAGTTTCTAAGGTTTCAATCTTATGTTTAAGTTTTTAAAACCACTTTGAGTTACTTTTTGTATTGGAATAAGAGTTCAGTATCATTCTTCCACACATGACTATCCAGCTTTCATAGCACCATTTACCACAGAGACTATCTTTTCCACATTGTGTGGAATATTTACTTTTAAACTGTATCTAAAGTTAAATGAATTGATGAGAAGTTATACACATAAGCAGAATTAAAGTGGAAAGAAAGCTTTGTGCGTGAAAAGTAGAAGGCTCAGTAATGGTTGACTCAAAACCACCTGCCTCACTCAGTGTAAACTTTGTACATCTTGTTGTCCCAATTTATATACCAAAAATTGAAAAAAAAATTGTTAAATGAAAAATGGTAAATTATTTTGGATTGAGAAATGATATTTGTTATTCATTCCCCTTCAATTCTTTGTAAGCTTTCCAAGGTAGTGACTGAGGACAGTGCCTGTCACACAGCAGGGATTCAACATACATTTCAAAAGTGAATGACTGTTAGTTTCATCAGTATAAGAATGATTATTTCTAAATTTCTCACCTTGTATATATGCTTGAGATTTGATCTTTAGAATGCTAAAATACAAATTCGTAGGTGGATGATACTGTGTCTTTCCCTATTTTAAGATAGCAGGGAAAACATATCAATGCTCAAAAATGATGCGTCACTGGTTTTATACTCTATCAAAATCCATGTAGACCAACAAAGCAAATAATTCTCATCATGAAGGATTTCCAAGTGGTACAAAAATGCTAATAAAATAGTTTATATACACATTGCATGAGAGAAGCAGTAAGATGTGCAGTGCTAGTGGAGTTAGAAGTAACTAAATTTAGGTTTCTTTGATGAATATTGAGTATATACATTAAAACACTGTATCTCCCATTTTATAATATGTAACACTCAGGGTATTATCTTAATCTCTTATGACAAATGTTTTAGATTAATTGCCTTGATCATTTTGAGACAGAACCAGTTACTTTTAAGCAATACGAGAAAGCTCATTCTTTGTATCATTTAAAAATCGACTTTAATAGAAGTTATCTTAAATATCATTGCCGTTAGCTTTAGCAAATCTTTTTCATTTGTATCAGGTTTTAGATTTTCAATGCATTTTCATGTAAACTCATCTCTTGATTTTTCTCAACAATTCTGAATTGATATTACTATGCTATAAGTAAAGATATGAATTCAATCAACTTTTCTGACTTCAGGTTAAAGAAAGGAAATCTCGAGACTGCCATAAAAATCCAGTCTTCCATTCTTGTATAAATGCATCTTATTGTTTGACTTGATCAACATCCTTCTCTGATCCACATGCTAGAGACATAGAGATAGTATGCCATCTGTACACAAAGGGCCCAAGAACTCTTTCTCATCAACTTCATAATCCTGGTGTTAAGCCTCATAAATAGAGGGCAGTTTTCCTTACATTTCTTATGAATATGATATATTTCTCCCCTAACACTAGTTCTGATTGCCAATGCACACTGCCAAGACTCCAAAATTATGAAATTTTCAAATCTTCACATGCATGATTAATTAATTCTACTTATCTTAGTAGAATTAATTCAACATATACAGCATATAGAAAGATATCAGAATTCAGTTGCCAGTAAGACTGTTTAGTGAAATTCAGCTTTAAAAATAAAAAGTTGCCTTGTGCATTTCAGGTTATTTTTCAGAGTTGTCTCTTGTATGTTTGTTTTTTTTCTCCCAAAGTCCAATATGATTTCTACACTTGTGGTGTGTTTCTTGATAGTCACTTGGGCTCTCAGAATCACTCAGCCATCCTTTTATCTCCCAACTGACTACCTTTGAAATATCTTTAATTGATGTTTGAAACTTTTCTCTACTTTTAGAACAGCTAACTTAATTCAACAAATGATTTTACTGTTTTATGCAAAAGATATGACCTCATTCAATCTACGTGTCTCCAATCTCATCCTTTCCCTGTATTATCACATGTCCTTTTCTCGCTAGCTCCTCTTTAAGAATTTAATCTATTCCTTTATCAGACTGTTTTAACCCTCTGTGCATTTGAGATCATCCATTCATGAAAATGTGTTACTTCAATTATATCATCTTCCATTGCCCTGTTCATCGCATGCTTTTTTATTCACGTCTCTCCTGAAATGTAGTCTAATCCATTCTATACACATGATATAAATACTACTCTCAGCAAATTTTCCAACTCTATTCTTCTCTTTAACAAGATACTTATTTAAAAACACTTAATACCCAATTCCTTGTAGCTGCTCAACAATTTATAATATAACAGTTTGCCCCCAAAACCTAATGAATTAAAACCACCATTAATTGTTGATCATAGGTTTACTTGGTGGTGGTTTTGCTGATCTCGGCCTGGCTGAGTTGACCTATACAGGGAATATCTATGTGTTTAGCCGACTAGTTGTTCGGAAACTGGCCCACTGAAGATAGCTGGTTGGCTGCTGGCTTGGGTAACAGAAGTGATCAGTTACTAGCAACAGAGTCTTCACCATAACTAAAGGCAGATCCATTAAGTTTAAAATACAATGGAGGTTTTAAATTTAAAATGATAGAATCAAAAATAAGGTGAGGATATTTGGAAAAATGAAAGGCCAAGGAAGACTTTGATCAGAACTATGTATGAAATATCAGGTAGATTGCTGTTCAATTTCTCTAAGAATTCAATTTTTAGAGTAGAATGTCTACCCCTCAGACAAGAATGTTTAAGCACCAACAAACTCACTAATGTCCTTTCTCAAATTTTCTCTAAACTATGACAGGTATTTGAGAACCTGGATTTAATAAATTAACATGAATAAGGGCAACACTATCCTCATAAGCATTAATAGATTCTGAATATGATTTTTAAATAAGCAAAATCCCCTATTTATTACACCAACATAGCTTAATTCTGATCTTTAAGAGATGCTAATGTTAGCATGAAATTTGAGTAGAATAACCTCAAAGTCAGATGTAGGTATTATCTAAATATTTTCCTTAGTTATTTCCATTGCATAAATATATTTATATACTGTCTATATCAGATACGTAAAATACGTATCAGGAAAGCAAGTTTATAGTAGAAAAGCTAGAATTTATAATTGATCACTTAATCACTGAACAGAAATACCAATAAATTTTATCATTCACTCATGAAGATTGTAAGACAAATTCTCAGTGAAAATCTGTTCCTTTAATCAAAACAGAAAATGCTATTTTGGCACTGAAGATAAAATCATTCTTCTAATAATTATTTAGAATATTAATGATTTAATGAATAATTTGGTATTAGTTTAATCATGGTAACACTCATAAATTGGCAAATCTATGTCTACTGCTACTGCTGCTGCTAAATTGCTTCAGTCGTGTCCAACTCTGTGTGACCCCATAGACGGCAGCCCGCCAGGCTCCCCCGTCCCTGGGATTCTCCAGGCAAGAACACTGGAGTGGGTTGCCATTTCCTTCTCCAATGCATGAAAGTGAAAAGTGAAAGTGAAGTCGCTCAGTCGTGTCTGACTCTCCACGACCCATGGACTGCAGCCCACCAGGCTCCTCCGTCTATGGGATTTTCCAGGCAAAAGTGCTGGAGTGGGGTGCCATTGCCTTCTCTGAATCTATATCTAAAGCTATTTAAATAACAAAAAATATTTTCAAGTATTTTTTGAATATTCATAATGCTGAAGAAGTTTAGCAAAGATACCTTGGTCTAAGATCTACAAAATACTTTATATTACTTTGATTTACATCCTAATTTTTATAGATAAAAGCATAAAGATAGCATATATTTTTGAGTATAACCAATAAAAATTTCTGATTAAAAAAATGCCAGTGCTCTTCACTGAATTTGCTTGTTAATATGACATATTTTTGTTGCTTGTTTCTATAAATTATAAGCCCTCTTTTCATTGCACAACAAATCAGAAGTTATGAAAATAAAGTGTCATTGTAACAAGGAAGATAATCTGCAGTTTTAGGTTATTTTTTAGATCAAACTAGAACCCAGGTAAAACGTTTCTAAAATCAACTTTATCCATTTCTTAAACCAGTACTTATTTTGATATAACAAAATATCTTTTATAAACTACATGGTGCCTTATCAGTTAACAGAGGGGAAATTCAGAAGTTGAAATTTATACTAGCCTTAACTCATGTTATGGAGTATTTGGGTTTCAGAATTATTAAGACCTTTCAGGAACTATGCTCAAAAAACTTCCTCATTAGTGTGTGTACCTCAGTATTTTACAAAAAATTTTCTCACCATATTTACATTGTACATTATTTTAATACAAAAGGTGTTTAAAACTAGGTAAACTGAATATTTTGCTTATTGAATTGCCAATTGACAAAATTGGGAATTATTTTTAGTTTTTTATATTATTTCCTTATTATAAAACCTTTAACTCCCATTTGCTTAAAAGGAGAGAAAAATGTCAGTGCATTAGAAATCTACATATCTGCTAAAACCCATAAATTCGTATGGGGGCAAAATACAGAAGGAAAGTATAACATTTACTTTGAACTTGTACATTTTAGATTTTAAATCGACACAGTCCTTATTCTGAAACAGGCGTTCTGCATATAGCATCTCAACAAAATTTTTATAACATTTTGAGGTAGTTATAAAAATTTTAATGGTGAGAAATTTTTAATGGTGGGAAAACGAAGGCTTAGAGAGATTAATTTATACCCAAAGTAGGAATAGGGACAATTTGCTTTTTGCCTATTCTTCAATTCTTAGTCCCTCCTAAAAATATTTTAATTCTTTCCCTATTAGAAAGATAGAAATACTTTTCACATACCTACTTATTCTCACCAAGTTTCTTCTAATATTTCTTGGTCATAGAAGATCTTAATGTTCACAACTATCAACTATTTTTAAGTGAAATGTACAGTGTCTTCAATACCCAGGATTAGAAAAATCTCAAAACTATTTTCCTTGGCGACTTGTTTCATAAAATAGGCTGAAACTTTTGGAGTATGCCACAAATAAAACAAAACTCTAATTTATGATTTTTTTTCTAACTGTAACAAAAACTCTTTTTATTCTTCTTATACTGAAGTGTTTTCCACCACTTTAACACTCTTTACACGTATGATCTCTACCAGGTACAATGTCACCCTCTTCATTAATAGGGAAAAGTGTTATTCACTGACAAAATACAATCAACTGTTCTTAGAATATTTGTTAAGATTAACCTCATCTTTTTTGGAATTGAAATTACAACTGAGACTTAAATCATGTTGTTTGGGGGCTTTTGATGCACATATAATTCATAGTTTCTTAAAAATTTGTAAACATTAGCAGTATTAGGCAAAATGGCTGTGTGCTATATTATGTCAAGTCTAAAACGTGTACAAATTACAAAATAATGTTTAGATTATCTAATTTTTTGATTATTTTAAAAGATCATTGTTATATAAAGTGAAAAGAGCATGATAGCTTACAAAAGATAATCAAGTTCAGATATTAAGGAAACATATAAACACTTAACACACTTTAAATAAGAGTCATGGGATAGCTTTAGGTTAGTTTCCGTGCACCAAATTTATTTATCAATTCGAAGGATTACTTATAAAATAGTTTAAAATTTCCCAAGGCAGGGGGATGATGGGAGAGTGGGATAAACAAATCAGTATATATTAGATGTGTAGGGACTAGAACCAAGGCAGACATATGAGTTTCTAAATTATAAACATCACCTTGTGCATTAAAGGGTGATATTTCACAGGATACCAAAGTAATACCGACTTATAAAAACAAACCAAACACTTCAAATGTTGGCCAGATGAGAGAGACTAGCTGAAGGCTTTAGGAGACGATGAAAAACCAAGCCAAATCGAAATGTACTATCATCCCTGGAAGAACCAAAACAGAGGAAAAAATACCACAGGTTCTTACAACACCCAGAAAAGTTCAGGCATTAGGAAGGGTCGACTGCCACCCACTTCACGCTGTTTTAAAGCCCGTCCCTCCGGTGCTAGGTCTCTCTCCACCGAACTAGCCAGCGCCAGAGACAGGTGCTCTGTACATGGCGGGACTCAGACAGCCTCACGCCCTCCCCAACCTCTTCACAACCCACGCGGGCAGAAAGCTCGCCCCCCGGACGTGTCAGGGCCAGGCCGGAGGCGGGAGCGCGCGGCTCTCGCGTGCGCCAGGTGGGGGCAGCACTGACCGGAGGAGGGGCCTGCGCGAGGCTCCGCCTCTCCAGGCTGCAGCCTCGGGCTACGGCCAGGGCTCGGAGGGCTCTGGCTCTGGGACTTGGAGGCCTGAGTCTGGGCTGCCCAGAGAGGGCTCCTCCTTGTCCCCACGCGGTCGCGGCCCCCTCTGTTCGAGGTGCAGCTGCAGCAAGGCCCGGCGGTACATGGCTTCCAGCTTCTCAAGCCGGGCTCTAAGGGCCCTGGGGCTCCCCGGCTCGTCCTCGGGGCCGCCGCCCCTCGGCCTCCGGTTCATGCTGGCCTCCTCCGGGACCGGGGTCGCCCTCGTCGAGTCCGCGGACACCCCGTCGCTGCCCTCGCCAGGGAACCGCAAGGCCTGACGAAAGAGGCTGCGGTTCTCGCGCTTCAGCCGCCGGTTCTCGAGCCGCAGCCGGGCGTTCTCCTCGCGCAGCCTCGCGTTCTGCCGGTCCCGCTCGTCCCGCGCGCAGATGGCCTCCAGATGGCTCGCCGCCAAGTCGGCGAACCGCTCCTCCAGCTGCTGTCGGGCGCCGCCCGCACGGCCTCGCCAGCCCACGCCGCCGCCGCTGCCACCACCCCCACGAACGCGGCCTGGGCGGCCTTGCCCGCGGCTGTCCCCGCCGCCTTCCCCGCCGCCGCAGCTCCCGCGCCTGGTGGCGCCACCACGCATGCGCCACATCGGTCCCGTCCCAGCCGCGCTGCCAGCGCCGTGGGCCGAGGGGCCGCGCTCTCAGGCGCCGGCGAGTTCGGGGCCCGGCGGGGCTTCCAGGGCAGCTGCGGAGGAGGAAAGGAGGTGGCGGGCGGCGGCTGCTGGCTTGAGGCCAGAGGAGGCCGGGAGTTTGCCCGGTCTGAGGCGTGTCTAGTCTTCTCGGGTGGAGCTGCCCCCTGGGCCTGGGATCTCCAGGCCAGCTCACACACAATGCCCCCGGGGAGCGCTCTGCTGCTCTGCCCTTTTCAGCTGCGCGCGGGGAAAAGTGTATCCCAGGCTCTGCCAGGGCGCTTGGCGAGGCCCGGGGCACTGAAGGAACCCGCCTGCCTCACCCGGTCCCTAGCCCAGCCACCAGTTACCTTGCCTTTTACAGGGCAATCGCAAAACAAATAATAATACAGTGGGAAGTTACGGGATAGCTTATGGGGCAGGTTGAAAAGCTTAACGGGTTCATTTAGAACACAGCGGTTTAACCCAACTCTAAGCTTAATAAAACATTTATCTTAGAGGCAACAGAAGAGCTGAGCACTTGTCACTTGAGGTCTCCCTCAAGTAGGAACGGGTAGCTCTCAGAAGAATATAGGCAATTCCCAGTTTGTGAACAGCTAGCGTTTCACTCGACAAACTGCAGTTCTGTAGAAACGAAGTTGTAAAATTAGTAGATTTGCTCAGGCCAAAACCTATGAAATTCAAAATGTGTCCAACTAATTCAAGAAAATTGAAATACTCAGTAAATTTCAAATGTTCTGGATGGATACAACTCACTGAATGATGGCATTCTTTGCTTCTAAGGGAATCAACTTACACAGTAATTGGACAAATGCAAAGTAAATTAAGGATAAGAATGCCAGAATCTCACGGGAGAGACTGGTGGTAGCAAGATTCTATAGTTTAACAAGGTCCCAGGTAATTCTTAGGTTAACTGAAGGTCTTCAAGCCACAAGTAAATGAACTAGAAAAGCATTTGAGAAACCTAGTTCACAGTTGGGGTTTTCACTGAAAAATACAAATAAAGGTAAGTAACTAGGGGAAAAGATAGGATTATAAAACTTTTATCCTAAAACACCACACACACAA
Source organism: Redunca redunca (assembly GCA_006410935.1). Lineage (NCBI taxonomy): Eukaryota > Metazoa > Chordata > Mammalia > Artiodactyla > Bovidae > Redunca > Redunca redunca. The sequence continues at coordinate 514,826 of SJYQ01095377.1, forward strand.
TCTCTCAACTGTCATTTCATAAAATCAAAAAAGTAGGAGAGAATAACTTAAGAATTTTAAGAGATAGAAATTAAATTTTATGAAAGAAAGGCGATATTTTTAATTTCCATTGAAAATAGATTACGAAAACTTTGTTGCAGACATACATCAACTACTCTGTGGATTATTGAACTATATAACTATATATGAAGAAGTGAAGTCTCTCAGTCGTGTCCAACTCTTTGCGACCCCGTGGACTGTAGCCTATCAGGCTCCTCCATCCATGGGATTCTCCAGGCAAGAATACTGGAGCGGGTTGCCATTTCCTTCTCCAGGGGATCTTTCCGATCCAGGGATCGAAGCTGGGTCTCCCACATTGCGGGCAGACGCTTTAACCTCTGAGCCACCAGGGAAGCCCGTAACTATATAACTATATAACTATATATATATAACACCCACCCCCCCCGCCAATAGAGTGTATAGACAGTGCAGGGAAAAATGCTTGTGTGTAAGGAAAGATGATTAGTTCTCAATTTTAGGCAGGAGCCCTAGGGACCCATGAGGTAAAAAGATAGATATGCCATAGGAGTTAGAGAAAAAATCTGCATAAGAAAGATTCAGTCACCCCTTGGATGTTATTAATTGAGTACTGGTGTTTTATTTTTTGTTGGCTTCACTTTCTTCATCCTTGCATTAGTAAATCTACTAGTATTCTCATTTTACAGCATCTCAGATTAAAGCTGCCTTGTATCCTTTGTAAAAACATCTAAATTTTTGTTCCTAACCACTGTAAATGAACTGTACTGAGTTTTCTAAAGAATACTGACACTAGTTACATGGGAAGGCTCTATGTCTTACTCTCTACCCGTGTTCTAACCCCAAAGTACTTTCTTTTGCCCTTCATAAGTTATTGAAGTAATATAAAATATTATGAAACTCAGGTAAAACTGCTTAGGCAGAAATTGTCTGTTTTATGTAGTTTACAGTAACTGATCTAGTCATATGTGTATCCTCCCAAAAGAGAGACTCCATTAAAATTCTACAACTCTGGTCAGTCACATGGCATATATAACCATCTTTATTTTACTACTAAAGTCATGACCAACCTAGACATCGGTTGACACAACTGAGCAACTGAAGTGAATGAACGCAGTTAAAGGCTTTGGTGTAGTCAAGAAAGCAGAAGTAGATATTTTTCTCAAACTCTTGCTTTTTTGATGATGCAACAGATGTTGGGAATTTGATCTCTGCTTCCTCTGCCTTTTCTAAATCTAGCTTGAACATCTGGAAGTTCATGGTTCACGAAATGCTGAAGCGTGGGCTGGAGAATTTTGAGCATCATTTTGCTGGGTGTGAGATGAGTGCAACTGTGTGGTAGCTTGACCATTCTATGGCATTGCCTTTCTTTGGGAATCAGGTTTAGAGGAGGTCATGAGGGTGAGGCTCCCTCTTGATGTAATTAGTGCCCATTTAGAAAAGACATCAGAAAGCTATTTTTCCCCCTCTCTCTGTCCATCTTGTGAGTCGACAGTCAAAAGTTGGCCATCTGCAAGCCAGGAAGAGTGCCCTTGCTGGGGAGCTGAGTCAACCAGCACTTTGATCTTGGACGTCCCAGCCTCTGAACTGTGAAAAATATATTCCTGTTGTTTGTACAGCACCTTTTGGTTTTTTTGCCTCACTTATCTGGATTGTAAAGAATCGAAGGCAAAGTTTATACCCTACCATTTCATACATTTGTCTTAGACCCCCTGAACTTTTTGACATTGATAACATAATGTAATACCTGTTCCAATAATTTGATGCTGAGGTCCTTTCCTGTGTAGGTATTTCTTGTACAGTAGATCTGCAAATAAGATGTGAGTTCCTGGATCTGCTTGTGTTGTTTAAGTGTGTGGGGGATACAAATATTTCTAGAATGACTAGGATATTAAAAGCATTTATTCCTCATTCTCTTATATAATCTTGAAGACTTTACCAAGTAAAACTGTAATTACTTAATATTCAATAAAGTCAACCTTTTGAAGAAGGAAATGGCAACCCACTCCAGTATTCTTGCCTGGAGAATCTCGTGGACAAAGGAGCCTAGCAGGCCACATCCCATAAGTTCGCAAGAGTTAGACACAACTTAGGGACTCAACCACCAAAGTCAACCTATATACCCAGTAGCTGACCTAACTGCAACTCACCAAAAAAGGGTTTTAGCATGCTGAACAATTGCAGACTGAATTGGGAAGGAGGTTGGCACTGCCTTGTCAATGACAAGCCTTGTAAAGGCTTATCTTGGCATATTAATATATAAAAGGTTTATCTTGAATGTATGTTTTGAATATGAAATAAACAGGTAAAAGTTCCAGAGTAAGACATACCCAGATCTTATCATCAACACTACAACCCTTCTACCCCAGTTATTTAGCCTTGGGCAGCCTTCTTAAGCCACTTTCTTAATTTGTACAATGGGAATAAAGTAGTGTTTACTTTATGGTGTTCTTGTGAGGAACTCTTAAAAATCTTAAAACAGAGTCAGCCAGCAAGGATTACATATTAACTCTTGATATTATTATTATTTTGTTCTTTTTATAAGATGGCATTTAGAGAATTAGTTCTTATGAAGAGCCAGTGCTATTTAAACTCTCCATGTGAGTTATTTGCTTAAGGAGCTGACCTAAATATAATATGCAGGGCCTTTGCAGATATGATTCTTATTTTTTGATAGTTTTCAATTAAATGTTTGGGTTTGAAAATCCAAAAATATGGATTTGAAAATCCATATTTTGTAAGCTCCATGTGCTGAAAAACTTGGTTAATCACATTCTGAGCTTGGTGTTTGCTAATGTTCTCTCTAAAACCCTAGATGAACATGGTTTATTTTCTGGGAGCAGATTTATTAGGGCTATGAAGAGCATGTATCGATGCTTGGTAGCATGAATATCTCTTTATTGGAATAATTACTAGAGAGTTAGGAATTGAGAATATTGATTACATTTATTTAGTCTTTTGATATGGACAAAAATATTAAAAACCATCAAACATTAGCACTGCCCTTTGACAGCATCACTTAATTCTAGCTACAGGGAAAATTGTGACATAAACAAAAGCAGCATGACTTATATGTCTTAATTAGGATACTTTCTACATGAGAGAGAGAGACTCTCCTTCCTTTAAATATTGTAAAAGCACTAGCCAGACTAATACAAGAGGCCAAGAGCAATACAGATTAAGCAGAAATTACTTTCTGCTTACATAGTAAGAGCAAAAGGTGTGTCTACAGGATCCTTAACTAAAACAAGTCCAAGACTTTTTAAGGTGAGAAATGTTTTTGTTAGTCCTAACTAGTGTTTCCATCCTACATGCTTGCAGGTTAGTATTGTTCCTTAAAGAGACTGGACCTGTGTACCAGCCATAAGCAGCTATTTGAATTTCAGTTTAAATGAATCTAAAGTTAAAATTTTAAAATTGGTTCCTACATTACACTAGCTCCATTTCGGGTTCTCTGCAGTCCCATGTGGCTTAGTGTCTGTCATGATGGATTGAGCAGGTAATAGAGCATTTCCATTATCACAGAGAGGTCTGTTGGACTGCGCTGGGACAATTATTATACCTCACTTCTTACTCTAATTATTGGTCTCAATCTTCAGAAAGCCGTGGTGAAACTGATACTGGGAAAGAAAATGCAACAGATCACTCTGCATATTTCTAGCATTTTCTCTGTGTTTGATTTCACATGAATGAAAGAGTTTTCCTTTGTTTTATTTTAAATCAACCTTGAACATTTAGGGCTGTCTTATTCTTAAGCATATGTAACCAAAGTTAGTTGTTCTGTCTCAATTTGAGTGTTCCTGTTACATACACATCATTGAAGGTAGTAATAAAAGTTTAGGAATAATTTCTAGTTAGAACTACTAAGTTATTTATGAGCTATTTTCAGAAGGGTGCAAAAAAAAAACCCACAAGTATTTTAATTTTTCTCTTACCACTGTCCCTCAAACCCGTTCTGTCACCCTTCCTTCCCTTCCTTTGTCTAGTAGATCAAGAAGAACCATTACTGTACCATTACTTCTGAATGTTAATCAACAGTCTTCATTTTCAGATATTAAAAGTCCATTTCAACATAATTCAAAATGTCAAATGCTCAGTCAATTCCTTGTTTCTCATCTCCCCAGATTGAGACCAACCAGCCTTAATGGAAACGGAGGATAAAACAGATGCTTATTCTCTTCCATACCTCATCTTCTCACCCTCCTCTAACAACTACCTCTAGTTCCTTTAGGGTCAGGAACAAGGGTAAGGTGAAAGTAGAATTAGAAAAAAAAAGGAAAAAAAAATCAGGTATCTGGTGCCGCTACTTTCTGGCGTCGGGTCCTCGGGTGTTAGACGACCTGACAACCCCTTGCATCGCAAGCCTGCTCTCTCACAGGGCACTTTAGTGGTTTCTTTTCTTTTTTTTTTTAATTGGAGGATAATTGCTTTATAATACTGTGTTGGTTTCTGTCATACAACTACATGAATCAGCCACAAGTATATGTATATCCCCTCCCTCTAGAGCTTTCCCCCTGCATCCCCATCCTACCCATCTAGGTTGAAACAGAGCATGAGGCTGAGCTCCCTGTGCTCCCAGCAACTTCCCACTAGCTGACTATTTTAAATATGGTAGTATAAATATTCTAAGGCTACTCTTTCAATTTGTCCCACCCTCTCCTTCCTTTGCTCAGGACATGGAAGCAACCTAGATGTCCATTGACAGATAAATGGATAAAGAAGCAAGTCCTACCATATTTCAATAAGTAATAGAATTACTTATTGAAATGGAATGGAATAATTAAAATAGTAATGGAACAACAATTATTCCAGTAATTATTCAAATAATTATTCCAAATGGAATGGAATAATTGAAAAGTAATGGAATAATAGCCATAAAAAGGAACAAATTTGAGTGAGTTGAAGTAGACGAACCTAGAGCCTGTTATACAGAGTGAAGTCAGAAAAACAAATACTATATATGAATGCATGTACATGGAATCGAGAAAGATGGTACTGATGAACCTATTTATAGGCAGGAATAGATGTGCACACGTAGATTGTGGGCATGTGGGGTTTTTTGACCACCAGACACTGATCCTCTGACGCAGCTCATTCCCCTTTCTTAACTTCTAATGACTCTCTCCTCAACCTTTCCTCTGGTGGTAAACTCTGCACAGACTCTTTTTGTGAGGTTGCCTTCCTTCCCACAGGTAACGCCTTTGGAGAAGCTGTCTGGTGAAGGTTAAAGCCAGTTACATTCCTTCTTTCCCACCTCAGTCCGAATTCAGAAAGTGCAGGTCACTCCCACCGCAGCCTTGTCATTTTCCCTATCATCAAAATCATCCTCAGTTACCCTTTAAGATTTATTCAGGGAACAACGTCCCACAAACATCATAGTGTGTGAAGGCCACTTTCCCCACAGTCCACCCTGTGGAGACACGTGCCAAGGATATCAGTTTCTGTAGCTGAGAGAGTGTCCTGCTGCAGGCTGAATGTCAGTTTCCATTCTGTGGACTGCTCACATGATCTGGCTGTGTTTCTTCTGAGGCACTCGTACTTAGACTACGTAGGGAGTGGAAAACACTCTCTGTTAGACTCCTCCAAGAAATTCACATCCTCAGTCTTCTCACTGATCATGCTGCCCTCTTAAACCTATGTCAATGAACCAGTTTCCCAATCAAGCCCCGTGGTGAAGGTTCTGGATATGGTTTGGACTCTCTTAGGTAGGCCCCTGTAATCAATGTGTAGTTTTAATACTTTAGCTGAGATGAGAGCAACTCCTACCATATTTCAAAGAAAGAAAACATGTCTCATTGAAGGCTGTACATTCATTCAATCAAGTAGTATTTAATAAATTCAACTATGAATCAGTATTTAAAAAACTCAAAATGTATAAAGTGCCTAGCACATTGTAGGAATTTGAACAAGTAATGCCATTACAGTTGTAAACTCTAAAATTGCAAACTCTGGAATATGCTGGATTCCTATATCCTTTCTTTTTCTTTATGTGTTCATTAAATATTTCATTTAATCCAATGACCTTATTTTTATTTTTCTATGCTATGCTAGTGTTTTGCAAATTTATGTCTCAATCCAAAAATTCTATTGAATCTCACCTGACATGTCTTCTTGATTATCTTGTAGGTGTTTTAAACAATATTTTCAAAATGAAACTTAATACACTGCCCTGCTCTCCTAACCCGTTTTGATTTCAGACTTTCCCTTCTTAACAATTAGTATCATCATCCATTTGGTAGTATAAACCAGTTATCCTCTTTATTCCTTACCATTCTCACCTTCTTGGGATCCATTTTCAGTTGTTCATTTCTTCCTCTTAAAAAAGAAAAAAACACTTGATTTTTCTCAGCATCTTCTCTGACTTCAGATTAGTTCAAAGTACTATCACCTATTTTGTGGCCTACGCAGCAACTACTTTGTTGGTCTCAATATTTACTCTGTCAAGTTCATTCTTCACAGAGTGATCAGTGTGACTTTTTGCAAACATAAATATATAAATATAAGAATGTTGCTTTCCTGTATAAAACCTTCCAGTTGCTTCCCATTATAATGCCAATAAAATTTAAAACCTTTATCATAGCCTACAAATTCCTGAATAATCTCTGGCGACTGGTTACTTCTTAAGACTCATCTATTTTTATTACCTACTTGTCTGCTACACCCTAGCAGACATGTTAGCTTTTTTAAATTCTTAGAGCTTGTCGAATTGTTTCCTGCTTTGGAGATTTTGAACATCCATTTCTATCTAATTGGAATGTATTTTTCCTCTACTCTTGTGACTTGCATTTAAAAAAATCATTTATATCTCAAGTTAAATATTTTTTCCATCAAAGTTTTCCTAGATAACAACCGTCTTTGCTGTCTATCTCTTCACCTTCACCTTATTCACTTGCTTCAGAATGCTGAAAAATAGCTATAATTATATTTTATTAATTTTTCTACTAATCTGTAAGTTCAATTTTAATACAATATTTTATTCATCTATTCTGCCAGTCTTTAAGAAACAAAGAAATTGAACCCACATCATATTTGTTTATCCCTTTATACTATTTAGTCTAATATAGGCATACAATAAACATTTGTTGAATAAATGAATGAATACGGAGGTGACCTATAGTTCTTTTTCAGCTGTTAATTTATTAAAAAATCTTGATTATTAAATATAAAGTTAAATTAATTTTTACTAAACCTAGAGTTTCAAATATTAGGAAAATAAGAGAACTTTGGAGTTCAAATGTTGATAAAATTGACTAAGTTTGATTATACATGCAGGAAATATCCAGCTATAGGGAGAAATTCACCAAGAAGATACAGCAATCCACCTAATCAGTAGATTTTAGGTTAGAATAAAACAAGACTGGGAGAAAATATGATAATGCTGACTAAGCAATTTAAGGAACACTTGAGTTTAAGGAACTGATTTGACACAGTGTTTTTATAGTTTAAAAGCACTGCAGTCTTAAGCAAATGAACAAACAAACAATGACCATATCTCCATTTCTAACCATATATCATTAGATTCTCCCCATGATGAAACCTGAGACAGCAGTTAAAGGGAACTCCGACCAACAGACAATTGATGAAGAAGCAGGTAGGATAGATTACAACAGCAACAAAAACACCACAGGATTAGCAATAGGCAAACAAATGTGGCCAATGCAAGTGAGATTCATTACTTTAGCATCCCTGAGGAGGCAGAGCAGATGCAATCACCCAGTCATCACTTTATAGTTAAATGAAAACCATATCAAAGAGCTCACCAGAAATTATTTATAGACTGAGAGAAGAGTAAGTGTACGAGATTGTGGAGAAGCAAAGAATAAGAAGTGGGGGAAGACTGTGTTCCTCAAAAGAGAACAATGGAGTGGAAAGAGGGTATATGAAAACTGTGCATCTGAAACGGTAGCCACACAGAGAAGGAAAATTAGAGGCTGGTCCTCTAATTTTTTAGAGGCTGGTCCTCTAAATTTTTCTTGAGTGTATTCTGGCTAGAACATAGATTCTGATTTCCTAGGCTATTGTTCAGAAGTTTATATAGTTGAAGTACAATATGCCCATTGTAAAACATATGGATAGATGACGATAAAATGGATGAGCAACAGACTGGCAATAATATGAAAACATACATGTATGTGTGTGTGAGTGTGCTCAGTTGCTCAGTTGTGTTCAGCCCTCAGTTGTGACCTCAGGACAGTGGTGGTGGTGGCTTAGTTACTAAGTCATCTCTGACTCTTGTGACCCCGTGGGCTGTATCCCATCAGGCTCCTCAGTCCATGGGATTTCCCAGGCAAGAATACTAAAGTTGGGTTGCCATTTCCTTTTCCAGGAAATCTTCCTGACTCAGGGATCGAACTTGGGTCTCCAGCATTGGCAGGTGGATTCTTTACCCACTGAGCTACTAGGGAGGCCCATGATAATAAGGGGTGGCAAATCAGTGACACAAGGGCTAGTTTCCCTCGCCTATGCAAATATCACTAATCACATTCTTCTTCCTTGCTAAGCTTGGATTTAGACTCAGATTTTAAAACTTTCTTAACACAATGCTCCCCTACTAAAGTGTGGAAGATCTAATTTCAATTTCCTCCACAAGCAATTGAGAAAAGAGTAAAGATTAGTCCTCATCTTTCAAGGACAACACTCTTCAGATCCCCTAAATTGTTTGAGTGTTATTACTCAGTATTTTAGCTGTACCTAAGTGAAAGAGATAACAATCTCTCTCTGCTTACACTACAAATTCTAACCTCAGATATATGATTGAATATACTCCTCCAGATCCATAATCTCATGAACTACCTCATGACCCACAGGAGACTTTAAGTTTTGGCTCTGTTACTGCTTTTCAATAGATGAAATGTTACACATGTATGAAATATAAAGGCAATGATGTCTGCATTCTTCTTTATATAATCAAAAATAATTATTCCCATATACTTTTATCTTTTTGCAGCATGTGGTAATAATAGAGACATGTTTGTTTGTTCTAGGTAATTTGAGTTACTTATAACAAGTACAGGGTAAATTATTGGTCATTTACTTCTTTTTATTTACTTGCTACTGAGAGATAAACCACCATTTGGCAAGCTCCACAGTGTAACATGAATGATGATCCAATGAGTCGGGTGAGATGTAAGCATTCCAATCACCAGTTCTACTCTCAAAGCAAGCTCTGAAACCTTTTGTTTGAAAGGCTAGAAATAATACTCTTCCATTATTCCAGAGATCAACAAACAACAAACAAAAGCCAAATCTTTTCTAAACTCCTCTCTAACGTCTCAGATCAGAACTGTCAGCAGAGCCTATTGTAGGTAAGAGATTTAGAGGTTTCAGGGGAGAGTCTAGGAGAAGGAGCACTGTCTGCTTTAACAGTACTGACTTGAAAAAAATTTTTTTTTTCAGCCACCTCACAAGCAAGAGGCATCTGTCTAGGGATAAGACAAAGGGGTGTCAGAACAGAGCTATCCATCAGAATATGACTGAAGGGAAAAGACCTTTCACATTTAGAAAAATATAATAATTGAAGCCCATAGAATGAAGGCTAGGACAGACATTATACTTGCTAACAGGGATAACGGGGCTCAATGGGGAGTAGCTGAGAACACAAATGTGCTTCACATTCCATTCCCAGGGAATGTGCTGGCTGATTTGTGTGTTTGCTTATTTTTAAATTTAATTTACTTTGTGACAGTTTGGTGGTTATCATTCCAGTCTGTTATTTTCTGTTTCAGTGTACAGATAGTGCTACTACCCAAGAAAGTGAAAACCACGTTGTTCATGGCTCTAGCAGGGCCGAGGGTCTTTGTGGCAGCCATTCGGGGCTTCCTGGCCAGGGCTGGGGCAGGGCTGGGAGCCACCCGGCAGTCTGTCCTCTTCCCGGTCAGAAGGCATTGAGCTCTGCTCAAGTGGACTCTAACACTGTTAGCAAATAGAACTCCAATTTTTTGTTCCCAATATTGCTTTGCATCTCAGGGAAACAGACAGTAGGTTTGCTGCCTGAAAGACTGTAAACTACTACCCCTCAATTCTTCTCGCCAAAGGAAACTTCAGCCCCATTAACCCACCGACAGTTTTCTTTAAAGTTAAAGGACAGGGAAGTGAACTCTGTGTGTGTGTGTGTGTGGTGTTAGTAGCTCAGATGTGTCTGACTCTGTGCAACTCCATGGACTGTAGCCCTCCAGGTTCTTCTGTCCATGGAATTCTCCAGGCAAGAATACTAAAGTGGGTAGCCATTCCCTTCTCCACGAGATCTTCCTGACCCAGGGGCTGAACCTGGGTCTCCTGCATGCAAGCTGATTCTGTCTGAGCAACCAGGGAAGCCCAGGGAAATGAGTTTAGTGAGATAATATGAGTTCTGACAGATAAAGACATGATTAGAGAAATTACAGGAACATTGAGGAAATCCAACCAGTCCATTCTGAAGGAGATCAGCCCTGGGATTTCTTTGGAGGGAATGATGCTGAAGCTGAAACGCCAGTACTTTGGCCACCTCATACGAAGAGCTGACTCATCGGAAAAGACTCTGATGCTGGGAGGGACTGAGGGCAGGAGGAGAAGGGGACCACAGAGGATGAGATGGCTGGATGGCATCACTGACTCGATGGATGTGAGTCTGAGTGAACTCCGGGAGTTGGTGATGGACAGGGAGGCCTGGCGTGCTGCGATTCATGGGGTCGCAAAGAGTTGGACACGACTGAGCAACTGAACTGACTGACTGACAGGGATATTAAGATTTGTTGTTCTTATTTCCCACTTAGATGCTTCATCTCATATCTCAGAGGAGTTGTCATGGTTTTCCTATTTATTGTTTTAAAACATAATGAAAGGTTTATTAGGATCTTTAGAATCATAATCCTTATTATGGTTTCAGAATATTCTTCATGTGAGACCTAATGGCAAATGAAAAATGTCAAATAAATATTTAATAATCCCCAAACAATTCTATGTTCAGGGTTCACCCAGGTTTGAAACCTTCAGAGATCCTTATATATTCAAAGTAAGTGGGAAATTAGTTCTCTTTCTCTTTTCTTTATCCTCTGTCAATTCCTCACTGTAGTTTTACCATTTCTTATTCCAATGCCCAGCTGCAATTCAAACATATGTGTATCAAACTGAGACTTCTAATTTAAGATTTTTGTTACTTCTAGATGAAAGAATTACACATCACTTTTGGTAGTTAAATACATAAAAAGAAAAACATATTTTAGAGCAACTGAAGGGGCACTAAACACACAAATGGAGGTGTTTTTTTTTTTTTTCTTAAGAATAAAAAAATATAGTTGAGTTTTATCACTATGTGTTCAGAGAAAATTCTTACATGCATTGGAAGTCTTCAGATTTACTCCCAGCATAATCAGTATGACCTCTATGGGACTTCTGCTAGTTTCAAATATGACAATTGTGAAAATTCCAGCAGCTTCTGATAGCATTAATTTATGAAAATGTCACTCTCTGACCTTGGCAAGTTGCAATTCAATTTTTCAATAAACATCTAGTTCTTAGAACTTCAAAGTCCATGTTGTCACTAGAGGCACAACATCTTGCTTCTTTGTCCTATGTTCTGGACCTGACACAGGTCTGTACGCTTTAGGATCAGGGAAAAGACACGGCAAGGAAACCAAATCTTTTTTCATCTAAATATAGTCCTCAAAGGCATCAGTTCAGTTCAGTTCAGTCACTCAGTTGTGTCCGACTCTTTGCGACCCCATGAACCGCAGCACGCCAGGCCTCCCTGTCCATCACCAACTCCCGGAGTTCACTCAGACTCACGTCCTTCAAGTCAGTGATGCCATCCAGCCATCTCATCCTCTGTCGTCCCCTTCTCCTCCTGCCCCCAATCCCTCCCAGCAGCAGAGTCTTTTCCAATAAGTCAACTCTTCCCATGAGGTGGCCAAAGTACTGGAGTTTCAGCTTTAGAATCATTCCTTCCAAAGAAATCCCAGGGCTGATCTCCTTCAGAATGGACTGGTTGGATCTCCTTGCAGTCCAAGGGACTCAAGAGTCTTCTCCAACACCACAGTTCAAAAGCATCAATTCTTCGGCACTCAGCTTTCTTCACAGTCCAACTCTCACATCCATACATGACCACAGGAAAAACCATAGCCTTGACTAGACAGACCTCAAAGGCAAAAACACTTATAAATGCTGAATTCAAATGCTCTAATCAATTATTTTTAAAACATCACAACTTATTAAAAGAAAATGAATAAATCTAGTCGAAATCCTCAGGCTTTCCCTGTACCAATGAAAATATACTGATTTTGTCTTGAACAGCACCCAGGGTCTGTGTCTTCAAGATGTTCACAGCAAATAGTGGACATGGACATTTCAATCTACCTACGAGGCAGGTAGTAAACAGCACTGAGTATGATTTTGAACACAGTTAACTTTGCCGTGTAACACTCTGCTTCACTTAGATTCTGGTGCCAAGAATCAATGCTATTGAATCTTCCTACCTGGGTAGTTGGAGGCTGACCACTGTGTGAAGTGAGTACTTAGAAATGAGATATAAGTCAGAGTTCACCAAGTTAGTGCTTACGTTTCACTGGTGTCTGAGCTATATTCTTTTTCTCATGTTTTCATGCACAGTATTCACAGGTGTAACAATATCTAACCATTATTTATAATACAGCAACAAATAATGCACATTATATAGTATAGTAAGACCACAGTGAGGAATTTGTTTTATATAAAATATCATGTGTTTATAGATATAAACAAATGAATAGATAAGTGCAAAAAAATGTTCTAAAATAGTACTTAACTTACTATATGTGTTNGTACTTAACTTACTATATGTGTTTGATTTTTTTTTAATTTAATCCAGAGAAATATTTTTGAATCTTATACACTAACATACTGCAACTTAGAGCTTTAAAAACACTGTACTAGACATCAAAGTAGCCATATTATATTACTAGCGGTAAACCTGGCTTTTAAACCTAAAACATAATTGTGTTTTAATATGAAAGTGATATTGTTAAAAATTATATTTCTTTTGCTGTCTGTCAGTTTCCTTTGATTGTAAGAGTTTTTTAATACATATATTTGGGGTTTAAGACTGTTAATTTTAACTGAGCTTTTTTTTATTTTTCCTTTTGGTTAGCTATTTCAATGGAACCTTTTAAGGAGCTTCCAAAGGAGAAAGCTAGAAAAATCTCTTAGATTATTTCCACAAAAATATGGTAAAGTGGCTAGTACTTGAAGATATCAGAAATAAGAAAAATGCCTTCTTATTAATGTCATGGTATCTTTAGCAAATCACTTGTAATGTGCTGTCTTCTTAAATGTTGCCTGAAGTTACAAAACTTTATTAGCTTAATGTATATGAAAAATTTCCTACACATTCCATACATGGAAGTGCTGATGGGTAGGACATTTTTATGGATGGGTCTCAAAATAATCATTTTATAGCAAAGGAAGCTAAGGATCAATAAGATTAAATATTTTGATCACAAGCTGATTAGCAGAGAAACGGGCCTGGAATTCTCATTTGTTCTTTCATTGTTTGTATTTCCACCATAGCAGCTTTTCCCATCTTTCCTGATCTTAAGAACTGTTTAGGGTACTTACCTAAAAATGAAATTTAAAAACAAAAATTTCCAAACACTGTTCCAGAAGACTGTGAGTCAGTAAATCTAGGATGAGCCTTAGGAGTTTTCATTTTTCACAAGCATCCTGAGTGATTCTTACACTCAGGCAAATTTGAAAATCATTGCCTTTGATTATTTTAATGACTATATTATTTGCTTCTGCTACAATATGGATGATTTGTTGCTGAAAATAAAAGTGACAATTTCAGTCAAAGTACAACAACTCTCTCACTACTCCGATATGTATGCAAAAAAAAAAAAAAATCCTTAATGTTTTAAATAACTTTTTCCCATTTAGAAACTAATATGTACTGGAAAACCCCATGGACAGAGGAACATAGTGGGCTACAGCTCATGGGGTCTCAAAGACTTGGACACAACTTAGCGACGAAATAGCAACAACAAAGATGTACTTATCATACATTTGAGATTTGAATTTAGTATAATAACAAAATGTCTATTTCCCCCATGTTAAAAAGAGCCTTGCTTTCCAGAATACTTAGCGTGGTCTCATAGAATGTGAGGACCCCTAAACAGCCTTTTCTTATCATTCCTTGACACTTTTTCATTTGATAACTCACACAGTGTTGCCACTTCAGCCCCAAGTCTACTAGGTCACACAGCAAACTCTGCAATCATCTATAGCTGCTATACATCTAAAAGTTGACACTTTCCTTTTCCTACCTCTAACTATAAATCCCCATCTTTCCAGACGCCATCTGCTTTTGCCATACCGCTTAGTCACTGAAAACTCCAATTTCTCAGCTCCCATTGTTTTGTTTCCTCTCCGAACTTCTCTGCACTATACTCTAGCTATAGAAAAGAAAAGCCCCTGATGCTGGGAAAGACTGAAGGCAGAAGAGAAGGGGATAACAGAGGATGAGATGGTTGGATGGTATCACCAACTCAATGGACAGGGTTTGAGCTAGCTTTGGGAGATGGTGAAGGACAGGGAAGCCTGGTGTGCTGCAGTCCAGGCGTTCACAAAGAGTCAGACACGACTGAGTGACTGAACAACACATACTCTAGCTACACTGGCCCCTTTTCAGATCCCTGGACCTGACAAGCTCCGTTCTCTATCTAGAGCATTCTTCTGTTAGCTTTCATATAGTTTTCTCTGCAAATTTCAGGAGGAAATTTCCATGACCTCCTACCTATAGGAGTTGACCACATCCTCCACTCATTATCTTCTTGGCATCCTGCTGCTCCCCCTCACAGCTCTAACAACCTGTACCTAGACCCACCCCCTTTTTTTATTGTTCTATTTCTGACATGTAACATGCTGTCTAGGTTTTACTAGTTAATTAATATGTTAACATAGATATTTTCATAGTAACCTGTTACTACTCTCATATTGTTTGTCTTAGAAAACAAGGATCATTTAGAAAGAAGATGGAATGTCTCAGAAACTATTTGCTAGAACAAGCCATCTGATCTCAAAAATGAGAAAAAAGACAAATGAAGACCCTGTTTATCAGCCAGGAAGAGCTGATCTTAAGATGGCTCAGGATGTTTAACCTCTGTAATTTATTTTAAAATACTATATTTATTTTAGTTGCTATTCCATTAGATGTTCAAATCATTTTCACCTGTCTCAAACATATTGTACATTGACTCATCAGACATCTGTGGCAAGTAAATATACACAGTGTATTTTTAAAGTAGCAAATATGTGTGTATGCAAAATTAAACCTGATCTGGAAAAAGAGTGAATTCTTCAGCTCTGACCACTATTGTCCTATTTTCATCCTTAGAACCTAAGTTTCCATTGTACAATTTTCAGACCACTTCCCACCTTTAAATGCCAGAATTAATAGGAAATTGTTCTTCTTTTTTTTTTTCCTATATACTATTTTGCTAGAGGAGCCCTTCTGAAATGAATGTTGAATGCTGTTAAGCCCTATTTATGGCTTTAATAGCTTTGCATTAATGAAAAAATCAGATACCTTTTATAGACCCACCTCAGGGGTTCATCGAGGAGATGTTCTATTGATGTGAAAGAGAGTCAAATTGATTTCTGCCAAAGATGAGAAAGTAGTAAAAAGGCTCAAACTGCATANTACCTTTTATAAACCCACCTCAGGGGTTCATCGAGGAGATGTTCTATTGATGTGAAAGAGAGTCAAATTGATTTCTGCCAAAGATGAGAAAGTAGTAAAAAGGCTCAAACTGCATAGGGATAATGAAATGGCTTATTTTATCACATATATTCACTGCACAAGTTTTTCTTCTTATTTCTTCTAATGGCTGTCCCCTGCTTTTCATATAGCTCAAATCCTGATGTCTAAACTGTTATGTGTATCAACAGAAAGAGAGAATGAACAGAATCTCAACATTTTAGTGAGAAGAGAGTTAAACTCAGAAATATCATTCCTGCATTTTGATCTATATGTGCAGGGTTATATGAATAATCAGAAAGTTTACTTTTTATGAGTTAGACTTTCTTGAACAACTAATCAAGATCTTAATCACTACATTTGTAAAAGTAAAGTTAGATGTGGAGGCTAAAAACTTTCTAGCACAGAACTGTATGCTTTTTCCCCTCTTCCTTTTAAAATATCAGGATTCCCAAGCTGTTGACATTTGTTAAATCTGGTGATGAATAGTCTTTAAAAATAGGTTATGTTTCATTTATTTTCCAAATATTTTCCATTTCAGTAGGTTTCCATGAAGTGAAAACATTTACCATAATGGATGAATTTCATCAGGGAAATGCTTTAGCAGTGTTCTAAATGAACAGAGTAAAAAGTACTGCAAAAATACAGTAAAAAGAAGTTAGCCTCTTTTCAAAGAAATGTGCTAGAATTTAAAGCCCAACTTTATTCTGCAAATTGGACAGTATCCCAGGTATTTTGCTGAGTGAATGAGTACAGCAGAGAAGTCTGAAACAAAAGATAAATCTGGAGTGGATTCAGCTGGATTAGATCCAGCTAGCCTAGGTCTGGTTATAAAAGCAGGACCACCATGGCCATTGGAGTCTTCAATGGAACTGACACATAGGCCAGGAGTTATGCTGTTGCCTAGGTAGAACCAATATTGATAAAAGGTGCCCGGGGGCAAGACAGAGAATGGAAGAATCAGGAACTAATGACTCAGGTTCAAACATGAGATCACAAGATGAAACCAACACCAACTTGAGCAAGAAGAAACAGGCAGGAAAAGAGTGATAAGTACCAGGCAGGACGTGTGCATGAAATTAAGTTTGAGACGTGTGTGTCTTCTGATTCATGAAGACAGGAAGGAGAGAAAAACCCAGGCAGCAAATCATGGGGAACTGTATTTTGATCTGAATATAAGCTATCATCACAGTCAATGAATACAATTAGTCATTCTCATCAGTTTGTATATACAGACCCTTAAACATGTTAGGTACTCCATATACAGCTGCAAAAATGAAGTTCTCTATTACTGGCATGGAATAATTTTCTGGAGTTATTTTTAAGTGCAAAAGGCAAAGTACAAAAGAATATAGCATATAGCCTTTCTTAAAGAAAGAGGCAAGACAATATCAATATATCTGCTCATTTGTACAAACAGTATTTCAGGTAATAAAACTAAGAAACAAATGAGATGGGGTGAGGGGATGAAAATGGGAATGAATTAGAAAAGAAAGAAAGGAAGAGAAACTTCTTTGAGTATCCTTGTATGTATAGTTCTGTATATTAGAGTCATAGCAATATTTCATAAACAGAACCAATAAATAATTTAAATACAAACTGGATATAGTGGAAGGACTGAAAATTAAATAGAAAAATAACAAATGAATCTAATCCTATTATAAAATAATAAATAGCCTCACTACAGGGGTCAGAGGAAAAAAAACAACAACTAACTTCATTAAAAACGTATTTTCACAAGCTACTGTAATCCTCAAGGAAAAAAAGAGAACTATATACAAATATAATACTTCAGTTGCTAAATCTGATCTCATTGGAGTATGAATTAGAAATTCTGCAACTATCATATGTCAATATATCTGATAGTAATAGATTGTAGGTGATGAGACCCAAGTTTCTCACTATCAGAAAAATGCATTACAAACAAGGAAGGGGAAGGCTAGAATCAACTATGTGATTTTAAATTAAAGTGGAACTATTGATTGGAACTGATGGATTTTATTAGAAATAATGTGAATTGATTAAAAATATAGATGTAGATGTGCATATACATGGGTTACTGGACATACAAATATTTCCTATGTCACTGAGATGATGTAATAGCAATGGCATCCCAGGAGCAATAAGGACACTCTATGCCTAGATCTTGGTTTCTATAAGCAATTATCCAAAAGAAGCAAAAGCACTTAAAAACTTACTGATTCTAGGACTACTGGGGAAGTATAAGATGAGCTTGCAACACCTTATAGTTCTGAAAAGTAAGGAAGTGTTAAAAAAAAAGATGAAGGTCACAGAGGCCAACTTAAATTGTTTCCAACAGCTAATGCTGAGATAATTTAAGGAGAAAAGAAAAAGTAAATAGTAATAAGTAATGGATAATAGCGTAGCAAGTAAAATAAATCACCATGAGACTATATTATATAAAAAGATGTATAAACAAGTAAATGGGGTAAAAGGGGTATCTATTTCTTATACTGGGATTACAATTACTGAATGTAGAGGTGGTAATGGTGATTGGTGATGGACAGGAAAGCCTGGCGTGCTGTAGTCCATGGGGTTGCAAAGAGTTGGACATGACTGAGCGACTGAAATGAAGCTAAACTGAAGCTGAAGCTGAAGGAGGAATGATAGATATTTGCCATTTGGTGAACATTTTAGTCATAGGTACCATAGGTAGGAGTCATCAGTTAATGCTAAAATTACTGAGTGAAAGTATGATGAGAAACACAATATTTGCCTAGTCTGAAAGTATCTCTCCACAACATATTTACTACTTTCAAAAAAAAAAAAAAAAATAGAAAATTTGCAGTGGAGAAACCTGGAAAAATCTCTGATTGACATCATCAGAAATAAGACATAGCCTCAATTCCTGAACATTTTCTTAAACTCTGTAGCCATTTATCTGAAAACTTAGAAAGCATCACTTCCTATGTTAGAAACATCGAAACACCACTTCCATTAGGGGTGTTTTCCTTCTTTTGACTTTTTAGGCACAACATTCCATAGAATGTGTCCTGTGAAACTAAATAATGTTATGGATTTGCTTACAGTTTCAGTCTGACAATAAAGAAATGCTCTGGTTTAACGTCTTCTGTGTTTACTAGTAGAATCTAGACTAGAAGCTGTAATGACAGTCCTTCTCTGTTCAGTGAAAGAGATAATCTGATCACTGAATGGACCCTGACTACTATTAGGGTGACAGATGTTATCAACTCTTTTTCTTGTATCACTCCTATCACAACTTCAATGGCTAAGTAAAAGAACTTAACCTCTACCTGTATAGAGTTTTGGGACATCTTCTAGGATACTCCTCACCATAGCCATGAGCCAAATGTATTTCCCCAAAATTATTCTGCAGAGTGCCAGTTTCAAGGGCTGTTAAATGGTATTCAATAAAGGGAGAGGGGAGGAAATTTGAAAATATACCCATACTAACAAATAAAAGGTATTTGACTGTTACTGTAAAAACAAACAAAACCAATTTAAATTGCTCTCCACCAGTGAGTTCTTACTTTAGATACATAAATTAAGATATAATTCCTGAAGATTATATCTGACCACATTAAACAAAGAATTGGTTACTTTTAGGAAAAACTGAATTAAGTTGTATCTTTAACACATGAATTGTCAAAGTTTGAATTTTCTTCAAATTAAATTATGTATTTTCAAGAGGGAGAAAATAGTGTGCAGCTTTTTCACAAACTTTTTTGACCTCATTATCCTGTCATCTACCCTTTTTCCCAGAATATTTTAAGAAGTAGCATTTTGTGCAACACTTTCAGGATATAGTTTTTTAAGTAACCATAAATTAATCACAAAGTCATCTTCAACTCTAAGAAGTATCAGAGAAAAGTAAAGTTTTTGTGCTTAGAGTTGTGCTAGGAAATTTAAGTGTACACTCACATATTGATAAAGAATCAAATAATAAAACAATACTAAAATGCCCAGTGGTTCAGATGGTCATTTCCACAGTGAATATCACATAGGTTAGGATCAATAGAGGAGGCAAAGGAGCAGAGACTGGTGCTGAGCTGTGATGGGTGAGTAGGCTTTGCGCAGGTAGCAAACAGAACCGCACAGAGTGCTCCTCACACAGTAGGTGTTTATTAAGCACTTATTAATTAACCAGCTAGCCTGACCTGTACGACCCTCAGAGGAAGCACGGGCTAGCTCAGACGAGAGCAGGCACGAGTGAACTCTCCATCTGCAGTGACGCAATGGATGTGCCTTTGCAGGAAAATCGTTAGGGCCCTCTTAGAAGAGATTGCACACTTTCTCTAGCACCCTGAGGTGAGAACCAGTCAGACTGTTAGGCTTGTCCTAGAATTCTGCCTTCAGAGATGAAAACTTGGCTGACATGGTAGAGGGCCTGAGGGTATAATAGATCATCCCCCCCTGTCTCAAAGAGCATATATGAATATCTTCCTCCTGAGGAAGAACTAGCCCATTAAGTTATGATTCCCTGCACTCCCTGCACTCTTTCCACTCAGTCAAAAAATACTAGCTAAGCAAGATCACAGAAGCAAGGCGCTATGACAAGCATTGTAATGTGGAAGGTAGGAATACTTATATCAACTAACCTGGAATAAAGGGAGCCAATATAAACTTCGTTAAAGTCTTCTTAAGCATATGATCCATATCTTACCCATCTCTGTATTACATTACCATCTCTGTATTCAGTAAGTAACTATCTTTACCTAGATAGAACATGGTTTAAAGATACCGATATCTAATGCCTAATCACATAATCATGCCATGTATTCATATTTAGATTAGTTTTCTTTTTCTTAAAGGATATCACCTTTTTGATAAAATATGAAAGTACTCTGCATTAAAATCCAATACTGCATCAAGCTGCCACCATACTTATGAGAAGACTCAATTTGATTCACAAATGACTTGGAATTTCCTTAAAGATACTTTGATATATGCCTTATGATGTCAGATTTCACAATAACCTTTTATTTTTAAATGCAGTGTCATGAAAAGATAAAAATCTCCACATATTAAGTGGCACTGATACAGCCGCAAATTGATAAAAGTGTCAAGTTGTCTTCTTTACTCTTGAATTCTTAACTCAGCTACCTACATACAGATATAAATTCCTAAATATTATATCTGATTGCATTCAACAAAGCATAGGTAATCTATAGAATAATTTCCTTTGACCCTTTAAAAAACTGCATGCATTTATTGAGGATTCTCTATAATTCTTGATGATGTATCTAGTATTATCAATTACAAGATGATTATTGAATATTTTTGAATCAATTATTTTGTATATGCCCTTTTGCAAATCTTAGGTCCTTCATTATCAATAAAAAAACCTGTCGAGATAAGGACTTCTCATTGAAAGTGAGATTTGAGTGGTATAAATTACTTACTTGTCATTGTCCAGATCTTTCTATGAGAATAGGGATCTTTGTCTTGTTCGACACTGAATTCCATCTCCTAGGGTACAAGTAAAATAAATACCACTTCAATGTATAAATGAATGAACAAATAATAAGTAAATTGCACCAAGGAAACATCTATATACTTAAAAAATGGAAATAGGTAAAATGTAACTGAGCAGGACCCTACAGGGCCATCCTGGGTCAGGTATCTCCTCTACTATAGCTCCTCTCTGCGATATCTAGATAATAGTCTCTGATGCTCATGTCCTGACTCATCTTATAAATACTCAAGTGTTAGTCATTTAGTCATGTCTGACTTTGCGACCCTATGGAATGTAGCCCGCCAGCCTCCTCTGTCCATTGGATCTTCCAGGCAAGAATTCTGGAGTGGGTCACCATGCTCTCCTCGTGGGGATCTTCCTGACCTAGGGATCAAACCTGCATCTCCTGTATTACAGGAGGATTCTTTACTGTCTGAGCCATCAAATGGAAGAAGTTATTTTAACTACTTGATGATCATAAGCCCCCAGACCTATTGGCACCTAAGGACTGAAAATATTAACCACCCTGTTACCTCAACATTAACCAGTCAGAGGACTGTGACTCTCCTCTCTCATCTGGCAAAACAAAAAATGTTTTGCTGAAACCCTTTTGGGAGTCTGGGGTATTTTGGAGTTTGAGCCACCCATCCTCTTCCGTGGCCCTGCAATAAACATTTCTCTGTGCCAAACGCTGACGTTTGGGTGTATTTTGCTTCACTGTGCATTGAACACATGAATTTACATTCAATAATAGATACTATAAATGGAAAGGTACCCATGATTTTCAAGAGTTCTTAATTAGATTCCTTAACTACCACTGGTAGACATGGAAAAAATTAGGAGAGTTTTTAGAATCTCCTCAATGTTCCCCTGTGCCCAAATAAGTTTCACTTCCAGAAGACCCCAGATGGCACTGGTGGTAAAGAACCCACTTGCTGATGCAAGAGACTTAAGAGATGCACAGCTTTGATTCCACAGTCGGACAGATCCCCTGGAGGAGGGCATAGCAACCCACTCCAGTATTCTTGCCTGGAGAATCCCATGGACAGAGGAGTCTCTGTCTCTGAGTCCATAGGGTCTCAAAGAGTTGGACATGACTGAGGCAACTTAGCATGAACGCAAGCCAGAAGACCCACATTTAGTCTGGATCTTTGAAAGCTATAAGGAAAAGCTGTTCACACTATGTGGGCCAGGACTGAGAGCTCCCTGCCATTTTAATTCTGACAGTCTGTAAAGCATTTGTCTACATAGTACAACAATGGATTCTTTCCAGATGCTGCTAGCCAAGGACAAGAGAACTCTATCTACAGTGTTCTCTGTTTGACTCCAGTCTTTGAAACTGTCTTGGAAACTGCATCTTAAAACTGTACGCAAGCTCCAAGCCTCCTACTTTTATTACTTTTTTGGTCAGAGCCCAAGCTATTACTACCCAATCAAGTTCTCACCTTATTCATATTTAATACTTTCAGTTTATCCTTCACTAAGATCCTTTAACCTATACTCTATATCCTTAGCCCACACAAGAGCCCAACTGATTCTGACTTAGGAAGGAAGGAGAGACATTGGAATCCAGAGAGCAGCATCCACTCCCTCAATCACAGCCTCTTCCTTTTCAGGAAGAACCCCCAACTCCAAAAACTACAGATTACTCTGGAAGGCTTCCTAGGCCCTGGGACTTTGCCAGCCCAAAAAATAAAAATAAAGTGAGAAGAAAAACAGGACATTAGAATCTAGACATCAAAATTGTACTTCTTTGAGTTAAGCACACTTTCTCTAGAAAGTTTGTTTAAATCTAAACAGCACAAGGAATCTTGAAGATGCAAAAACAAAAACAAAACAAACAAACAAAAATTATATCTTTATTAAAGAAATTATCAATCACAGAGATTCCCTTCTAGGAAGAAAGCAACT
Organism: Redunca redunca; assembly: GCA_006410935.1. Lineage (NCBI taxonomy): Eukaryota > Metazoa > Chordata > Mammalia > Artiodactyla > Bovidae > Redunca > Redunca redunca. The sequence continues at coordinate 537,892 of SJYQ01095377.1, forward strand.
AACATGGGAATAGATAACAGGGCATCCAGGAAGTAAGAGACCCTAGAAGAGGGAAAAAAAAGACACACAGAGAAAGATAGGACTCTAAAACCTAACTTTCCTTATCATACATTTTTCCCCTTGAGTTTATATATGTGCAGAATTTGAATGCACCCGAAGCCTTTAGAAGATTCTAGCATATCTTTTAA